>OZ023265.1:167081032-167543532 GCA_964006375.1 Tillus elongatus | reverse complement strand
GCATTTTTTGAGAACAATTGCTGGGATCTCGTCAAGGCCAGATGCTTTCCTGGTATTAAGAGAAGAGAGCATCTTTCGTACCTTTTTAGTTTTGAAAATGAGATCCGTCATTTTATGCGCGACATTGGGGACTGTTGGTGGTTGAACATTTGGAGGTGGGTTGAGAGTAGAATTGCCAGCGAACAACGAAGCAAAAAGTTCAGCCTTGCCCAGGGTGGTAGAGACGACTTCATCCCTTGAGACAAGAGGTGGGAACGTGCTTTTGCAGAAATTATTTCCAATAGATTTAGCAAGAGTCCAGAAGGGTTTGCCGCCGTTAGAGCTTAAGAGAACTTTCTTTTTGATGTGGTTATTAAACGAGTTTTTTGCCTCAGAAAGAATGCGGACATAGCGGTTTCTTGCGTCGTTAAATGCTTGACGATTTTCTTGACTGGGATTGTGTAGAAGCGTTTTGTGAGCTTTGACCTTTTCAAGTCTGGCCTTGTCACAGGATTTAGAGAACCAGGGCTTTTGAGTGGCTAAAGAGGTTTTCTGTGTACGTGGGATAAATAATTCCATGCCAGCTTGGATAATTTCGGTGACGTTTTGTGAGATATCAGAGGGGTCAGGATGAGAGAAGCAGACAGATGCCCATGAAAATGAGGAAAAGTAATCCCGCATTTCGTCCCAGTTTGCGGAGTTGTAGTGCCAAACGATATGTGGGTGTGATGACTGTGTGACCTCGGGTTGCATTGCGCAGGAAGCAGTGACCGTGCCGTGGTCTGAGCGACCAAGGGGGGCGGTGACTGATATCTTATAGCATTAAGGTTGTGTAGTAAGAAGGACATCCAAGGGATTTGAGCTGTGTGTTGGGATACGAGGAAAGTAAGTAGGTTGCTGCAAAGCCCTCCTCTGCTCTCCCTTGTGGATCGGTTTTTGAAGATCCTAGCCATTCCTTATTATGGACATTGAAGTCACCAAGAATAGTGACCTCGGAGGAAGGATATTCAGAAATCAGATAGTCGGTTTTTTCAGAAAGGTAGTCAAATAAACTGATTTGAAAAATTTCTCTCTTTCTATTATCATACAAATTATTTTAATCTTGTGTTCTAGCTCCTTTTAACAAAAAAAGGTAATTTTGCAGATTAGCTCCCGAACGCTTTTTTGATAAATTTCTTCACAGACATCCTTAAAAGCCCCCTAAGAGCAAAATGCAACAAGAAAAATGTCTTGTTCTCACCTCCCAGGGAAGTTACGGGACAAGGAGCGAACAAGGGTGCTGGGCGGGGAAGAAGATAAAGTGGTAATACAAGTCGGAAAATGCGAAAAAAGAGCGTAGCGCTCCCATAAAAGTCGCCCTTTTCCAACATTTCGAAGACACCCTTTGCCCCACCCCGCCCTCTGTCACCCATATCCCCCACAAAATTTCCCAAGGAAACCAGCAGGTTGCTCATGCAAGTAGGGGGAAAGGAATTCCCCGGGAGCGGCGCACATCGCACATCGGCTTGTCTTCGAAATGTTGGAAAAGGGCGACTTTTTATGGGCGCGCTAGGCTCCTGTTTGTCATTTTCCCGAATGTATTACCTCTTTATCTTCTTCCCCGCCCAGCACCCCTGTTCGCTCCTTGTCCCTTAACTTCCCTGGGGGGGGGGTAGAACAAAAAATGTTTCTTGTTGCATCTTGCTCGTGGGGGGGGGGGGATGTCTGTGAAGAAATTGATCAAAAAATCATTCGGGAGCTAATCTGTAAATTTACCCAACAAAACTTTGATGGTCCAAAACTAAATTTTCTATGACGTTAGAAAATAAAAATTTGGTGAATCTAGGTACTGTAAGTCTCTTTAAAATAAATTTGTATATATATATATATATATATATATATATATATATATATATATATATATATATATATATATATATATATATATATATATATATATATATATGTATATAATATATATATATATATATATATATATATATATATATATATATATGTATATGTATATGTATATGTATATATATATGTATATGTATATGTATATGTATATGTATATGTATATGTATATGAATATGTATATGTATATGTATATGTATATGTATATGTATATGTATGTATATATATATATATATATATATATATATATATATATATATATATATATATATATATATATAAAGATATAAAAATTGAAACTGACCTCGGATATGGATTCTAGGGGTCCTAGTTCGCCCTCATTTGAAAAAAATTACAAAGTCTCACCATCGATACCTCTCTATTAGTGAATTTAAAAAAATAAAAAGTCATTAAAAGCCTGAACGCAGCAAGTGCGTTATGACAGTGAATTTTCATCAAATTTGCTTACCAGTATAACCTGTATAGGCGAAACATAATTTACCATAATTCATCAAAATAACTTTATTTCTTGAAAATGTACCAAAATTTTCCGAAAATAAACTTAAAATGTTTCCCGAAAAAACTGGTTTCCCGGCCAAGGGACCTTAAAGGTTAATAGAAAATGGAGCTATTTAAATTTGAAGCATTTAATGAAAATTCCTTACAATACCGCACTTGCTGCGTCTAGAATATCTTTTCCTACAACCATGCATTATATTTCGATAGAAAATGCAAAAAAGCAATAACCTAAGGCGTGTTCGATAAAAACAAAAACAAAATGTGTATCACGAACGTCTTATGGACCAGCCTGTGATAATCACATAAATCCGCGTACCAAATTTGGTTGACCTTACTTTGTTATTTCCGGAGATATAAACATTTTCCGAGAAAAACGGGGTCAATTTTCCTGGCTAACGAACTTATCCAAGCGACTTGCAAGATGAAGGTATTAAAGAATCCTCCAAGGTCAAAATCGGCATGTTTTGAGGTCCTCTACACGTACACATTCTGTGTCCATTGCGTTCTGAATCACCCTGTCTGTATATATATATGTGATTCAGAATATATATATATATATATATATATATATATATATATATATATATATATATATATATATATATATATATATATTTATAATATAATTTATTATTATTTATTTGCTAAAAAATGTACATATGTCAGTACAAGAAAGTCCTAGGACTTGTATAGTATTTAATGACAAAATTTAATAAGAATATTCCTAAATATATTTGACACCTTTCTTCCAAAACATCTATCACTTCCAATTTTGACATGCCAAATAACATAATTTTCTCAATTTCTTTTCCATCTTAATGTATTAGTCAATACTTTTATTAAAGTAATCTTGACAATACCATCCGAGCTTTTGATCTGAGATTATTTTTTCTTGACTCCATTATTACATTAAATTTTATGATTTAGCTAGAGCCAAAGTGACAACCGAATTTCATATATATATGTGTATATATATATATATATATATATATATATATATATATATATATATATATATATTTTGAGTTACCTGTTGGATATATATATATATATATATATATATATATATATATATATATATATATATATATATATATATATATATATCCAACAGGTAACTCAAAAAATACTTCACTGATTTGTGTTATTCAATTTAAGTATTTAATGAAAATTCACTACCATAATGCACTTGCTGCGTCCCGAACTTTTTAACTAGTTTTGCTGAGTTATTTACGTATAAATTTCTTCGCCGGAATGGTCCGGTAAGTTAAAAATGATTTATTTTTCACAATTGCTTCATTTTTTCGCATTCTATGCTACACGCTCTTTTCTCGGTACACCCCGTCCCCCTGGAGTTACCGATCACTATCTATTTCTCAGGTTACATTTCGCCGTTTTTTTTTTGACTGGGGAGGTGGGGTGGGTAGGTGCTCCGCTACTTCGCCGTGGAGGTTTTCCGTCCCCTCCTGCATGCCTACAACCACCTTCAATGCATAAACCACATTAAAAATTTCTTCCACGAAAAAAGTTACGGGAGCTGAAACGAATGCGAAGTAAACAGGGTGAAAAGGAGGTATGGCTGAAAAATATAAAAAAGTTAGGGACACAGCAAGTGCGTTATGGTAGTGAATTTTCATTAGATGCTTCAAATTTGAGTAACTCAATTTTCTATAAACTTAGAAAGTTGAATTTTGGTGTGTAGGTCTTTCCCAAGGCAAGGTATCCACCAAATTTCATTAAAATAGCGTTGTAATTTTCGAGAAAAAGATTTTTTTCTAAAGGAAACCCAAAATTATCCCGGAAAACCTTGTCCGATTTTCCTGGCTAACGAACTCACCCAAGTCATTAATAAAAGAAAGGTACTTGCCAAGTTTCATCCCAACCGGTTAATTATTTTTTGAGTTATCGGTTCGATATATATATATATATATATATATATATATATATATATATATATATATATATATATATATAAATACACATATAAACATATAAATATATAAAAATTGAAGCTGACCCCGGATATGGGTTCTAGGGGTCCTAGTTCGCGCTCATATCAACAAATTTTTGCAAAGTCTCACCTTCGATGCATCTCTATTAGTGAATTTTTTAACATAAAAATTCACCAAAAGCTGTTTTTTCGACCAAAAGATTTTTTTCTAAAGAAAACTCAAAATTATCCCGGAAAACCTTGTCCGATTTTCCTGGCTAACGAACTCATCCAAGTCATAATAAAAGAAAGGTACTTGCCAAGTTTCATCCCAACCGGTTAATTATTTTTTGAGTTATCGGTTCGATATATATATATATATATATATATATATATATATATATATATATATATATATATATATATATATATTGAAACTGACCCCGGATATGAGTTCTAGGGGTCCTAGTTCGCGCTCATTCCAAAAAATTTTTGCAAAGTCTCACCATCGATGCCTCTCTATTAGTGAATTTTTTAAAAGAAAAATTCACCAAAAGCTGTTTTTCGCATTTTCCGCTCATACTTCCTTTTTATCCTCCTCGCCCAGCACCCCTATTCACTCCTGGTCCCGTAACTTTCTTAGGGGTTGTTTGCAAGAATTTTTTCTTATGCTTTATGCATACGGGGGGTGGGGCGGGGCGTGGTGGTGTAGGTCTAAACATGTTTCTGAATTTTTTATAAAACCCCCGGGTGGTATAAACTGCAAATTTACCTCAATTTTATCAAATAAGCTCGCTTGGAGAAGTACATTTTTATAAAGACCTGACGAACGCTCCACTAAGAAAGTTAGTGTCATCAGAGGCTGAAGAATTTTTTAGTCTCTGAGGACGTTAACTTTGTTATGGAAATGATCGTCAGGTCTTTAAAAAAACTGTTTTGTGGCGATTTGGGTTATCAAAGTGTACTTATCAGTGCACATCACAGGTTTAAATCTTCACTTAATTTTAACAAGTTAAGTGGACGTTGTCAAACAAAAAGTCTGTTTTGGGATTAGATACGCAGCGAGTCAGGGGACTTGCAGAAAAACGCACAGTCTGCATTTCCACCTAGTGAAAGGTGTAATTTGACAACGTTGCCGTGAGCCTCAGCTCTCGCCTCAGCCGTCTTGATATTGTGTTACGCGTATAGGCTGTGCGATCCACATCCGCACAATTTCGACTCACTAGTTCTCCGTTTGTAATCTCGGAGTCATGCGGCACGAGTAAACACCGTATTGTAAGATTGTAAACATTGCCGAAATTCGCCGGTTTTTGACAGAAAACTCGCTGTTTATACGCTGTCATGAGTGAAATGTCACAATTCGGCTTCCTTTAATTCATATAGTTCAGTGTTGGTGCCGTTGATCACGAATTCAATCTCATTTCTTGTGCTCTCCGTATAAATCAAGTGTGCTAGGTTAGAAACTCAGTAAAGTTACAGTTGAATTAAAGTTTTAGTGTCTATCTTTAATGTTTGGTAGAAAAATAATGCGAAAGTGAGTTTAAAATTAGTTATAAATAAATAATAGTTCAATAAATCTGAAAATCATGATGAAATATTTGGCTTAATCGCGGTCACATGTTTCAATACCACTGGCCAATCTGACAGAAGGTTCATTAAATTATTAAGGATGTTTACAATGAAGATTCGCATAATTTGTCGTGCTTGAACTGTTACTAAATTTATAAATAGCCAACAGAGGAAACAAATTGTTTTTTTAAATCAACGGTTGCAGCTCTCTCTTTGTAAAACCAATTAATAATAATAATAATAATAATAATAATTATAATAAATGTTTTAAGTTGTTTCTGTGACATCCATTTTTCTTTATGGGTATCCGATACTTAATTAATCAGAAACTTATATATTTTTTTTCATTTTACCAGTTTGAGGCTTGTAAATTTTAAATTTGTTCGACAATATGTGTAGATTATGATAAAATAAAAACAATCACAATAGACAAGTTTACACATTGCAATATTTTACAAAAAAACTTAATAACAAGAACATTAAAACAAATTATAACGATTATAGATACCTATCAATATAATCTTCATTAACAGGAGTATTGATAATATACAAAGTTGAACGCAGCAACTGCGTTATGGTAACGAATTTTTATTAAACTATTTTCGTTTTGCAATGAGGCTTATGAATTTAAAATTTTATCGACTGTATATAAAAATTATGGTGAAATAAAAAAAATCACAATGGACAAGTTTACGTTTATCAATATTTTATAAAAAAATTAATATCAAAAACAGCAAAACAAACTATATATAACCTACCTACCCATATAATCTTCATTAACAGGAGTATTACTAAGTGAATATTGGAACCTGTGATGAGCACTGATAAACACACTTGGAGAACCCAAATCACCACAACACATTTGAAAATTCGGGACGCAGCAAGTGCGTTATGGTAGTGAATTTTCATTAAATGCTTAAAATTTGAATAACTCAATTTTCTATAAACTTAGAAAGTTGAATTTTAGTATGTAGCAAGGTCTTTCCCAAGGAAACATGTCCACCCTATTTCATTAAAATAGCTTTGTAATTTTCGGGGAAAAAATTTGTTTTCGAAAGAAAACTCAAAATTTTCCCGGAGAACCTTGTCCGATTTTTCTGGCTAACGAACTCATCCAAGTCATTAATAAAAGAAAATTTTTTGCCGAGCTTCATTAAAAAATTGAATCTGACCCCGAAAATGGCTTCTAGGGGCCCTTGTTCGCGCTCATTTGAGAAATACCTCTCTATTAGAATTTTTAAAAATTAAAATTCACTAAAAACCTGACGATCGTTTCACTAACAAAGTTAGCGCCAAAGGATGAAAAATTCTAAATATTTTATATCCACAACTCAATTAGTGAATTTTCTTTAAAAAAAATCACTAATGGGGAGATCCCGACTTTTGAATTTTGAAAAAAATTCTTCAAATGAGCGCTAATTAGGTCCCCTAGTTCACCTATCCGGGGTCAGTTATATATATATATATATATATATATATATATATATATATATATATATATATATATATATATATATATATATATATATATATATATATATATATATATATATATATATATATATATATATATAATTTAATAAAATAATTGTCTCTCAATCAATACAATCCAATTTTGGTATGTAACAAAAGTTCGGGACGCAGCAAGTGCGTTATCTCGGGGTTCAGGGGTAAGAACGTGTGCCTCTGAACCGAAGGGTACTGGGTTCGATCCCAGAGTACTCCTTTCACTTTTTCAGTACATACTGTAAAATTAACATCAACCGAGGTTCTGGCATTGTATTTGACAAAGTTGAATGTCTGCACGTTCCGCCCTTCGGAGGGGGCGTAAAGCCGTCGGTCCCGTGTCCATGCGATGTTGGACACGTTAAAGATTCCTACCCTCGTTACAGAAAGGCAGGGGTTCGGCAAAATTTTCAGGATAGTGAGGTGAAACTGCTCCCTGGCGTCGGTGATTGGCCATAGTCGCGGAAATAGGCCGACGTTAAAGAAACAAAACACACACACAAGTGCGTTATGGTAGTGAATTTTTATTAAATGCTTCAAATTTGAATAACTCAATTTTCTATAAACTTAGAATGTTGAGTTTTGGTATGTAGTAAGGCCTTTCCTAAAGCACTGTATTCACCAAAATTCATTAAAATCACTTTGTAATTTTCGGAGAAAAAACATTTTTCTAAAGAAAACTCAAAATTTGAATAACTCCATTTTTTATTAACTTAGGAAGTTGAATTTTGGTGCGTAGTAAGGTCTTTTGCAAGGTAATATATCCATAAAGTTTCATTAAAATAACTTTGTAATTTTCGGAGAAATTTTTTTTTTTCGAAAGAATACTGAAAATTTTCCGGGAAAACCTTGTCGGATTTTCCTGGCTAACGAACTCATCCAAGCCATTAATAAAAGAAAGGCACTTGCCGAGTTTAATTGAAAGCGGTAATTATTTTTTGAGTTATTGGTTGGATATATATATATATATATATATATATATATATATATATATATATATATATATATATATATAACATATAAAAATTGAAACTGACCCCGGATATGGGTTCTAGGGACCTAGTTCGCGCTCATTTGAAAAAATCTCATTTGAAAAAATTTTTGCAAAGTCTCACCATCGATACCTCTCTATTAGTGAATTTTTTAAAATAAAAATTCACTAAAAACTTTACAAAGGCAACATGTGTGCCGAATTTCATCAAACCAAATTAACTGTTTTCGGAGATATAATTTTTTTTACTTTCCGAGTATTTTTCATGTTTGATTTTTATGAAAAATCGCTACTATACCGCACTTACTGCGTTCAGACTTTTTTTATAAAGTGTTTCTACAGCTATGGGTATGAGCGGGATGGATAATTGAAGAGTATGGGACGGAACGGTGATACGTACTTATTTGAATTAGTTCTCAACGGATCTGTTATTGTTTTCCCGATAAACACGATTGCCTAACATATACTCAAGCTGCTTTATCATATAAAAATAAAATCGTTAATACTTTCACATCGTCGCAACGTATGAATGTATCGCATCGGCGACAAAAATTTCAAAAATTTCTTTTCGCCTTAAAAGTCATAAAAAGTATCAAAACATATAGAAAACATGATTTGTTTGTCTGTCGGTCTGTATGTCTGTCTGTAGCCACGATAACTTTAGAACGAATTGAGATATGGTCTTCAAATTTTGTATACCGTTAACACTCGACAAACGAACGGTTCGGATTGTTTTTGGGTAAAATCGATTCAGGGGGTAGCGGATGAATCGGGGGTGATTTGGTGAAAATTCACATTTTCCGTTAAAACTCGAGTAATGTATCTAAATCTGGTATTCTGTGCTGAGATTAAATTAGGTGTTGACTGTGTGGGGGTGAAATATTGTTGACAAAAATATCGAAATTTTTGTTTTCTAAAACGGCTTAAAAAGTCTCAAAACACATAGAAAACTTGATTCTGGAACGAAATTTTTTTGTCTGTCGGTCTCGCCATGTACGTCTGTCTTTTAATAGGCGCAATAATTTTCGAACGAATTGAGATATCATCTTCAAATTTGGTATTCAGATAGCACCCGACAAAGGAACGCTTCGAGTTGTTTTTGGGCAAGCTCGCTTTCAAGGGTAGGGGATAAATAAGGGGTGATTTGGTGAAAATTGACATTTTTTTAATAAGACTCCAGTAATATAACGTTTTTAAAGCTTATGGGTACGGGACTACAAACATTTTCTTTGTGGTCAAGTGATGGGCCCTAAATTCATTCCATGAGAATGTCTTTCTGAAGAGAATATATTATCACAGCTATGCGGAAGTTAGGATTCAATTGCAGCGTTATTTTATTTGTTGTATGAAACATAGTATTAAATTTCCTCCATTAAATTATTATTATTATTATTATTATTATTTACGTTCACGCTTATGATATTCAACATATACGATATAAAACGCAATAATTTAGACTGCGTATCACAGTTTTTAATAGTAAGATACCAAGGGTACTGATTGCAGTGCTATCGGGGCGGCAAGGCCGCGGACGAGCCCTGAGGAAAAAAAAGGGTACTGATCACCTAAAGGCCTCCACAGACGCTCAGTTTATTAACACAGGCTGACTGTGCAGACCACTTTGCAAAAAACAAAAACAAAATATGTGCATGTGCCCCATGATACAAATAACGAGAGATATGATATTCAGACTACCTATTTTTAGACCTGTCATGCGCATGGTGTCAAGTGGTGAGTCCAATGCAACAATAATATGCTGTCGTACAGTGGGGTTTGACGTTTCATCACAACCTCTTAACAAATTACGTATTTTACTAATATTGAAGTGCATACAGTTGAAAATAATAAAAATTGAAAAATATTAAATTTAGTGCTGCGATCTATATTATCTGAAAAAGACAATATAGGCGTAACTTCAACTGCATTAAACTGACGTATAGAAACTTTTTGATTGCGAATGACTTTGTTTTAAGTGTGTAGTTCTATAACGTTACTCACCACGTGACGTCATAGGAGGGGGTGGGGCATATGCGCAATATCACATCTCTTCCAAGTCATTATATCGTGCATGTGCCCTACAAACACAGTTTTTTTGTACAGTTATTTCTATTTTATTCAGCGCTAGAATGACTTCTAAACGCAAGACGGTTCTGTAGTGTATTCTGATTGCTTGTGCAATAAAAAAGAAAAAGCATAACGGCAACTCAAAATAGCACAAATTTGGGGTATAAATTTCATACTTACTTTGCTGTTCAAACACCCTTTAGTTCTTTTGCGAGAACTTTTTAGTTATAAATTTTTTTAACGATCGTTTCTCCATTTGCATCTGACTCGATTTCCTCCTGTACTAATACTTCGTAAGCTCTAGATATTTCATTTCTATCACTATATTCCTTACTTTTGTACCTTCCATAAACATGGAAACCTTTTTAATATTGCAATAAACTTGCATAAAAACTTTTTATTTAAATTCGACATAACATTTTTGCTTTCAGACTGAACAAACGAATTGAATAAGCCCACACAACACACGCTCAGATTTGTTAGTTTGCGCAGGTCAAATTCAAGCAAGATTTGATTTTGCTCAGGTCAGGCTAACGACCTGTACAATCGGCCGGACGTATCCATAGACCTGTTGACATGCCTGCGCAAATCAGGTCTGTACAGTCGGCCTCGAAAAACTGAGCGTATGTGGGGGCCTTTAGGTGATCAGTCCCTTGGTTTCTATCATATCAGTAAAAAAAATTGCCCTTTTATGGATACATACTTAGTACTGGAACTGACTGAAACTCTTTTTTTTTTGTCATCAAAATCTAGCGTATTCTCACACATGCCGTTTGAGAATATTCACAGTTTTGTCACTGTTTAAGTTTTGGATGTCCAACTTTGACAGCTTATTTATCAAACATCATAGATGTCGCCATAGCAACTAATCGCAATTTTACTTACTAGAAAGTGCCAAGGCTAACTTAGATATTAAAATCCTCGTGAATGTTATGTATTAATATTAATATTTTATCTTTTTATTGCATTGGACGTGATTAAGTTTTATGGTAAAAACTGTGGCGTAGAATTCTATTTCTTTTATCAGTTATATGGTTTTTAACCATACCGTTTCTGAAATAAAAAATAATAACTTTCAACTTATGGCTAACATTATATTGAGGGAAAATATTTCCAGAATATGTGATCAATTTGACTAAATCACGTTTTTCCTATTAATTTTTTATCGACTGTGGGGAGGTTTGACTTACATTTACTGTTGGTTAAAAATAATTTTTTTTACAAAGCTACTACTACCGACGTTGAAAAATAGAAACAGATTAATTCAGTATGAGATCCGGGTCAATAACAAACATGCTCAATTTAACTCGTAGTAAAAAATATAGTAATTTTGGCATTGTACACTATGTTTTTACTGTAAAAAATGTCGTTATGTGATCGAAAATGGTTATTTACCTTGTTCATTATATTTCTAGTGAATTTTCTTTAAAAAAAAATTCACTAATGAGGAGATCCTGACTTTGAACTGTGAAAACATTTCTTCAAATGAGCGCGAACTTGAACCTATATCCAGGGTTAGTTGATATGTTCATATATATATATATATATATATATATATATATATATATATATATATATATATATATATATATATATATATATATATATATATATATATCACACCAAAAATTAAAAAATAGTGGGTCGATTTTGATTAAATTTTCTGAGTAACTTCTCTTTTGCCTGTGGCTTAGATACGTTTCTTTCGGAAAACAATGATATCTCCGGAAATAACAAGGTAAGGGCAACCAAATTTATTACGTGTGTTTGTATCATAAAGAGTGCAGTATGTACTAAAACTTAGGTCTGTAAGTTTAAAGATAGAAACTTATGGGCATTTAAAGCATAAACATTTAGGGTTTTCCTCAAAACGTCAAATCCGCGATTTGAAACATCAAAATTGGCAATATTTAGGCAAAGAACCTGAAACAAATACGGATTATGTAAAGAAAATGTCGCTAGAAGTGTGTTCTATAAAGCCATAAGTTACATCTTCGGCCGTCACTGTCCTTCATTTTACCAAAATATTTCTAGAAATTTCATTTCAAATAGATCCTTTCTCTGATGCTTTGGGGGTAGTTTTAGTTAAGTTTATGGTTTAACGGTCTATAATTGTTAGTTAATTTTCGCAGAAAAAAATCGTTATTGGGGAGACGGCGACTTTTGAATTTTAAAACTAAAACTTCAAATGAGTGCAAACTAGGCCGCCTAGAATCAATATCCGGGTTTAGTTTCAGTTTTTATCTGTTTAGATATATACAGGTTGACGATTTTCTACGGTAAAGCTCAATATAATTGTTATTATACAAGATATGAGAAAAAGTTGTATACGTTAATTATAGGGCGTCTTGTGCTGCTTCTTATAAAGTTATTCTGACAATCACAGTCTGGCCCATAAGTCGTTGGTGATCCCTACAAATTTTTCCGCACACCCTTATATTATTGCATTTTTGCATTTTTTGTCGAAATATGATGCATGCTTGTGAGAAAAAAATCGAGACACAGTAAGTGCGTTTTAGTAGTGAATTTTCATTAAATGCTTTAAATTTCAATAACTCAATTAGCTATTAATTTAAGGTTTGTTGGCTAGGAAACCAGCTTTCTCGGAAATATTTTTAAGTTTATTATCGGAAAATTTTTGTTTATTTTCAAAGAATAAGTTAATCTGATACAATATGGTACACTGTTTCTACTATATAGGTTATACCGGTAACCAGATTGATGCATGCTTGTATTAGAGACATATTTGCTATTGAAAATATTTTTATGAAAATTCACTACCCTAACGCACTTGCTGCGCCCAGACTTTTTAGATTGTGATTACCCATCCTTAGCTTAAAATTAAAAAAAGTTCGGGACGCAGCATGTCCATTATAGTAGTGAATTTTCATAAGAATTTTACACTATTAGTAACGTATATTCGTAATAGTTGCATTCAACAAGTCAAATACCCGTCTCTTTGGAAGATATCTAAATCGTGTCCTATCGGTAAGGGTGGTAGTAGGACAAGTGTTGTTGAATCGAGGCAGGTCATTATCTCGAATAAATTTGTTAAGCTTTTTGAATCGGTACTGCATCTCTTAATGTATAATCACGTAAAGGCGATGATTGATCCTGCCCAACATTGTTTCATCGGTCGATCTACTGTAACAAATTTATTTTCTTTCACCCAAAACGTTTCGACATCTTTTCAGCATAGATTTCAGGTGGATGTCATATACACGGATATTTCTAAAGCTTTAGACCGGCTTGACCATGGCATCCTATTGCACAAGCTTAAATCTTTTGGATTCTCTGATCATTTGATAGAACTATTTGGATCATACCTGAGTAATAGGAGTCAGTGTGTTGCGCTGGCAGGTGTTACATCGTCAGGGTTCATGGCTACGTCTGGAGTCCCTCAGGGATTTATTCTGAGTCCTTCATTATTTAATATTTTTATAAATGATGTGGCGGTGGAAAATGATGTCAATTATTTGCTGTACGCTGACGATTTTTTTGGAAGTGAATAACTTGTCTGATTGTCATAGAATTCAAGCAGCTCTTGATGCTGTGGTAAAGTGGAGTTATGAAAATCGGCTATCACTGAATGTTCACAAGTGCTGTGTCATGACGTTCACTATGAGGAAACTTCCAGTGCGGTTTGGTTATAGCATGCATAGTTCGTATCTACCAAAAAAAGGGGCTGATTACTGATCTGGGGATTACTGTTGATACCAAATTGTCGTTTTCTCCACATATATTGAGTATAACATCGGATGCTTATAGAATGTTAGGATTTGTTATAAGAACTGCAAAAGACTTTGTGTCAATCAAAACCACGGTAATTATATTTAATGCATTTGTCCGATCAAAACTGGAATATGCTTGTGTCATATGGTGCCCAAACTATTCTGTGTACATTGACTGCTTGGTGCGAGTACAGAGGCGATTCCTAAAATGTCTTGTATTTAAGGAGGATGGCATCTACCCTGCGCAACATATTTCTCATTCATGCCTACTCTCAAGATTTTCTGCCAATAGCTTGCAACAGAGACGTAATTATACTTTCATTATGTTTTTATATAAAATAATTTCGAATGAGATTGACTGCTCTGATATCCTGCGTGGGTTAAACTTTCTAGTGCCGACGTTTAATACTAGAAACACTATGACTTTCTACTTACCCACTGCAACGCTCAATGTGGTACAGTCCTCACCACTGTATACAATGTGTAGATTATATAATCAGCTCAGTGGTAGTATTGCCATTTTTCACTGCATGGCTGCCGAGGTCAAGCAACTGATGTTACGCTAAATTGTTCTTTAATTCTTACTTCTGCTGACTACCTTTAGAACTGTTAATTTCTTTCATAATATTATGTGTATTCTAGCATCCAATAATTGGATTTTGTCTGTAGGATGCTGTTGTAATTTAAATAAATAAATAAATATTATTAAGGAGTGGAGAATGCTGCATGCACACCTCATTCACACACCATAATGTGAGGGATATCGAGGTAGTCTGGGACTCCTACCTATTAAACTCCACGCCCCGAGGTACCGGACCTTAGTTCATACCTTTAAAAGATTTCACACAATGACGTTGGGATATGAATGTTTCCACTGTGTTTTGCCGCGGGGGCGTTATCGGGTAAGGATAAGCTTTTGACGCTTATGCCTAAGTAGAAGTTGCTCATCGTAGTCGGTGGCACTACCGAGAAGAGCATTTGACTGAGAAGCGGCTTTTACGAACTGAGTGGTGGCTAGTTAAGCTACAAACTCAAGCATGAAAAGGCATTTTTGAGATCAGAGTGCATCTGATTGTTTCTGACAAACCATGGCGCTCCGGTAACCATTCTCAGAATTTTATTCTAGATGATTTTAAGGGTCTTGATGTGTGTGTTGGCCGCGATGACCTTTGCAGGGGATGCATAGGTCAAGGCTGGCCGGATTATGAATTTGTACATGAGCAGTTTATTGTTCAGTCACAATTTCGAATTTCTGTTAAGAAGTGGAAAGAACTTCGAGATGAACATTGGAGCTTTCCGTCGGGCACGTTGCACTTGGGGCTGCCATGTTAAGCGTTTGTCAAGGAAAACCCCGAGGTATTTGGCGGGGTCTTGCCAGGGAATTAGACTGTTTTCTGGTGATCGTGAGGTATGTGTCTCCTCTTGGAAAATGGGACTGCTGAACATTGATCGGGGTTTATGGCTAGACATGATTTCCTATATCAGTCTCTGCAGTGCGTCTACGGCGGTTTGTAGACGTTGGGTTATTATCCTCGGCTGAGTGCAGCTGTTGATAGTGTCGTCTGCGTACAGTGCGTATGTCACGTTTAGGGCGTTGTGGGAAATATATTGTACAGCAGAGGGGATATAGCAAAACCCTGCGGGAGGCCAGCCGTGGCTGAGTAGGTTCTAGGTCTGATTCCCAGACGTTTGACCTGGAACTTCCTCTGTTGCAAGTGTGACATGATGAGCAGTATCAGAGGGAGCGGATATAAGAACGTCGGCTCTCCTTTAAGCCCGTTATAGAGTCACAAGCTCCACTTTTTATATTAAACTTTAACCAACTAGTAGATCTTTTTTTGCACGCTCATGGATAAACAGAACTAGCATTGATTACCTTGAGCTATACCAAAGAGTCACTACCGTTGTGCCACATGCTTGAAAAGATACACCCTCGTGCCAAACGCAGCGCACTAGATTACGCAAGCGCTTATTTAACAATTTAGGAGGCCAAGCTTCGGAAGGAGAGAGCGATTCCTCACACCACTTGTTGAACTGTCCCTCCTGCCATTTCAAATTAATATTTTCATTCAGTCTTTCACACTGTCAACACAATGCGATTGTCATAGGAGAATATCTGGCAATGGGTTTTATAGTTTGCATCGCTGCCTCTATGTGTCGTACTTTTGACAAGCTACAAGAAACTGTTCAACGGCCGTTGGAACTGCACAAACAACACACGGTGGTTAATTTGTGATTTCTTATTTTCTTTCGTTCGAGAAATTCGCTAATAAGGAGAACGCAACTTTTGACTTTTTTGAAAACAATTCTTGAAGTAAACGCGACCTAGGATATATATATATATATATATATATATATATATATATATATATATATATATATATATATATATATATATATATATATATATATATATATATATATATATATATATATATATATATATATATATATATATATATATATATATATATATATATATATAGATAAACATATAAAAATTAAAACGGATATGGGTTCTGGGAAACCTAGTTCGCATTTACTTCAATAAATTTTATATATGTATCACACTAATAACCCAAAAGATAACAAGTGGATTTTGATAAAATTTGATACGTAACCTCCTTTTGCAAGTGGCTTTTTTTGTCCCTCAGGGCTCGTCCGCGTCTTTGTCGCCCCGATAGCATTGCAGCCTTTCGCTTATTGTGTGCAAGTGGCTTGGATAAGTTCGTTAGCCAGGAAAATCGGACTAGTTTCCGGGACAATTTTGGGTATTTTAGTATCTTTGTAAATAACAGAGCTCTGACAACCAAATTTGGTACACATGTTTATATTATAGAGGCTTTTCCGTATAACAAAATTCTCTAAGTTGAAAGACAAAAAAAGGTAATAAAAACCTATTAAATATTAGAGGCAAATTTTAGTTTCTTGGCGCATATATAATTTTCTTAAAAAATGCGTAGGTCACTTCTATGAGAATTCACTACCATAACGCATTTGCTGCGTCCAGACCTTTTCAATTTACGTTTTATTGCTTTGCTACACAGTACCCAGAAGCCCACTGTTCAATATTTTAAATTATTGGGTAAACTTTAAATCCCATGCAAAATACTTTGACAAATACGTTATCGTCATCAAAACATGTCTGCTTAAAAATATTGAATTCGCAGTTTACTTATTAAAAAACAACACTTGTTTCTTTTGCGTAAAAATGCTGAAAATGCTTTTATGAATTTACGTAAAAGTGTAAGCAAAGGTGACTACACCAGTCAAAATAATAAAAGTCTGGACGCAGCAAGTGCGTTATCGTAGTGAATTTTCCTTCCTCAAATTCAAATTCTGTACACAGGTGTCAGGCCGCCAACGAACGGTTCTTTTTTAATGAAATCGATCCAAGAGAAGGGTACAAAGTTATCGATTTCAAAATTCTGTACGCAGGTGTCAGGCCGCCAACGAATGGTTCATTCTGAATGAAATCGATCCAGGGGAAGGGTAGAAAGCTATCGACTTCAAAATTTTGTACGCAGGTGTCAGCCCACCAAACAAACGGTTCTTTTTGAATGAACTCGTTCCAGGAGAAGGCTGCAATGCTATCGACATCAAAATTTTGTACACAGGTGTCAGGCCGCCAACGAACGGTTCTTTTTTAATGAAATCGATCCAAGAGAAGGGTACAAAGCTATCGATTTCAAAATTCTGTACACAGGTGTCAGGCCGCCAACGAACGGTTCTTTCTGAATAAAATCGATCCAGGGGAAGGGTAGAAAGCTATCCACTTCAAAATTTTGTACGCAGGTGTCAGCCCACCAAACAAACGGTTCTTTTTGAATGAACTCGATCCAGGAGAAGGCTGAAAAGCTATCGTAATCAAAATTTTGTACACAGGTGTCAGGCCGCCAACGAACGGTTATTTTTGAATGAAATCGATCCAAGAGAAGGGTACAAAGCTATCGATTTCAAAATTCTGTACACAGGTGTCAGGCGCCAACGAACGGTTCTTTTTGAATGAAATCGATCCAGGAGAAGGGTACAAAGCTGTCGACTGCAAATTTTCTACATACATGTCAAGTCTCCTACGAACGTATCTTTTTCAACGAAATCGATTCAGAAGAAGGGTACAAAGCTATCGACTTCAAATTTTGTACGCAGGTGTCGGTCAACCAGCGAACGGTTTTTTTAAAACAAAATCGATCCAGGAGAAGCGTACAAAGCTATTAACCTCAAATTTTGTACACAGGTGTCACGGCGCCAACGAACGGTCCTTTTTCAGGGTTCCCACTCGTCTGGAAAACCGGGAAAAGTCAGGGAATTTGTAGAATAAAAAATTCTGTCAGGGAAATCAGGGAAAAAATTGGGAAAATAATTGACTAAGAGTCAGGGAATTTTTGTCAGTCAGTGAAAAATGATTTGTTTCCTTTTTATGATAAATAATTGAACTGTGTTTGCTTTTGTGCATTTTTGAACCATTCATTTAATAATGTCTTTTTCCACAAAACCACAATAAATGTTTTTTTTTTTTTAATTTTATGTTCATTGGTCGCTTTATATTTGAAATCGGAGATTGTGTTTCCACCATGACGCATAGACCTACTGTATTCTGTAGTAGTGTGTTACACATGTTGGGGTAAATTGTGGAAGATCGAAGTCAGGGAAATAGATTTTGGCATGTCAGGGAAATCGGGGAGAAGCCAGGAAAATTGTTATGCCGTTTTTAGTGGGAACCCTGTTTTTGAACGCAATCGATCCAGGAGAAGGGTGACATATAGGGGGCTGATTGATTTAAATTTGCACTTTAACATTGAAAATCGAGTAATATGTTTCATGAGATTTTTTGAAAACATCAATTTAAATATTACGATGGACCTGCCACCCATGTAATTCCAGTACGGGTTGGTCATGTAGGCGTTAAATATCAACTTCATTTGTAATTGATCCAACCACACCAAATTTGGTTCACAAGTGGATAGTCTGGATTGTTTGTGAATAAAATCGCTTTGGAAGAAAGGGGAGAAATAGGTGGTTGATTGGGGAAAATTGACATCTTTCGATTAAAATACGAGTAACATATGGTTTCAGCAGTTAATGGGTACACAAATACGAATATTACTAAACATCTTGACATTTTCTCATAAAATTAATGTCTGGGTTGATTATGTAGTGGTTAAATATTTCTTTTCTTTGCCATCAAGTCATCGACCCTCAAATTTGATTATCACAGCCATGTAGAAGAATTCAATTTCCAGCACCTTCTTAAGTTAGCGCTCGGATACCTGATTCTTTATGTGTTTGTATAGCTGCGCTCATTTGAGAAAGTATTTTTATAATTTAAAACTTCCATTTATAGCGATTTACTTACGAAAATTCGCCAAAAATTGTGCTAAAAGCTAAAATACGCAACAAAAATAGTTGGTGATGTTCTAAACCACTCGAGAGGCAAACCAGTTCAAAAATTAAGTTTTAAAGCTTGAAAACTAGACACAATTTTATACAACAAACAAATCAATAAATCGAAAACAGACTCCTCATCGAAATATTTACAAACAATGTCAAATTTAGTTATCAGACAATGTATTTCCACTTGTCTAATATGAAATGAAAGTTTTGTTCTCCGAAAAGCCGAGAGAGATAACGATTTTTTTGTCATATTCGAGTGACACGTGCCTATGGGGTTTCCACAGATATGTAAAGAAAATCTCGGATAATAACTCTGCTTGAGTATTCCGCAAAATGAAACTGAAATACAAAACGCGAAAGGAACACGCAGGGGGTTTTACATTGAGTGTTTGCAAACAGAAAAAAAAGTTCGGGACGCAGCAAGTGCGTTATGGCACCCACCGACAATAGGCATGGATGCAAAATTATAATGTTTTGTATCCTCCTACTATGTCGAAAAGCATAACTATTGGACAATTGATAGTCCCTTTATTAATCTTATTTTTAAAGGGGTAGACATTGATCCAATTCAATCCATAGCAGGTGGTAGTGGAATTTTCCTTTACGTAATAGTAAAGGATTTTTTAACGCCCGAGGAGGTACCACCCCATACATCAAGGGACCGGTGAAGTCCCAACGGACGTTTCCGGTTCTGGTGTATGAGTCGGTTTCCCTTATAAATAAAAATGATGATGGCTACTCCTTGTACAAAATATTCCGGAGGCAAAATACCCCTCCATTCGGATCTCCGGGAGAGGGGTGTACAGGGGGCGCTAACATCAAGATTTAACATATCCTTTTCGAATATATGTGGCCTTAATTCTAACCTGTACTCCGTTCACCATTTCCTCCACGCTAACAGGCCCCAACTCCTCTTCCTCACCGAAACCCAAATCAGTGCCAAAACAGCCACTAATCACCTTAATTTCCCGGGGTATGAGCTCCTTACTTCCTTTAGATTGCATGTAGGCGTGTGCGCATACGTTCGTAGCAATCTACCCTGCACCAGACTCCCCAATTTAGAAGCTGGAAGAAAAGACATACTATGGAAAAACTCTCTCTCAGGGCTGAAATTAAATTCATCTATTGCATTTACCGGTCACCTTCTGACAACAACTTTGTCCAGCACTTTGACTACCTTTCTTAAAAAACTGACTATCTGATTTCTGAATATCCTTCCTCCGAGGTTACTATTCTTGGTGACTTCAATGTCCATAATAAGGAATGGCTAGGATCTTCAAAAACCGATCCACAAGGGAGAGCAGCGGATGCCTTTGCAATCAGCAATTCTTTATCCAATATGGTTCAGCAACCTACTTACTTTCCTCGTATCCAAACACACAGCTCAAATCCCTTGGATCTCATTCTTACTACAAAACCTGAATGCTATAACATATCAGTCACCGCCCCCCTTGGTCGCTCAGACCACGGCATGGTCACTGCTTCCTGCGCAATGCAACCCGAGGTCACACAGTCATCACACCAACGTATCATTTGGCACTACAACTCCGCAAACTGGGACGAAATGCGGGATTACTTTTCCTCATATCCATGGGCGTCTGTCTGCTTCTCTCATCCTGACCCCTCTGATATCTCACAAAACGTCACCGAAATTATCCAAGCTGGCATGGAATTATTTATTCCACGTACACAGAAAACCACTTTAGCCACTCAAAAGCCCTGGGTCTCTAAATTATGTGACTAGGCCAGACTTGAAAAGATCAAAGCTCACAAAACGCTTCTACACAATCCCAGTCAAGAAAATCGTCAAGCATTTAACGACGCAAGAAACCGCTATGTCCGCATTCTTTCTGAGGCCAAAAACTCGTTTAATAACCACATCAAAAACAAAGTACCCTCAAGCTCCAACGCCAGCAAACCCTTCTGGACTCTTGCTAAATCTATTGGGAATAATTTCTGCAAAAGCACGTTCCCACCTCTTGTCTCAGGGGATGAAATTGTTTCTACCGCCCTGGGCATGGCTGAACTTTTTGCTTCGCTGTTCGCTGGCAATTCTACTCTCAACCCACCTCCAAATGTTCAACCACCAACAGTCCCCAATGTCGCACATAAAATGACGGATATCATTTTCAAAACTAAAAAGGTACGAAATATGTTCTCTTCTCTTAATGCCAGGAAAGCCTCTGGCCTTGACGAGATCCCAGCAATTGTTCTCAAAAAATGCACACCAGAGCTTGCTCCTGTCCTGACTCGTCTGTTTCAGATATCTTATAATAAAGTCATATTCCTTAGTAACTGGAAAACTGCTCGACTACAACCCATCCCCAAGAAAGGATCCAAAGCGCTTCCTAGCAACTACAGGCCTATTTCTCTCCTTTCAGTCGTCTCTAAAGTAATGGAAAAGTATATAAACACCGAATTACTAAAATTTCTTGAAAAACACAGTCTAATCCACGACAGGCAGTATGGATTCCGTCAGCGCAGATCGACTGCCGACCTCCTTTCCTTTGTCACCCATTCGTGGAACAAGTCTATGGAACTACACGGTGAATCTCAGATTGTTGCTCTAGACATATCCAAAGCATTCGACCAGGTCTGGCACGCAGCGCTGCTTAATAAACTTTCGGCCTATGGCCTACCACCAAAACTTTGTACCTGGACAGCAAATTTCCTCTCCAACAGGAGCATTTCTGTTGTTGTGGATGGCCATTCCTCTAAACTGTATCCAATTAATGCAGGAGTTCCTCAAGGTTCAGCTCTAGCTCCTACTCTGTTTCTTCTCCACATAAATGACCTCCTCTCTAGCACATCCAACCCAGTTGACAGTTACGCGGACGACAGCACCCTCCACTCAAATATACAATATTCTAAGCCTGTCTCTTTAGCACAATTAGATGAGGGTCGCAGACTCATGGAGGGTTCTGTCTCCGTGGATCTCCAAAAAATATTAGACTGGGGAAGTAGAAATCTTGTACAATTCAACCCCACCAAATCTCAGTCTTGCTTTCTTTCTCATAAGAGATACACCAACCCTAGACCCACCACAATGAACAACCAAGTTATTCAAAGTAATGAGTCCTTTTCTCTTGTTGGCATTTCTGTGGATCGAAATCCTAATTGGCACCAACATGTCACATCAATTGCAGAAGCGGCTGCTAAGAAATTAGGTTTCCTCTTCCGGGCTCGCAAATACTTTTCACCTGCTAATCTCTATACCTTATATACTTCACAAATAAGGCCAAACCTCGAATACTGCTCCCACATCTGGGGTGCAGCCGCCGCTTCTACACTCGCTATCCTGGACTCCATTCAAAAGAGAGCTATACGTCTCATCGGTGACCCTACCCTCACCCAAAGGCTACCATCCCTTGCCCACCGACGTGCCGTTGGTGACCTCTCTCTCTTTTATAGATATCTGCACGGGCACTGCTCAGAGGAGCTTTCCTCCATAATTCCCCCACCTGCTGTCCCCAACAGATCTACCAGGGGAACAGAGCGAATGCACCCTTTTACTGTCCAGGTCACCAGACATAGAACATCTTGTTATGCCCGCTGTTTTGTCCCGAGGACTTCCAAGTTGTGGAATTCCTTGCCGGCACATGTTTTTCCTTCTCCTCCGAACCTCCAAACCTTCAAGTCCAGAATTAACAAGTTGCCTCTTTCCTCCTTGTCAACACCCACGGTACGATAGTATTTAGGCTGTAAGCCCTCGTGGTGTGTTGTTAAAATTAAAAAAAAATATTTCATTAAATGTCTCAAATTTGAATAATTCATTTTTATATAAACGTAGAAAGTAGGATTTTGGTATATAGTAAGGTCTTTTCCAAGGCAACATATCCACTGAATTTAAGTTCGGCAACGAAGGGAGACTCGAAAGAAACTCTTAGCCATGCAGAGTGAAGTTAACTTAATTCCTCCACCTGCATGTCCGATAGCTGGTTATCATGAAGCCTGTCCCGAAGATACTGAAGAGCTATATCGATAGGGATGCTGGGGAACAACGAGTTGACATCCAAAGGGATGAGTACCTCATTTGGTTTTAACTTAATATCTTTGATTATGTTAATGAATTCAACGGAATTTTTCACTGAAAAACTAGGAGGTTGAATTTCTAATGTACTGAGCTCTTTCGATAACCATTTGGAAAGTTCATAAGTGGGGGAACCGATACCGGAGATTATTGCTTTCATTTCAGTCCCCGGTTTATGGAACTTCGGGAGGCAATACATGCAAGGTATAATTGTATTGGATAAGGTGACCGGAGGGAGAAGAGAATACCAGGAGGGGCCTGGTATTCTCATCTATTCAATTAATGCAACTTTTGACTGTACTTTTAAACCGAGTCATACCAGGAGGAGGGTCTTTTGTTATTTCCCGATAAGAACCTGTTCTGATGGGATTTTCCACTCTAGCAAAGTATTCGACCTTATCAAGAATAACAATTCTGTTGCTCTTATCTGCTTTTAAAGAAAAACAATCTTTCCTCCTTAAATCTCTTTCAGTTCGCTTTTTTACTCTTGATTTCTCAATTGTGAGATCTGGTTAAAAAGGCAACTTTTGGATAATTGACTTATGGAGTTCTTAGTTTGCTCGCCAAGAAACCTGGTTGAGTTCTCCACCCCGACAATGATGTCTGTGACGAGTGGGGGCGCATATTTCAAGCCCTTGCCGAGCAAATCCAACTCATTTCTAGTAAAATTCGAGGAAGAAAGATTCTCTATGGTTTCAGAAACTTTCGGCGAGTGAAGACTAGAGGTTTTTGCTTCTAATGACTTCTTTTTAAGGTGTAAGGTATTTAATCTGTTCTGAAATTTTGTAGCAATAACTTCGAACATTCGTCGCTGGAAGTTTTTGAAACTTTCAAACTCACTATTATCTAAATTACTATCTATCGCCATATGAAGATCATTAGCTTCCAATCTACTACGTTTGGAGTATAGAGACCTAATCTCTAAATTGAGAGGCTTTCTCTTGCCGAACCGTATCGCTTTTTGACAATCATGCGATTGATTGCCCCTGATGGCGTTCATGATATGCTTCGGGAAGAAAGAGGGACTCTTACAAAATTTGGGAAAACCTATATCTAAAGGAAAAAGTTTAATCTTACCCACAAGTTTAAAATAGCTTAATAGCTTAATAATTAACTGATTGTAATCAAACACCAACCCACGCACACGCATTCCGTCGCGTGCACGGACAAAACTTGATGTTGCGGAAGTGAACCTAGCCTATTTACATACTACCTAATTGGTTTGGCATCGACTTCAAACAGATAAGTAGGTAGCGCATATAATAATATTCCATTTAAATTAATTTTTGTCTTTTGAATTAGACATGTAATCCAATTATTGTTCTCTCTTAAGTGCCTATTTTGAAGTCGGTTTAATTTTTTTGAAGTTTGTTTTCCCCTGTCTTAAGAAATAGGTAACATTCGATGTTCTATTACATGCCAGTTTTTTTATTTTTATTTATTTATATATTTCAACAACACACCACGAGGGCTTACAGCCTAAATACAACTTGTTAGAGGCAACTTGTTAATTCTGGACTTGAAAGTTTGAAGGTTCGGAGGAGAAACATGTGCTGGCAAGGAGTTTCACAACTTGGAAGTCCTCGGGAGAAAAGAGCGGTCATAACAAGATGTTCTATGTCAGGTGACCTGGACAGTAAAAGGTTACATTCGCTCTGTTCCCCTGGTAGATCTGTTGGGGGTCGCAGGTGGAGGAACTATGGAAGAGAGCTCCTCTGAGCACTGCCCGTGCAGATATCTATAAGAGAGAGAGAGAGAGAGAGAGAGAGAGAGAGAGAGAGAGAGAGGTCACCAACGGCCCGTCGGTGGGCAAGGGATGGGAGCCTTTGGGTGAGGGTAGGGTCACTGATGAGACGTATATCTCTCTTCTGAATGGAGTCCAGGATAGCGAGCGTAGAAGCGGCAGCGGCACCCCAGATGTGGGGGCAGTATTCGAGGTTTGGCCTCACTTGTGAAGTATACAAGGTATAGAGATTAGCTGGTGAAAAGTATTTGCTAGCCCGGAAGAGGAAACCTAATTTCTTAGCAGTCGCTTCTGCAATTGATGTGACATGTTGGTGCCAATTGAGATTTCGATCCACAGAAATGCCAACAAGAGAATAACTTGGTTGTTCATTATGATGGGTCTAGGGCTGGTGTATCTCTTATGAGATAGAAAGCAAGACTGAGATTTGGTGGAGTTGAATTGTACAAGATGTCTACTTCCCCAGTCTAATATTTTTTGGAGATCCACAGAGACAGAACCCTCCATGAGTCTGCGATCCTCATCTAATTGGGCTAAAGAGACAAGCTTAGAATATTGTATATTTGAGTGGAGGGTGCTGTCGTCCGTGTAACTGTGAACTGGGTTGGATGTGCTAGAGAGGAGGTCATTGATGTGGAGAAGAAACAAAGTAGGTGCTAAAGCTGAACCTTGAGGGACTTCTGCATTAATTGGATACAGTTTAGAAAAATGGCCATCCACGACAGCAGAAATGCTCCGGTTGGAGAGGAAATTTGCTCTCCAGGTACAGAGTTTTGGTGGTAATCCATAGGCCGAAAGTTTATTAAGCAGCGCTGCATGCTAGACCTGGTCGAATGCTTTGAATATGTCTAGAGCGACAATCTGGGATTCATCGTGTAGTTCCATAGACTTGTTCCAAGATTGGCTGACAAAGGAAAGGGGGTCGGCAGTTGATCTGCGCTGACGGAATCCATACTGCCTGTCGTGGATTAGACTCTGTTTTTCAAGAAATTTTAGTAATTCGGTGTTTATATACTTTTCCATCACTTTAGAGACGGCTGAAAGGAGAGAAATAGGCATGTAGTTGCTAGGAAGCGCTTTGGATCCTTTCTTGGGGACGGGTTGTACTAGAGCAGTTTTCCAGTTACTAGGGAATATGCCTGTATTGTAAGATGTCTGAAACAGACGAGTCAGGACAGGAGCAAGTTCTGGTGCACATTTTTTGAGAACAATTGCTGGGATCTCGTCAAGGCCAAAGGCTTTCCCGGTATTAAGAGAATAGAGCATTTTTCGTACCTTTTTAGGTTTGAAAATGATATCAGTTATTTTATGCGCGACATTGGGGACTGTTGGTGGTTGAACATTTGGAGGTGGGTCGAGAGTAGAATTGCCGGCGAACAATGAGGCAAAAACTTCAGCCTTGCCCAGGGCGGTAGAAACAATTTAATCCCCTGAAACAAGAGGTGGGAACGTGATCTTGCAGAAATTATTCCCAATAGATTTAGCTAGAGTCCAGAAAGGTTTGCTGCTGTCGGAGCTTGAGAGGACTTTGATGTGGTTATTAAACGAGTTTTTTGCCTCAGAAAAAATGCGGATATAGTGGTTTCTTGCGTCGTTAAATACTTGATTTGTTTATGTGGATAATCTTTAATTTTCTGTTTCAAACGTATTTCTAATTTACCCAATTTTTTAGGGCTAACTTGATGTGAAGAATAAATGTTGATTTTCTCAGCTATTTATTAACTTATTTTCATTCGCCAGAAAGCATTGAACAGGGAATTGAAAATCACAAAATTTTTTAGAAAGGATATAACTCGTGTCTTTCAAAATTTCACGGTTGGGGTCACATTTTTTGCCAACGAGTTTTTATGCAAAGTTTTTTCGCTGTCATTTCGAAGCATCTTCACAGTTGAGAACTCAGGTTTTGTTTCAATTTGACATCTCAAACGGTTTAGGAACTACAGCCTCGTCAAATCAGTTTGACACACCCATGATTAAATATTGTTTCCTGCCTAGTAAAACTTTCCCTTATACAAAGATAAAGTGACAAGGTTACATGTCAGAGACTAGACGGAGTATCTGCTCAATGAACGATGACCTCGTCACGTTATATTGAGAAACAATGTAAGAAAACAGTAACAGAAACAGTTCAGAGGGTACATTGATCAAATAACAACAGATTACAGTGCAGTTACAACGTTTTTCAATTAAATGATTAACCCGATTAATTAGTTGACAGGATTGGAAGAAGCGGAAAAATAAAACATCACTTTACATTTAATATGTATTAATAATGTTATGTATTTTTTTATTTACACATGAAAAAATAACTGGTTCTAGGACACAATTAATGGAAAAATACAGTTGTGTAATATCACTGGCGGAAGTAATGAAACAAATAAATGTTTCGCTTCCATTGCGTTAGACATGAAAAAAATGTATAAAAGTTTCATTTGGTTTTAATGTGTTTTACTTAGAAGACTGTGAGATGTACGACAGCGTCGCCATCTCGGCGTGGAACCAGGTAGTATGTTGTCACGACAGCTCTAGTTAACACAAAATGTTATAGATAGAGACTGTGCACAACCAACTAACAATTTTGTAAATTGTCAGCCCTGGCGCATTTCTTCTCTAATACAGAGACAATGTATGTAAGGCTAGATATATTTTCACCGTAATTAGAAACGCAGACCGGTTTCGCTCTGATTAGAGCTCGTCAGTGCAAAATACTAATCACAGCGAGCACACCTATAAAGTAATACGGCTATGATAGCCAGCCTCCTAGAACATTGTGAGCTGTACGACACGGTCGCCATCTCGGTGCGGAACCTATCTAAGCTACTTACAAAGTGGCAAGTTCCTGGCAAATTTGTAATTTTTCCTCCGTAAATTTTTTGGATGAGTTCGTTAGCCAAGCTATGCAAACAAATTCTACAAACTTGTATTTCCGGGACTATTATTTTGTTATTTTCCGTGATTTAAAATATTTTCATGAAAATTCACTACCATAACACACTTTCTGCGTCCAGGAATTTCTATCCTCAGGAGCCCAAAGAAGTCACACGTTTTGTATGATAAACACAGTTGATTTAATTTTATAGACAAAATAAAGTTGTTTTGGGCTAAGAGACCGAAAGATATCAAAACATAAAATTAAATTTTGTACCCAAAGAAAAAGACTGATATAATAATATTGTCCAGCATATCATGTTGGACAGGTTAAATCTACAGTGACACTGGTTCTTAGTCAAATATAATTGACAATTTTTTTGACAAATCTCAAAACTAACTTTAAACTGATTTAATCACTTCTAGGTAACGGATTACTTGTGAAATACAAATATGAATATGTTATCCTTTTAGTGAATTTTCGTTAACAAAATTCACTAATGAGGAGATTTTTAAATTTTGAAAAAATTTCTTTAAATGAGCGCTAATTAGGCCCCCTCGAACACATATCTGGGGTCATTTTCAATTTTTATATGTTATATATATATATATATATATATATATATATATATATATATATATATATATATATATATATATATATATATATATATATATATATATATATATATATATATATATATATATATATATATATATATATATAACCGATAACTTAAAAAATAATAGACTGATTAAATTTGGTGAATGTCTTTCTTTTGCAAGTGGCTTGGATAAGTTCGTTACCCACGAAAATCTGCCCAGGTTTTCCCGGAACATTTTGTGTTTTCTTTGAAAAAAAAATTATATCCTCGGAAATAACGTAAGGGCAACCAAATTGGTACGCGGGTTTTTACATCATTATAGGTAAATTACGTACCTCAATTTAGCTCTGTAAGTTAAAACACAAAAAAGTTAGAGGCATTTAAAGAAACATAAATTGGGGTTTTCCTCAAAACGTCAAAGTCGCGATTTAAAACACCAAAATTGGGAACATTTAGGCAAAGAACCTGAAACTAATACGGGCTATGGAAAGAAAATGTCTCAAGAAGAATGTTTTAAAGACCCTGAAGTCTTAGCTTCAACCGTCATTGTCCTTCATTTTACTCAAATGTTTCCAGAAAATTCATTTCAAATAAACCCTTTCTGTGATGCTTTGGCAGTAGTCTTAGCTATAGAGTTTATCGTTTAATGGTATATAATTTTTGTCGAATTTTCGTAAAAAATCAATACAGCTCAATATATCCGTTATTTATTATACAAGATATGAAAAAAATTGCATACATTAATTATAGGGCGTCTTGAGCTACATTTAAAAAAAGTATTTCTACAATCACAGGGTGATACAAATTTTCTTTTTTTTTTAAATCGAACACGCCTTATGTTATTGCTATTTTGTATTTTCCATCGAAATATAATGCATGTTTGTAAAAAAAAAGAAATTCGGGGCGAAGCAAGTGCGTTATGGTAGCGAATTTTCATTGAATGCTTCAATTTGCTATTAACAAATATTAACCAATATTGACCAATATTGACCAAGAAACCGGTTCTTTTTTGGGAACACTTACGGAAATTTTTGTACATTTTCAAACAATAAAGTTATTTTAATGAAACATGGCACATTATTTCTACTATATAGGCTATACTGGTAACCACATTTGTTGCCTGCTTTCTTAAAAAAAAAACACACATATTTGGTTTAAAAACAATTTTATTAAAATTCACTACCATAATGCACTTGCTGCGTCCAGACTTTTTGAATTTATTTTTTACTTATTGACAACCACAGTTTTAATCATAGGGCTTGGTATAATTTTATTTAACCTTTATCAACTTTTTAATTAACAATCTTTTATGGAAATCATTTTTATGAAAATTGTCTGCCATAACGTACATGCTGCGACAAGGTTAATTATTTTGACCTCATATTCAGGCAAAACATTATTTGACCTAACTAAATGACTGACTGAGGTTGCCAATAAATTTGGTATTTAGAACGTTTTGAGAAAATAAACTTTTTCAAAACCTAATCCCTGATTAAGATAATAAAACCAGTTTGTTAGCGTTTCTGTTAACGTAAACCCGGGCCAGTGATATTGAACTAAACACTTCATTTATCTATAACGAAAATTCCAGAATTTCCTAATGAAACTTTAAAAAAATATATATATTAAACTACAGTGATGTGACTGCTTACAGTGTGTAGAAATTAGATTTGACTTTAATTGGCAAAACAGTGTTTCGTAATGTGTGAGAACAGAAAGCTGACAATCCCCATGGAAAGCTACTACCCCAACTACACCCATCTGGTCAACCACATGGGACATCATGGCAAAGCCTTTCTTCAGCACCACCATCAACATTTCAACCACTTCAACAACTACCACCATGCCCCTGTCATACAACATGCAAACCCCTTTAATATCAGCACAGAGTCATGCCCTGAGACTCCGGTGAAAGAAGGAGATTCTCCATTACTCGGGTCTTCTCCCAAAGTAGAACATTCATCGTCTCTCAAAGCGGAATATTCCTCCTCGCCAAAGTCGTTCTTCCAGAAAGGCAACCACCATCATCATTCCATACAAGAACTGATCAGACATTTCGGCAAGAAAGTGCACCACTGGAGGTCGGATAATCATAGAAGGAACTCTTGCAGCGAAAACGAACAAAACAAGTATGCTGACGATTTTAGGGAACGAAGTAAATCGCTAGATGGTGCTGTCAGACGACCTCCACTTACAGACTGTGAAAGCACGTATAGGATATATAACAGTATTCTTAAGGAGGGTATGTTCTTTGTTATTTTTATACAATGTATTCTTAGGTAAAAAAACACCAACAATTTAAATAAACCGGAAATACTCGACAATGACTGATTGTTGTTGCCCTTATTTGGTGAAACTGGTCCATACTACATACAGACTGGAACACTACTTCTCTGGCTTCACTGTTGGGTTTCGTTTCTGTAGGTAAAGGGCGTAACCAGCGCGTAAGCTAACTGGCGCAAGAGGCCCTTATAAATTCTAGATGTTCCAAGATGTTCTTAAACGTTTCTGTGACTAGTTTCGCTGCTTGACAGAATCCTCAATTCAATTTTTATCTGTCTGAGGATGCTGGCAAGCAGCGAAACTAGGCACAGAAACTTTGAAGAACACAGAAAATCTAGAATTCATAAGAGCCGCTTGCTCCAGTTAGCTTACGTGCTGGCTACGTCCTTCATCTACAGAAACGAAACCCACCAGTGAAGCCAGAGAAGTAGTCTTCAAGTGTGTATAAAGTATATATATATATATATATATATATATATATATATATATATATATATATATATATATATATATATATATATATATATATATATAGTGTGTAAAAGCCAAATGGAATAAATTCATTATTCCGTTAACTTTTCAACGTGAAAATGCGATTTCAAGTTTATTGCAACAATTAAGACAGAATAAAATAAAATCATGTGGCTACCGAAATTCGCTATAAAATACTCGAAACTTTCAATATTGTAATGAGTATACTCAAAACTTATTTCACGTTTAGGTCTTGAAGATAAGAAAGTAAGCAAAAACCATAGTATGTGCTTTTTATATTTATCTATTAAAAATACATAAAAGAGTTTCCGAGGCAATGTTAGTTTGTTTAAAACGCCTAAGCAAAATGTTTTGTAATTATAAATTGTCATTTAAATTGTGAGTATTATAATTTTAGTTTGAATTTTGTTAACTTTAATTCTGAAAAATTGTTAGATTAACGGAAATGCATAAAATAACAGTTATACAAATGATTGGTTACGGAGACAAAACACGAACACAACATGAAGTAACTCGCCTATTTCATGAGAAATTTTCTGATTTACCGCCTAGATCCCCAGGAACTAGTAAAATAGAGAAGCAGTTCCGCGAGTTTGGTCATGTAAGGAAGATTAAAAAAAAGCAGCCAGTGCACTGAGTGATGAAATCAAATTAGATGTGATGCTTGAATTTGAGGAAAACCCACACACATCGGCTAGACAGGCATCCACTACATTTAATGTTAGCCATGCATCGATAGTTAACATATTAAAATAAAATAAAATGCGTCCCTATAAAATGATACCTACTCAGGAGCTGATGGAAGACGATTTTGATAGAACTTATTTTTGTTAGCGAATGATGGACATGTTGGATAACAATATTATCCAATTAGATGTCGTTATGTTTTCTGATGAGTGCACTTTTTCATTTAACGGCCATGCTCATCGGCAAAATTGACACTACTGGGCAACGACAAATCCTCACTGGATGAGAGAAGAACAGACGCAATACCCTCAGAAGGTTAATGTTTGGGCAAGTATTGTTGGAAACCATATCATTGGTCCCTTTTTCATTGAGGGTAATTTGAATGGCGATAATTAATTTTTTGCACTACTTCAAAACGATGTCATTCCAACTTTGGCAAATTTAAATTTTGATCCAGGAAACCCTCAAGTTCCAGTGAATACTATATGGTTTCAGCACGATGGAGCACCACCACATTACCAACTCAATGTCCAAACCTCGATGCAATATTTCCCAATCAGTGGATAGGGAGGCGAGGATCGATAGAATGGCCAGCGCGATCAGCTGATCTTACCTTATTAGATTTCTTTTTATGGGGATATGTGAAGAGCATTGTGTACAAAACTAAGCCTTTTGATTTAAATGACTTAAAAGAACGAATAACGCTTGCGATTAGGTCGATCACGCCTGATATGTTAAATAATGTTAGAAGACATTTTTATTTGGCAACACCCTATGCCAAGAAGTTCGCGGTGAATATTTTGAACATCTACTTCATTGACATTCATAGTTCTTTTTAGTGTTTTAAATTTTATTACATTTTGCATTACATTTTAGTTTTTTATTGTATTGTAGCGAATTTCGGTAACCACATGATTTTGTTTTATTCTATCTAAATTGCTGCAATAAACTTAAAAACAAACATTTTTGAATAGACAATGAACAGACCTCTCAAACGACATATCACAAGCCTATACTTCCCCTTTAGAAAATTGGGGGTTGTACCTGTCATTCGAAGGGGGTTGAAGGTAGGGATCGCATTTTCACGTTGAAAAATGTCAACTTATAATTTAAATTTGACGTGTTTCGGGATTTTTTATAAGAATGTACAGTAACCGAAATAATTAATTTATTCCATTTGGCTTTTACATAATATATATATATATATATATATATATATATATATATATATATATATATATATATATATATATATATATATATATATATGTTTGGAAAGAGAATTTCATTTAGAAAAGAATATGCAAGTCTGTATGTAGTACTTGACAATGACGTTTCGAAATGCCATTAACTTCAAATTTTGATACACCAAACCAGATTTTCTTATCCTTTTCTTACTCCATCTTTTACTTCAAACACTGCCTTTATTTCCCGTAATTCTTAAAGCCTTTTAGATTATATTTCAGTCATATTATACATTAGTTATGTTAAGTCTCAAACGGATGTTGCTTGCTTTATTTGAAAAACTTAGTTTCAAACTCAAATAGTATCTGAAGGAAAGCAAAACTCACTTCTAGAAGAGAAAGGTAATAAACAACTTTCAGAAGTACCGTTTTCTAAAATAGCTCAGTTACAACATCACAACTAATTTGTGACAGCTCAAGATATTTCCGCTCACTGATTATTTCAATTACGAAGCAGCGAGATCGAGTAAATGTTACTTCTGGAGAAATCTCTTGTAACTAACTTGGTAACTTTTGCAAACACACACACACACACACACACACTGATCCAAACATAATTAAATATAAGTAACAACGTTTGCTTAGCTCGCACGTTTCACATAACTATTGCATGTTTATTTAATTTATTTAAGCAATACGAGGGTGGATTGTGAAAAGTTTGTCGCCTAATCTAGAGAATGAAGCACTATTTTCTTAATTAATTTTACTGCCACATCGTCACGTGTGGAAGTATCGCATCGGTGACAAAAATTTCAAACATTTTTTTTTTCGCTTAAACGTCGTAAAAAGTATCAAAAAGTATAGAAAACATGATTTGAGAACGAATTATTTTTTTTGGCTGCCGGACTGTATGTCTGTTAACTTGAGCACGAATTGAGATATCGTCGTCAAACTTGGTATACAGTTAGCACTCGACAAACCAACGATTCGGATTGTTTCTGGGTAAAATCGCTTTAGGGGGTAGGCAATGAATTGGGGGGTGATTTGGTGACAATTTACATTTTTTCGTTAACACTCGAGTAATATAATGTTTTCAGGGGAGCGTCCTGTCTCCCTTGCTCTGGTGCCTAGTCGTGGACGACCTGATAGGGAGCCTCTTGGGAGGGGGGTATGAGGTTATGCGGACGACATTGTCATCATAGTCCGAGGAAAGGTTACACGGTCAGCGTGGGAGCGCATGCAGACAGCACTGAAAGTGGTGGAAAGGTGGACGGTTGGTCAAGGGCTCAGGCTGAGCCCCGAGAAAGCAACCGCCATACCGTTTACGAGGAGGAGGAAATGGGAGAGTCACAGAACTCTCAATCTATACGGTAGGAACATTACAATGGCCAGGGAGGTATCTTGGGGTCGTATTGCACTCTAAGCTAACCTGGAATGGTCACGTTGAAAAAAATACTGCGTAAGGCAGTTATGATCCTAGCCGTCACTAGGCGGCTATATGGAAAAACGTCGGGACAAAGATCTAGTATAGCCCACTGGCTGTACACAAGGGTGGTCAGACCATCGTTAACATACGCGGCGCTGGTTTGGTGGCCTAAGGTGACACAATCCAGTGCCAAACAAAAACTGGGCAATGTTCAACGGATGGCTTGCCTGGGCATCACAGGGGCCATGTCGTCAACCCCACAGCCACCATGGAGGTGTTGCTGGATCTGCCCCCCTACACTTAGTTATTATGGGGGAGGCCAGGTTAGGACTATACAGACTATCCTGCAATGGTAAACTGAAGATCAACCCAGGCTTCAGGGGCCACTGCAAAATTCAGGAGATCATGAAGGAGCCCATGCCTGAAATGAGGTCAGACTGGGCGAACCCGCGAATCTGCAGGGAAAACAACTTTACAGTGGAAATCTCCGACCGCAAGGCATGGCGTTATATAGACAATGTCTTGACGCAGCACGTGTGTTAGGTAGTGAATTTTCATAGAAATGATTTGGCACTTGACATTTTTCATTAAATGCTTATAACTTTTTTCATTTTAAACAAGAGATCTAAATTTTGGCATATAGCTTACTTTTTATAACGTTAACCTATTTGCCAAATTTGCTTATCATAGCTTTTTTATTTTCGAAACCCACAATTTTGCTGGAAAACCTGGTCAGAGTTTCCTTATCCAAGACACTTACAAAAGAAAGGTACTTGCCAAATGATACATACATATATATATATATATATATATATATATATATATATATATATATATATATATATATATATATATATATATATATATATATATATATATATATATATATATATATATATATATATATACCTTTCCACATTCGAGTGAAAAAAAAAACGGACTGCCCGATTTTTGAGAGTGTAGAGGTTGTAGGGGTTTTGAGGGTGGGTTCGACCTGACAGTGTAGGAGGATACCATGGCCTAAAGTCTTTGGACGGGAAGGCAGGGGCTTTGGCCCCAAAAAATACAAACTGAAAAGTTTCCTTACATAAAAAGCTAAATAAATGCTATGAAGACCATTAAAGTCAGAGACTTGTGCGTTGGTAATACAGACCAATATACCAAACACTAACAATAAAATAATTGTCTACATTTAAAATATGCAATCCTACACAAAAAGAAAAAAATTATCCATCTTTATTTATTTACATTTATCCACATTTAAAATATACAATCCTACACAAAAATAAAAAATTACTTATACTTAAAGAACCAAAATAAGACCGAAAATGGACTATCAAAAAATACGATAATTTGTTCAATTGTCATTTTGTTAGGTTTCATTTAATTTCAGAATAATCTGCTATTAGTGAATTTTCGTAGAAAAAAATCACTATTGGGGAGATCCCGACTTTTGAATTTTGAAATTTTTTTTGTAAATGAGCGCGAACTAGAATCCCTAGAACCTATATCCGGGGTCAGTTCCAATTTATATATATATATATATATATATATATATATATATATATATATATATATATATATATATATATATATATATATATATATATATATATATATATATATATATATATATATAATGGGCAGATTTTGATCAAATTTGGCATGTACCTTCCTTTTGTAAGTGGCTTGGATAAGTTCGTTAGCCAGGTAAATCAGACTAGCTTTTCCAGGAAAATTTTGAATTTTCTTTCGAAAAAAATTATTTTCTCAAAAAATAATACATCAAAATTTAGATTTATATGTTACAAGGAAAAAAAGTTATAGTATAAGATTTAGTAAGTGAAGATTGGAACCTGTGATGAGCACTGATAAGTACACTTGGAGAACCCAAATCACCACAACACATTTTAAAAGACCTGACGATCGTTTCACTAACCAAGTTAGCGTCATCAGAAGTACACTTGGAGAACCCAAATCACCACAACACATTTTAAAAGACCTGACGATCGTTTCACTAACCAAGTTAGCGTCATCAGAGGATGAAACATTCTGAGAATGTGAGAGAAGTGTACTTTTAAGATTTAGTGCTAGATTTCTATGAAAATTCATTACCATAACGCACTTGTTGCGTCCAGACTTTTGTTTTTTTTTGGCCTCCCACTAAAATTACTGTCCAAACCAAGTGAAAACATACAGTATTCCACCGAAAATGAAAAAGTTGGTTGCTCTGGAAGGAAACTGTAAGCCTGATAACACCGCTGATGCAAAATCGAAAATGTGTCATATCTTGAAAGCCTACTACACAAGCTTTGGCGAAAACAGACTCAACGGATGTCAAATAATGAACTATAATATTATTTTACATGCTTTTCTCGCAGGAACACACTATATGTCTATTTTATATATTCCTCTGCATCCCTCTACTTAGTATAATTTTATTATGGCTCTGTGATGGTTGTGACATTCGCACTTGGCTGAGGCACAGCATAATTTGATTATGCTGTGGTTGAGGCAGAGGCTGCGGTCAGCGGTCAGTGCCGCGTGCAGTTTCCCCGACCTGTCTACACGGGACTCTGTTCCGTGTTCCGTTCTTCAGTTCACTCGGCCCAGTCACACCTGACCCAACCCAACCAGTTACTCGGCTCGCCACTGAATATACATATTTAATCATCTATATTTATATTTATTATCATCACTGGTGACCACATATTACATAATGAGAAGAAGACGTCCATGCATGCAGTTTAATCACGCCACTATGGTGCTTCCCTCATGAATCATCTTGCGGGTATTCAGTCTTCAGTCTAGGCCAGTCCAGTATCCAAGCCTTCAACAGCACTTTAAACAATCCCATGTCACATACAGACTTTACTCTAGGTGACAGTAAACTATGTAGTCTTGGTCCCATTTGAACATGACACCGTCGTGTTTGGGATTTATTAGTGAATTTTCTTAGAAAAAATTCACTATTGGGAAGATCCCAACATATATATATATATATATATATATATATATATATATATATATATATATATATATATATATATATATATATATATATATATATATATATATATATATATATATATATATATATATATATATATATATATATATATATATCACCGATAACTCGACTGGTCCGAGTTTGATAAAATTTGGCATTTACCTTCCTTTTGCAAGTGGCTTGGAAAAGTTCGTTAGACAGGAAAATCGAACCAGGTTCTCTGGGAAAATTTTGGGTTTTCTTTCGGAATTCTTTTAATCTCAAAAGATAGAAACGCTACGGTAACCAAATTTGGTACGTAGATTTACGATATTAAAAGGAAACTATACAGTGTGTTGCAAACTGGATGGGAATGTATTGCTATCTCCGTTATTATTAGAAATAGGGAGTAGTTTTCGAGTTATTTTGAAAAAACCAAAATTTGTCGATTTCTTTTTTCTTCAACATCACACACTTTTTACAGAGTAATCTTTTTGTGCTATTCTCAACTTTTGATTGTAATTTGTTTTTGAGCTACAGGTATCAACGTTTCTTTTTGGATTGGATTTTTTTTTCATGTGATAGCCTGTGAAAGGAGCTTTCCAATGATTTACAACATTCTTGAGAAATCTTGTAATTGCATTTACAATTTTGAGGAAAACCGTTTTGAGGATAGTAGGCTATGAAATCCAATACCAGAAAACAAATGACCAAAATAAGGGTTCAAAAAGCAGTAGGCCATGGAGCCTAACAATAGACTTTTACTTTTAACATAATTTTCCGTAATGATTTACTATAAAAAAATATTGTGATTTAATTTACAATACTTAATTAGGTAATAATGCTAGGTAATATTATGTGAATCAGTTTAATAACGAAACCCGGCAATAACAAATAGAAACGTAAACTCCACAAAACAACACAATTAGAAACGGAACTCAACAAATAATAAAATAGAAACTTAAAAATACACTAAATAGAAAATTGTTCAATATGGCCACCGTTTTGTTCAATGCACATTATACACCTTTTTGGAACATGCCTGCAAACTCTGGTGAGGGTGTTTTGGTTAATATGATTTATAGATTCCGTGATTATGTTTCGTAATTCATTGATATTCTGTGGTGGATCGAATTTATACACATCATTCTTCAGAGTACCCCCAAAATAAAAATCCATGGGTGTTATATCAGCACTTCGAGCACACCAATGAACCGGCCCATTGTTACAAATGACACGATTATTAAATTTTTGGTACAAAAATTCTTTCACGATCAGCATTGTGAGCTGGACAACCATCTTGTTGGTACCAAATCTCGTTTAAATTATCATGAACTCTTCTAATGGTTGGTAAGATATCATTTCTCAATAGATTAAGATACCTTTCCCCAGCTAAATTATTTTCAAAAAAGGACGAACCGACAATGAAGTTACCTGAAATTTGTTAAAATTAACTGTCTGATCTACAAATAAAAAGAACAGTTTTTTACCTAATAAGCCGCACCTATCATTAATACCAAATCTGTCTTGAAATCGTCTTTCTTCCTTTAGATGGGGATTTTCATTTGCACAATAATGCCTATTATGGCGATTATACACACCACAATTTGTAAATCTGGATTCATCAATTTGTTCACCATAAAACCGAACAGATTGCGGAGGGTTTTCGTTTGAAACCTGGAAGACGGCATTATTTCTTTCTTCATTTCTAGGCATTGGTAGTTTCTTTGCGTGGAAGCTACCGTCGTTCAATAGATTGGTCACTATCCTGCGAAATATTTTGGTGTTTGGTTGTCGTTTTTCTGTGTATTTGTTTTGATATGAATTTGCAGCTGCCTCAGTATTTCGGTTAGAACGAATAAAACATTTCCAACATGTCAAACTATTCTTCATTACTGAACATATTGTTGAATAATATTTAAAATAAACAGGAAACAAACTATTTAGTACAAAATTTTAAGCAACGTGTTAAATACACCTCAAATTGTTCAGATAATTAAGAATGACAGTATTCTTAATTGTCGGGATACTGTTATATCCATATCAACTTTTTTTCTGTTGTTTTTCAGTTGACTTACGTTTAAAAATCAAACAATTTTCAAAGGCGTCTTCGTAAATCATTCATGTGCTTTTTATTGAGTTCTGTTAGTAAAGTTAGTTATTTACTAGGTTTACCTGTTTAATTAAATTTTAACAATTTTTTAGGACAATATAATGTAAAATATCATTTGTAAAATGGGCCGATTCATTGGTGTGTTGAAAGTTCCTATTTTTTTATCGTGAATCGTTACGGAACATTATGTTAAAAGCAGAAGTATATTGTTAGACTCCATGGCCTACTGTTTTTGTAACATTTGTTTTATGGTATTGGATTTCATAACCCAATATCCTCAAAATGGTTTTTCTCAAAATGGTAAATGCAATTACAAGATTTCTTAAGCATATTGTACATAATTGGAAAGCTCTTTTCACAGGCTATCACATGAGCAAAAAATCCAATATGGCTGCCATAATAAAAACAAACGTTGATACATGTAGCTCAAAAACAAATTACAATCCAAAGTTGAGAATAGCACAAAAAGAGTACCCTGTAAAAAGTGTTCTGATAATGTGCAAGTCTTAGACATGTCAGATCAACGCCTACTTAGATATTGAAGAAAAAAGAAATCGACAAATTTTGGTTTTTTCAAAATAACTCGAAAACGAAAAGAGGCAGGCCAAAATACAAGTCATATTTGGAACAAGCATGAAATTCTACAAAACATTGCTAATTTAACCGTCTCCCTATCTCTAATAATAACATATATCAATCCATTCCCATCCAGTTTGGGACACACTGTATAGCAAAATTTATGTTTCTATGTTATAATGGTATAAACAGTTATAAAAACATATTTGGTGCCAGACCACTTCTATGAAAATTCACTACCATAACGCACTTGTTGCGTCCAGAATTTTGGTACCACGCTGGCACTCCCAATCGAATGAGTCTGTTAGCCATGAGATGCTACAATGCGCCTTTCTCTATTGCGTTGTTGCCAGATACCCACAGACCCAAGTAAATTCGGTCAATTATGTTTTGAGCAATCGAAGTTACATACAAATTGAAACTGACCTTGCGTATGGATTGTGGGGGTTCTAATTCAAGCTGAAGTGAATACTTTGTTAATCTTATCAGTCTTGATTACGTAATTGGCAAGTTTTTTTCTACAAAAACTGTAAAGTGACTTTTGTAAGGGGAAATCAAGAAAATTTGAGAAAATTTGTAAAACTTGACCAAGGGAGGTAAGTTTTGTCCGAGTCAAGGACACAAAAATGATGGGACACAAAAATGGGATCTTGTTCAAAACGTATGAAATCTGTGCACTATTATTTCTCCAAATATTAAAAAGAAAACATAAAAGAAACATACATTCATCGAGGTGGATTCGATCGCGTAACCTTCTGCTTATGAGGCAAGCGCGACCCCTCGGCCACCTAGGCATACGTCAACTAATGTTTTGTTTGCATGATACATTAGATCGGCTTCATGGCCGGGATATTATATTCAAAGTATACGTAACAATTAATTACAGAATTAGTAGAATTTCCATTGAAACACCTCCCACGACTGTTTCGGTCTTATCTGGCGACTTATGTTTAAGTTTAAAGATAAAAGAAACCATTTTAGAATAATTTCGACTTGGCTTGATTTTGTTTACATTTCTACTATATTACGCGACAGCATAATATATTTATGCTACGCTAAAACTGTATTTGAGGCCGTTCATAAAGCTACAAATATAGTGTCGTTTAATAATTGATTGAATCCCACAGTTAAATAACAATCACTTGGCAAATTTTTAATTTCATGTCTGTCATTTTTCATAATTGCGGCCGAGATTTCACGATTCTTGGTTCGGGTGGTATGTTTTATGCCTGCTATATATTTAGTTTGGTTACCGTTGATGTATGATTTATACCTGTTGTATAAATCAATCTAGGCGTGGCAGTTAACTTCTCTGTCTGTCAGGCATTGGGCTTTAACCACTAAGTCGTCTTAACGCACGTCTTGGGGATTTTATTTTTAATTTGGAAAAAACTCTAAATATTGTGTACTAAATTACTTAAAATTCACCACATAGGTTAAGTTGCACTATTTCTAGCCACATGTAAAATCTAATTCCAGTTACTCTGATACTTACAAAAATATAACGTTTTCAAAAATTTTTGCCTGGTTTTACACCGGAAAAACTTGAGCGTAACGGCTGATTAACGAACTCGACCTCGGTTTTCGGCCAAACAAGATTTTTGCCAAGTTTGATTTAAATCAGTTTAGTATTTTTTGACTTATCGCTCGGTTATATATATATATATATATATATATATATATATATATATATATATATATATATATATATATATATATATATATATATATATATATATATATATATATATATATATATATATATATATATATATATATATATATATATATATATATATATATATATATATATATATATATATATATATATATATATATATATATATATATATATAGAGAGAGAGAGACATTTTAACGGACCTTGGTTTTCGGTTCTAGGGATCCAAATTCGCGCTCATCTGAAGACATATTTTCAAAAGCTTTTCATCGTAAATTTTTAGTGAATTCTTCTAAATAAAAATTCGCTAAAAACGAAACTGCCTCGAGATTTAAATTAATAATTAAGTTGATTAAGTTTAAATTCCTTAAACATATTGTATCGACTTATGTTTTATTTTTAATTTTTTAATTGAACTAACCATATAATTTTTTATACCTGTCTATATTAACTTTACACGATATACAAACATGAATCCATCCTTTTCGTTTTATTATTCAACACATTTTCTTTACCCGAATAGCACGATTTACTTTTCTGTATAAATACTCTTGGTTTAATCGAAGCGTCCTGAAATCTCTACGGCTTCTTTGTCGAAATCCCTAGAACGTAAATCCTTGGCCGAGCCCTTGACGCTAGGAGAGAAACTCATTCACCCTGTTCAAGGACATCGAGCGTATCAATCAATTCTTTGTCAAGAAAATCTATTTACCCAATAAGTCCTCCCCAAATAGCTTAGATGTTTTATTTTTGTGGTAAAGGTTTTAATTACACATAACTGTCGATGACAATATGATAAATCTAGCGGTAAATCTTTAGTCAAACTTACAATGAATATTTTTAGAATATTAATTAACTATTTGGTAACAAAATTTTATGAAATGTAACATTATTATTATTACATGATTTTAGCCAGAAAGTAGATAGAGAAGTAATGACAGTACGACAATGTATTCTTAATTACAATAGTTCAAAGGCGGCGTCTTCTTATCGTCGCCACCATGATTTCCAGCTCCGGGATTTTTTTTTTATTTCACAGCTGCCACATTTCATTGATTGTGGAAGGTTTTCGATAAGTTTTTCTCTTGCTCTTCTTCAGTTTTTCCAAGTATGTGTCCTTTAAATAATGTTGTCAGAAAGTTATATGTCTCAGTATATGCCAAAAAAATGTTACTATTCTTAAATTCTTTTAGCAAGCATCTTTCTTCTCCCACCTCTTTTAGCACACTTTTTTTCGTATTTCTCGGTCTACCTTGTCCTTGTAATTTTTCTTCACGTCAGCATTTCATAAGCTTCTATTGTCACATATCCTGCTTAGTTTAACAAACAGCTTTCTGCCCCATACACTACAATACTCCATACGTATGATTCGATGAACCTCTTTCTCTGGTCATCTTAAAACGTTTCTTAATGAGAAAAGTAGTTTGTCTATTGAATGCTTGCTTTGTCATCCCAATCCCTCTTTTTCTCCACGTCAACATTTCATAAGCTTCTATTGTCTCATATCCTGCTTAGTTTAACAAACAGCTTTCTGCCCCATACACCACAATACTCCATACGTATGATTTGATGAACCTCTTTCTCAGGTCATCTTAAAATGTTTCTTAATTAGAAAAGTAGTTTGTCTATTTAATGCTTGCTTTGTCATCCCAATCCCTCTTCTTCGTTTTTTGCTATCACTATCCGTAATAATAATAGATGGTACTTTTAGTATCCTTTGTATTTTTTTAATGTTTCTCCTGTCAGTGTTATGTTATCTGCGTCTCTTATGTCATGGAATCGCTGTCCATTTATTTTGATTCTGCTGTCTTTTCCTTCAGCCTATTTATTGTATCTTCTATGGGTAAATTAAATAAATGTGGCGATAATAGGCATTATTGCTATACACCTTTTCTTCTTTGGTGAAAGGATGAACGATATATTTTTTTCCTTTACAAGCTTGTATTATAATTTGATGGAAAATGCAATAATATAAGGGGTGTTCCATTAAAATATAGAAAATTTGTATATACAGCTATTTATGGGTCACCTGTGATTGTCAAACTAAGTTTATAATATGCAACTCAAAACACTCTATATTAACTTAAATAACTTATTCTCGTATCTTGTATAGTAACGGGTATATTGAGCTTTATCGTTGAAATGCGCCATGTGTATACGTAAACATGCAAAAACTGAAATTGACCATGGATATTTGTTCTAAGAGGCTGAAGTTTGCGCTCTTTAATATTTTTAAAATTCAAAAGTCACAGTCTTCTCAATAACGATTTTTTTTCCACGAAAATTCGCTAAAAATATAGACTCTTAAACCTCAAACTCTATTACTGAAACTACTGCATCAGAGAATTGGTCTATTTGTAATAAGTTTTTTGCAAATATTTGAGTAAAATAAAGAACAATGACGGTTGAACCTGAAATTTAAGATTTCGTAAAACACATTTCTTCTTCTCTCACATTTTCTCTACATAACTCGTATTACTTTCAGGTTCTTTGTCTAAAGGTTGACCATTTTGACGTTTCAAATCGCGATTTTGACGTTTTAAGAAGAAAAACTATAAAATTTTCAAAGTAATTGTTCTGGTATTTCTTGAGCTTTTTACGCCGAAAAAAATATTTGTCTCTCGATGTAGAATAGGTTTTGTTGTCTACGCAAAATATTTTGTTTTTGTGCGTTTGCCTGGTGGTCAATGCTACACTTTTTTTTTCTTTAAATGCTTAGGTATATTGTTCTTGCTTCTTCATGAAACGTATTCATCACCAACACCTCTAGAAATCTGTCCATCATCATTTTAGATTTGGAATACCAACTAATTACTTTCATAAATAACTAAAACTTTCTTGCCTATAGAAATTTATATAGCACATACATTTGTCATTTTAGTGAATTTTCTTTAAAAAAATGCACTAATGCACTTTTGAATTTTGAAAAAAATTCTTCAAATGAGCGCTAACTAGGCTCCCCAGAACACATATCCGGGGTCAGTTTCAATTTTTATATGTTTATATATATATATATATATATATATATATATATATATATATATATATATATATATATATATATATATATATATATATATATATATATATATATATATATATATCTGTGTGTGTGTGTGTGTATCACACCGAAAACTCAAAAAATAATGGGCCGATTTTGATTAAATTCGATGAATAAATTCCTTTTGCAAATGGCTTGGACAAGTTCGTTAGCCAGGAAAGTCTGCCCAGGTTTTCCCGGAAAATTTTGTATTTTCTTTCGAAAAAAAATTATATTTCCGGAATTAACAAAGTAAGGACAACCAAATTTGGTGAGTTGTGATCCAATAACGATCAATACAATAAAAGGTGATTTACGATTGGAGGTGGATAGGCTGTCGTAACCAGCACGTGGATGATGTCGCTGGTAGCTGGGGCGTCGTACAAAGGGGCCAAGGATGTTCACGTGTCCAGGTGACAGATGTGGATTGCGGTGTGTTGATGCCGCGGTTGAAGGGATTTTTTATCACGGGTCAGTCGCTCGTCGGAAGATTGGTTCTTACCACAACGAGGCTCACTGACCTACCCACGTCTTAGGGTGACAACCGTGGGTTTTGATGTCTTCCTGGCCGCTGGACGACGACGAAGTTAACTTTGGTACGACCACAGTATAATCAACTATTATGCTGTGTCTGACTACCGCTCATGGTTCAGTCGGTCTTGCCACGGCATTAATGGACGCTGGAGGATGAAGAAGTGATCGAGTCTTGGAGTCTTGGACCCTCTTGTAGCTACTTTTTTGCGTTGCCGCTTGATGAGACCTGTCACAGGGACGCCACTGTCGGTACTGCGTGAGGATTCGACAATATTTGAACACAAAAGTACCTATTAATAATATGTTTATTGGGTATAAAATTATACATTGTTTTATACAAGAAGTCAGATTTGTGCTGTACATTAACACGACTTCATCAGCAAAATTAGTATAATTATTATCATATATCACATAAAAAAGATAATCATCTATAATAATTATGTAGCTTCTAAGTCGATTTTATTGAACAATGAAATCAAAGTTTCTTGAAAGTATAATAGGAATCCTCTTGAAGACAAATGCTCCAAGTTTTAACTGATTCAGAATTTGTTATGTTTACTCTTCACTGAAACCGAATTGAATTGAGGCAGTATACTACTACGTAGAATGTGCGTAGAATTAGGGCAATCGATATTTTGGCACGGGTCCGGGACACGTTATGTTTTGGCGTCCTTCGCTTTCAACTTTTAGAGAACCTGCAGGATTTTATGTCAATGACCCCAAATATTTATTATTATAAAACATATAGTTTTACTGCTGTTTCATTTGCGCTAGTGTTGCAATATTTGTCTAAGAAGTTTTGTTTTAAACAGAATGTATTTTATTAAAAGAATGTAAAACTCTCTGAAACTTTATGAATGCATAAAAGAATCTGGCAGAGTTACCGAATGCTTTAGTAAGTTAGCTCAGTTTACCACCCTATTATATTCTTAAATCGTTTGGCTTTATGACATTTAAAAATAAAACTTGTTAAAGATTATTTTGAATATGGGGAAAATGTTGTTTTTTGTTGTTTCTTTTGGTTTTTATATGCGATATGTCATACCTTAAACAATTTAACCATCAATTGAAAATATTGGTTCACTGCTTTGTCGCAGGGGTACTCCTTCCCCCTCTGCATGTCTCCAACCATCCTCAATTCATAAACAAACAATGTAAACAAGAAAACTTTCTTGGGAACAACCCGCAAGAAAGTTGCGGGACCTGCGGTGAATATAGGGGTTCTGGGCGGGTTAAACATAATTTTAAGGAGGTATAGCTGCAAAATGAGGCAAAAGCAGCTTATAGAGGTCCAACTAAGCCGGTTTCTTCGCACTTTCCGCTCACATTTCCTTTTTATCTTCTTCCCCGCCCAACACCCTTATTCACACCTCGTTCCGTAACTTTCTTGGGGGCTGTTTGCAAGAAATATTTCTTGTGTTTTGTGCATCCGGAAGGAGATATAAGCATGTTTCTGAATTATTTTTTCTAAAACTCCCCCGTGTACTAATCTGCAAATTTACCGAAAATTTAATTTTTATTTACACAAGGAATGTACCTGCCAAATTATAAACGTGGCAGGTATTTTTCCTTATTAGTCGCTTGGATGATCATCCAACCGACTCATTGTGTTATTTTTTAAATTTAGTACCCAAGCTGCTTTTATATAGGTTTTAGTATGCATCAAAGCTGAGGATTCTAGTTTAATAGGAAATTGAATGATCACCATTTGAAATATTTGTACGAAAACTCGCTAACATAACGCACTTGCTGCACGTAAACTCTTTTCAACACTTATTTACTATTGCTGTATCCATACTTGGGATATATGCTTCAAACCTAGGAGCTTTTCAAAGTCTATAGATTTATTCTGAATATATTGTGGCCACATCTAGTGGGTAATGGCTGAACTGAGGTGGATACAAACTTATCATATCAGGAGTGGGATTTATAATTCACACCCATGGAAAGTCTGCAGACTGGGCGGGAAATATACTTCCACTGCCCTAAAGGGTTAAATCACACGTTTTACCCGTTTACTTCTTCAGAAAAACCACAAATATGAATTGATTTACATGCAACTTTGTACACACTCGTTGAGAGGTTGCAGTAACTTGATACTAAACAACTGCCATGGCAGGTCTTTAGTTTACGGCTAGATGGATTTAATTTTAATTTTTCTTCGCATCAAAAAAATTCCATCGTTATTTTTATTTTCGTTGTCAAAATAAATACATTTTTATGCACATACTCTGGATTATTTTCATGTGTATTTATTATTGGTTTTTCATCCGGAAAACATATTCGAGTGACAGCATTAATTCCGTCACGCTCCAAATAACTTATAAATGATTAAATTCTGAATTGTTACACGAGCCTTACGAGAATTGTATATAATTTGTTTGTTCGGGGAGTTTTCTTCTCTCCCGGTTTAAATTACGCTGTTGATATTTTCATAGCTAATTTTAAATATACACATAATTATTGACATGTTTTGCTTTACTCCGTTAATTTGATAATGCAGATTACTTTTAATTTGTCTCGATCGTGAGTTTGATTAAATTGAAGATATTTTAGTACATGCAATAGAGAGGCCCGTTACTCTTGTCCATAATGCATTAAACTACAGGAGTTTTTTTTTGATAGATAGGTTCAGAATTACCTACTGAATGTAAAAACACAAAATCCTTACAAATTATGAGGGCGGAAGTGCCGCTATTTTACGACGAAACGTCTCGGCCTATATCTCCGTAACCGTGCACTTTAGGCCAAAAATGGTAATGACCTTTATTGTAGATAATTGCATTTCTCATCTTTTTTGTGAAATAATTTTTTTTGTATCACTCACCGTTTACAACGTATATGACTATTAGCATTCATTTATTGACTTTTTTATCTTGGTTAATAATTGTTTAAGAAATAAAATGGTATAACTTAACTTTTCAATAGACAAATTTCCTACAATTTTTAGCAAATACTTTTTTTTTCTCAAATCAATATTTTCAAAGTTATAACGCGTTAAATGTTCCACTTTTCAATCGACAAATTTTTCTGGAAATATTTTAATAAAATGAAGGACAATGACGGTTGAAGCTAAGACTTCAGGCTTTGTAAAACATTATTCTTGAAAAAATTTCTTTCCATAGCCTATATTAGTTTCCGGTTCTTTGCGTAAATGTTGCCAATTTTGACGTTTTAAATCGCGACTTTGACGTTTTGGGGAAAACCCCAAATTTTTCTTTTAAATGCCTATAACTTTTTATCTTTTAACCTACAAAACTAAATTTTGGTATGTAATTTACCTATTATGATCTAAACTGTCATACCACATTTGGTTGCCATTACTTTGTTATTTCCGGAGATATGATTTTTTTTTTCGAAAGGAAACACAAAATTTTCCGGGAAAACCTGGGCAGATTTTCCTGGCTAACGAACTTATCCAAGCCACTTGCAAGAGGAAGATATTCACCAAATTTAACCAAAATCGGCCCATTATTTTTTTCAGTTATCGGTGTGATACATACATATACATACATACATACATATATACATACATATATATATATATATATATATATATATATATATATATATATATATATATATATATATATATATATATATAAACATATAAAAATTGAAACTGACCCCAGACATGTTTTCTAGGGGGCATCATTAGCGCACATTTGAAATTTTTTTTTTCATAATTCAAAAGTCGGGGCTCTCCACTAGTGCATTTTTTTTTAAAGAAAATTCACTAATATTTATTTGAGAAAAAAAAGTTTTAAGTAAAAGTTCTAGAAAATTTGTCGATTAAAAAGTTAAGTTATAAGCATTTTATTTTTTAAACAATTATTAACAAAGATATAGGTATTTTTTTTTAATATTATTGGCTGCGGCATCTCAGGCCATTAGCACATTCTTTCCCATCATTTAATATTTTTTGTACAAATTTTCCAGACAAAGTCAACTTGGCTCGCCCGGGAATCGAACCCGGGACCTCTAGCTTTGCAGGCTGGCACCTAGCCACCTGCGCCACGAGGGCGTCAAAGATATAGGTAAAAAGTCAATAAATGAATGCTAATAGTCGTATAAGTTGTAAACGGTGAGTGATACAAAAAAAAATTAACAAAAAAGATGAGAAATGCAATTGTCCACAATAAAGGTCATTACCATTTTTCGCCTAAAGTGCACGGTTACGGAGATATAGGCCAAAACGGTTTTTCTCAAAATGGCGGCACTTCCGCCCTCCTAATTTGTAAGGATTTTGTGTTTTTACATTCAGTACGTAATTCTGAACCTATCTATAAAAAAATAACTCCTGTAGTTTAATACAGAAACAAATTCTCTATTGCCTATACTATTTTAGCAGTTGCTGTTTTGAAAATGACATTTCCGTCCAGAAGCCCCGAGCAGGTTGTGCGCTGCGGGGGTCATTGTTAAGACACCAGACACACGTAACATAGTGACAAGAACCGCCTCCACTCGGGATCGAACAGGTGCACGCTGTGCAGGTGCCCAACACTTGTTCCGCTACATCACGGAGGAGTTTAACTTAGGGATGTCCACTGAAAAATACAGCGATCTTTTTCCGATGTAATGCATCGTTACGTGGCATCGATTTTTCTCGATATACTGGGGGAAAACATCGATGTTTGCGATGCATCGGAAATACAACATTTGAAACTCTAAACTTTTTATTAAAGGAATGTTAGGTGTAAAGTTCATCGAAAATATACATCATGTTTTTCTGGATGCATACCGCAGTAGTAAGGAAAAAATCATCAATGTCTGCGATGCATCGAATTGGTAAAATAAAATGAAAAAAAAAGTATATTTTCTACTAAATTCCTATTATAGTTGCCACGAATAGTGATTTTGCCGAATACCGAATATTCGGCTCGACTCTCGGCCGAAGCGCCGAATATTCGGCCGCCTAATATTCGGCGACGCTTAGTACAATTCGAGGATGACATGTACATGACTGAGAAAATTATTCCCGATATATGTAATAGAACTTGCTCTAAAATCGAAGCTAGTATTTCACGAGCAACAGCAGTATCCGTGACATCCGATATGTGGACATGTCAGCACAACAACCAGAGTTTCTTAAGTTTTACTACGCATTGGATATTTCCAGATTTTATTCTTGAATATGGCGTTTACGCGATGCATCCGTTTGATGGTTCACATACTGGTACCAATATCGCAAAAGAACTCAATACTATTGCAGAAAGATGGAATATTTCACATAGCAAGATCCATTTTCTTGTCCATGACAGTGGAGCCAATATGATAAAAGGTGTACGAGAGGCAGAATATGATTCTGCTAAGTGTTTTATTCATTTACTACAAAGGGCTGTCGAGGAATCGCTAAAGTCTCAATCTGACATAACACACATGGTAGCTGCTGCAAGACGAATTGTCACCCATTTTAACCACTCTGGTACAGCACAAGAAAAGCTGAAACACATTCGTCAAGAACTTAAATTGCCAGACCACCAATTAGTACAAGATGTAAGCACACGATAGAATTCTACATTCTATTTAATGGAGCGATTATTAGAACAAAAGCGAGCTGTCTTTTTGTACATAACTGATCATAATTCTTTAAACAATTTAACACCTGCTCAATGGGATTTAATGGCACAATGTATCAAACTCCTCAAACCGTTCGAAGAGATTACAAAAATAACCAGCTTGGGTATTTCCTGCATTTCGAAGGTGATTCCACATGTTGTCACGTTGTTAAAATACCTGGGAAAGGAAGAGACAGCACAAATAACACCAAATTTATTGAACATAAGATCTTCAATACACGCTGAACTTGAAGAGCGGTTCAACTTTAATGAGAGTGACAAATACCTGGTTGCCACTTTTCTTGACCCCCGTTTCAAAAGTAGTTTCCTGGGATTAGTTCAAACACAAAAAGAAGCCCTGAGAAAGAGTTGTGATGAGTCCACTAGCACCGATGATGATTCATCTCCACTTCGAAAGAAAAGAAATGACAATGATAAAACCATTGAGATACACGATAGTTTCTGGAATTGTTTTGAGGAAGTCGCTACATAAAATACCCAGACAGATGAAGATGTGGAACAAAAAAGTTTAATTGCAAATGAAATTGATTTTTACATGAAAACTGCTCGCCTTGATCAAACAGAGGACCCTTACAAGTGGTGGTCAGCAAACGCGAAACAGTATCCAAGCCTAGCAGATTTATTTATCATCTCCCGGTAGCAGTGTATATAGTTAGCGGCTATTTTCCGAAGCAGGTGTAATTTATGAGGAAAAGCGCAATCGTTTGCTATCAACAAATGCTGAAAAAAATGTTTTCATTTATCACAACTTATCACTAATAGATTTTAAGTATTAAATGTATGATTTGATTTTTTGTTAAAAAAAATAATTTTCTGAGTAACATTTATTATGCGTTTTTTCCATGATTTGGTATTCGGTATTCGGCCGAATAGTGCGCAACATTCGGCCGAATACCGAATATTAAAAAAAGTAGCCGAATATGCCGAATACCGAATAGAAGCCGCATATTCGTCGCATCTCTAATTCCTATACAAAAAAGTCAAAACAGGATACAAAATAATGCTGCAAATTGAATGATAACTTCCACATAGCTGTGATAATCTACTCTCCGCAGAAAGTCATTCTCATGGAATGAATTCAGGGTCCATGACTTAATCACAAAGCAATATTAATATCCCTGTACCCATAAACATCTGAAACGTTATATTACTCGAGTTTTAAGGAAAAAAAAAATCGGCAAATTACCACTCATTTATCCGCTACCCCTGAAGCGTTCCTTTGTCGGGTGCTCATTGTATACCAAATTTAAAGATGACATCTCAATTCGTTCGAAGTGTTATTGCGCCTACTAACAGACAGACGTACAGGCCGACAGACAGACAGTCAGACAGACAAAAAAAATCCGTTCCAGAATCAAGTTTTCTATATGTTTTACGCCGCTTTAGCAAGAAAAAATTCGAAATTTTTGTCACTGATATTCCACCCCTACACATTCAACGCCTAATTTAATTTCAGCACAGAATACCAGATGTTTGATAAAATTGAAAGTTTTCTAATGGACAAACCCTAAAACGTTATGTTACTCGAGTTTTAAGGAAAAAAATGTCGGTTTTCACCAAATCATCCCGCATTCATCCCCTGAAAATAAGGAAAATAATCCCGCATTTCGTCCCAGTTCCCGGAGTTGTAGTGCCAAACGATACGTGGGTGTGATGACTGTGTGACCTGGGGTTGCATTGCGCAAGAAGCAGTGACCATGCCGTGGTCTGACCGCCAAGGGGGGCGGTGACTGATATCTTATAGCATTCAGGTTTTGTAGTGACAAGGAGATCCAAGGAATTTGATCTGTGTGTTGGGATGCGAGGAAAGTAAGTAGGTTGCTGAACCATATTGGCTAAAGAATTGCTGACTGCAAAGGCCTCCGCTGCTCTCCCTTGTGGATCGGTTTTTGAAGATCCTAGCCATTCCTTATTATGGACATTGAAGTCACCAAGAATAGTGACCTCGGAGGAAGCATATTCAGAAATCAGATGGTCGGTTTTTTCAGAAAGGTAGTCGAAGAGCTGACAACGATAAACGCAACAGATGAATTTAGTTGCAGCTCTGAGAGAGAGAGAGAGAGAGTTTCGTCCAAAGTATTCTTTTCTTCCAGCTTCTAAATTTGGGAGTCTGGTGCAGGGTAGATTGCTACGGACGTATGCGCACACGTCTCCATGCAATCTAGGAAGTAAGGAGCTCATACCCCGGGGAATTAAGGTGATTAGTGGCTGTTTTGGCACTAATTTGGGTTTCGGTGAGGAAGAGTAGTTGGGGCCTATTAGCCAGAAGGAAATGGTGGACAGAGTTCGGGCTAGAATTTAGGCCACATATATTCGTGAAGGATATGTTAAATCTTGATGCCGGCGCCCCCTGTACACCCCTCTCTCGGAGATCCGAATGGAGGGGTATTTTATCTCCGGATTCTTATTTGATCGATGTTTAGGTTTCTTTGTAGGGTCCATTCTATTGTATAGCATGCGGAAATGTATAAACGCGTCATAGGCGCACGTTCTACTTCAGGAAGTTCAGTGTAGACAGGTCTAGCGTCCTCTTCCAGCATATCTGTTTCCATTCCCCACCCCCTGGCTTATCCGGTCTAATGCGGTCAATCGTTTCCCGGTTGATTCGATTCTTGATAAAGAGGATTCCTCGCTGGTCTAAAATATTTTGTATGGTCTTATTGGCCACCTCTGGGTATTTGTCTATTACTGTTCTGTGCAGCTCTGTCCCATACGGATTGTCTGATGTTTGAAATTTAGTATTGAGGAGCTAGGAGCGGTATAGGATTTCATGTCATCCGTCCACTTAAACCACTTCCTACCTCTTGATATACCCGGAAGGGTGGCCTAAGGCAGCTGGGCCTGAGAAGAAGCCATCCAGATTCTGTCTCTCTCCTCTATTCCTATTACTATGTGACAGATTGGACTGTGTACGTGTTGATTACGGCCAGTGTCTCCTTGTTCCAATTTCCCATTATGTGCTCGCCGGTTTAGTCCTCTACCAAAGGCGGCATTATTAGTGTTACCCTGGTTACTATGTCCTTGATTCGTATGCGTTCTTGTGGAATTAATTGGCAGCGGCAGCCCTATCTTCACGACGGTTCCGAACGGGAAAGACCTGTGTTCCCGTCCCGCCGGAATATCTCTTATGCCTTGTATTCACAGCACCATATGAGATCTCGCACTTCGGTTGCTAGCCTAGAGTGCGGTGTGTCAGTTTTCCATCCACGTGGAGTATTTTATTTCCTCCCTGCCATCTAACATTGCTGGAGGCAGTGTCAGCGAGCTTCCCCATTCGCAGAGTGACGCGCCCGATAGAGGAACTGACAGACCCCCACGGGTTATTATTATTATTATTATTATTATTATTATTATTATTATTATTATTATTATTATTATTATTATTATTATTATTATTATTATTATTTGTTATAAGCGTTACACTTTCTTAGTATTACTACTGTAAACCTTTTGACCGACCCTCGCGCGCGACATTGGGGTTCGGCTCGGTGGATGGGGATGAAATTCATCATATCCCATTATGTCGATATTATCATTACAGTCTGACTTCCGGTGCTTCAACGCAGCAGACGTGCTTGAGGTCGCCACTGAACTGAGGAATTTTGGACTATGTGAGATGTCTGCAGCAGAACCGCCCTCTGCCCCATGTTTAGGATGTTATTTGGTAATCAGAGTTCCTTTAGATTTCCCATGAAATTTTTGTTGACTATTCCTTCCGTCGACATTACGAAAGGATATGTAGGCACCTTCTGCAGCTTCCATATGTTTTTTATTTCATATGCCAAGTTTTCATACTTGGTGATCTTTTCAATTTCAGTTTTCTGAATGTTATGCCGCCAGTCAAATACTTAACCCAGAAGCTATGCAGCCTGTCAGGCCTCGGGGCTCTCCAGTTCCGAGGTTTCCTGACGGCGGCAGTCACGTCAGCTGGTGTAAACTCTCTCAGCGACATCTGGGGCAAGTTGACATGCACGTCTTCCACGTCCTTGATCCATGATGCAGACCGATTAAAACCTCCTGCTTTCGCCCAGCAATATTTGTTGAAGCTGCAGCAATCGACGCTAGATGGAGCTTGTAGGTTCCCATCGGCCTCAATATTTCTCAGGAACTGCTTCTGATTGTTTCTGAATTCAGCATTCTGCTTCTTCCTTTTTGTAATCTCATTGTATCTTCTAAGCGTAGCTCCTTTGGCTTTCGCTTTTTGTCTAAGTTGGTCTTTTAGATCCAAGAGTTGGTCAGTGTGGGAAGTATCTATCTTGGCTTTTCTTGCGATGATCCTAATCTTTCGTAACACTTTCTTTGATTGACTGCCATCCAAAAACTCTAGTATGATGTCGATTTTGCCTCTGAGCTCGTTGATGTCTTTTTCTAAGCGTTTCTGCCATTCAGGCTTTTTGTTGTCTTGGAACTTGTGATTTGATTGTGGATAAAAGGTTATTTGGCCGTTCAGCTCAACAACCGTAACTGCTGAGCAATATAAAGCCAGATGCACTTCGCGCAGGTCGTGGTGTGGGTTCAGGTACTCGGCAAGGGCATCATTGACTCTTGAGATAATTGTCTTGGCTCTAGTTATATTTCGTAACACCGGTATCACTGGCCTATCAAGTGGGTCAACTCCCCCAAAGTACACTATTGAACTAATCAGCCTCCCGTCGCTGGTGTCCCGCATACTGTCATGCCCAGCACCAGCTCCAGGCATGCCCTGGCGCTCCCCAGGCAGCGACCTATTTCCGAGGCTTTCATTGTTCTCCATCTTCATGGGATGTCCCCCTTTGTTCTTTTTTTTTGGTAAGAGGCTCGAACAAGGGAGGGGAAAAAAGAAACCTCTGGTTAGGATGCGGATTTAGGATGTTGGTGGTTGGGAAAAGGTAATAGGGATGGGAAGTGCCTGTAACCCTGGCCAGGAGCCCTTACAGGGTGCTACCGTCCGGGCCAGACGGACCCTGTTTTTTTCACGTGGTTGTTACTCCACCCCCCCTTCCTTTCTCATCCGGGCTTGGGACCGGCCATGGCGGAGTTTTATTATTATTATTATTATTATTATTATTATTATTATTATTATTATTATTATTATTATTATTATTATTATTATTATTATTATTATTATTATTATTATTATTATTAAAATTAACACATAATTCCAAACGGCAAAATTATGTTTGCTAAGTTTTAGAATTTCGTTTTGAGCTTATGAGCTTATAAAAGTTTTCGCCTGAAAGCTAACTAAAAAGTTTTTAATTTCTACTTTAAATCACTATATATAACTCATTGTTTCTGTATCCACTCCTCAGCCTCAATAAGGTACTTAAACTTCCTGTTGATAAAGTATGTAGCAAGCACTAAAGCGCATTATTCAATATCTCGCATAACCTAGACAGGAATACTTGGAAAAGCTTTCAAGTTCTGATTAATACTAGATGTTTTCAGATTGAAAACGTCTAGTATAGCCAGTGTTCCAATCATGTAACTGATGCCCTTTAGGATGCTAAACACATCCACCCACAAGTATGTTGTACCTTGTTGGAGGAAAGTGACATCCGGCCTCTCTGTTTGTGATGTATGAAATAGCGTTTCCACGTGGCAGGGTCCTCAACATCAACCTTCTAGTAGTGTGGGCATATATCGATGTTCGCTACGTGAAAGAGAAACAAGATTACAGAGAAGTATCTACATCTATATTTAGTTTGGAACGGTTTCATTAAGTAAGGGCTACAGCAATTAATGGAGTATTTTCTAAATCATATAAAAATATGATATTGATATAACGCGTCAAAACATACAGAAATGGGTGAGATTCTTTGGCAGCGTAAACATTTTCCTACACTTCAGACTTCAATTCTTTCAGACACGACGATTTAAAATAAAAAGCAACTCTATGGCATCATATTTTTATTAAGTAACACAAGGCACTGTTTAAAATCTAGTTAGATCTATATATAATCTTCGGAAAATTTTCCCAGGTCATTAGTGCGAAATATACTTGGTTCACGTGGTTCCCCGCTTCCAGAATTTATTAACCCCTTAATGCCAGAACTATTTTTTGTTTGAAAAATAAAATTTCTCCATAGTAACTGTTTAGTATAGTTGTCTGGTTCGTTACACTTCACTTAGGTATATTTTAAAGTAATCTAACCTATATAGGTAATATTTATGTACATTAATATAGGCGACACGTGGAATGCTAAAACGCGTGGTCGAATACGAACTATTGGTGTTGCACTCCATGCAACCACTTGGAAACGAATAGACGAATAACTAATAAGGAATATGAATGGAGCTCTTGGAAGCCGACGAATGAATAGGCTTTTTTTAAATTTTTATTTCAACAACACACCACGAGGGCTCACAGCCTAATTACTATCGTACCGTGGGTGTCGACAAGGAGGAAAGAGGCAACTTGTTAATTCTGGACTTGAAGGTTTGGAGGAGAAGGAAAAACATGTGCCGGCAAGGAATTCCACAACTTGGAAGTCCTCAGGACAAAAGAGCGGGCATAGCAATATGTTCTATGTCTGGTGACCTGGATAGTAAAAGGGTGCATTCGCTCTGTTCCCCTGGTAGATCTGTTGGGGGCAGCAGGTGGAGGAACTATGGAAGAAAGCTCCTCTGAGCACTGCCCGTGTAGATATCTATAAAAGAGAGAGAGAGGTCACCAACGGCAGGTCGGTGGGCAAGGGATGGCAGACTTTGGGTGAGGGAAGGGTCACCGATGAGACGTATAGCTCCCTTCTGAATGGAGTCCAGGATAGCAAGTGTAGAAGCGGCAGCAGCACCCCAGATGTGGGAGCAGTATTTGAGGTTTGGCCTTATTTGTGAAGTATATAAGGTATAGAGATTAGCTGGTGAAAAGTATTTGCGAGCCCGGAAGAGGAAACCTAATTTCTTAGCAGCAGCTTCTGCAATTGATGTGACATGTTGGTGCCAGTTGAGATTTCGATCCACAGATATGCCGACAAGTGAAAAGGACTCATGGACTCATTACTTTGAATAACTTGGTTGTTTATTGTGATGGCTCTAGAGCTGGTGTATCTCTTATGAAATATAAAGCAAGACTGAAATTTGGTGGAGTTGAATTGTACAAGATTTCTATCTCCCCAGCCTAATACTTTTTGGAAATCCACAGAGACAGAACCCTCCGTGAGTCTGCGATCGTTATCTAATTTGGCTAAAGAGACAGGCTTAGAATATTGTATATTTCAGTGGAGGGTGCTGTCGTCCGCGTAATTGTGCACTGGGGTTGAATGTGCTAAAGGAGGAGGTCATTGATGTGGAAAAGAAGCAAACTAGGGGCTAAAGCTGAACCTTGAGGGACTCCTGCATTAATTGGATACAGTTTAGAGGAATGGCCATCCACGACAATAGAAATGCTCCCGTTGGAGAGGAAATTTGCTGTCCAGGTACAGAGTTTAGGTGGTAGGCCATAGGCTGGAAGTTTATTAAGCAGCGCTGCGTGCCAGACCTGTTCGAATACTTTGGATATGTCTAGAGCGACAATCTGGGATTCACCGTGTAGTTCCATAGACTTGTTCCAAGAAGGGGTGACAAAGGAAAGGAGGTCGGCAGTTGATCTGCGCTGACGGAATCCATACTGTCTGTTAGACTGTGTTTTCAAGAAATTTTAGTAATTCGGTGTTTATATACTTTTCTATCACTTTAGAGACGACTGAAAGGCGAGAAAGTAGTTGCTAGGAAGCGCTTTGGATCCTTTCTTGGGGGACGGGTTGTACTCGAGCAGATTTCCAGTTACTAAGGAATATGCCTCTATTGTAAGATGTCTGAAACAGACGAGTCAGGACAGGAGCAAGTTCTAGTGCGTATTTTTTGTAAACAATTGATGGGATCTCGTCAAGGCCAGAGGCTTTCCTGGTATTAAGAGCAGAGCGTCTTTCGTACCTTTTTAGTTTTGAAAATGATATCCGTCATTTTATGCGCGACATTGGGGACTGTTGGTGGTTGAACATTTGGAGGTGGGTTGAGAGTAGAATTGCCGGCGAACAACGAGGCAAAAAGTTCAGCCTCGCCCAGGGTGGTAGAAACAATTTCATCCACAGTAACAATAGGTGGGAACGTGCTCTTGCAGAAATTATTCCCAATAGATTTAGCAAGAGTCCAGAAGGGTTGGCTGCCGTTGGAGTTTGAGAGGACTTTGTTTTTGATGTGGTAACTAAACGAGTGTTTTGCCTCAGAATGAATGCGGCCATAGCGGTTTCTTGTGTCGTTAAATGCTTGACGGTTTTCTTGACTGGGATTGTGTAGAAGCGTTTTGTGAGCTTTGACCTTTTCAAGTCTGACCTTGTCACAGGAATTAGAGAACCAAGGCTTTTGAGCGGCTGAAGAGGTTTTCTGTGTACGTGGAATAAATAATTCGATGCCAGCTTCGATAGTTTCGGAGACGTTTTGTGAGATATCAGAGGGGTCAGCATGAGAGAAGCAGACAAACGCCCATGGAAATGAGGAAAAGTAATCCCGCATTTCGTCCCAGTTCGCGGAGCTGTAGTGCCAAACGATACGTGGATGTGATGACTATGTGACCTCGGGTTGCATTGCGTAGGAAAAAGTGACCGTGCCGTGGTCTGAGCGACCAAGTGGGGCGTTGACTGAGTGAATGATATCTTATAGCATTCAGGTTTTGTAGTAAGAAGTAAATCCTAGAATCTAGAAAGGCTAATTTATTATTAATTTCTAATTCGTGGGTAAATTTTACAGAATCAAATTTATTGTCCAATTTGGCAATAAAATCTTCTATTCTGCAAATGTTCGCCTTAAACATTGCGAAAATATCATCCACGCAACGAAACCACACTCTAGGAAAATATTCACTTTCACGCCTCTTTCTTTTTTGTTTCTTTTTTTTTATGTATGTTGTGCCGAGTTTGTATAGCACTAAGGTGTTACTTTTTGATCTCACAAGTTTCTAACTTCTGTGGGACTAAACTTAATTTGTTTATTTATTTGTTTGATTATCTATTTGTTTGATTATTGCTATTGTTGTTGTTGCAGTCATGCAGATAAATAAAGATTATTATTATTATTGTTACTTTCAAGATCTGTTTCAAATCTACTCATGAAAAGGTCTGCAATAAATGGCGATAGCGGATTGCTATCTAAACTAATAGAGAGTTATGTATAGTAAGACTTTTGGAAATTTCTTCAAATGAGCGCGAATTAGGGCCCCTAGAACCTAAATCCAAGGTCAGTTAAAAGGTTTATATATATATATATATATATATATATATATATATATATATATATATATATATATATATATATATATATATATATATATATATATATATACATACATATATATATATATATATATATATATATATATATATATATATATATATATATATATATATATATATATATATATATATATATATATACAACCGATAACTCAAAAAAAGTTCGGGACGCAGCAATTGCGTTATGGTAGTGAATTTTCATTAAATGTTTCAAAGTTGAATATCTCAATTCTCTATAAACTTAGGAAGTTGAATTTTAGTATGCAATAAGTTATTTCTCAAGGCAACGTATCCACCAAACTTCATTAAAATACCTTTGTAAATTTCAGAAAAAAACGTTTTCTTCGAAAGAAAACTCAAAATTTTCTCGGAAAACCTTGTCGAATTTTCCAGGATAACGAACTCATTAAAGCCGTTAATAAAAGAAAGGTACTTGTCATCCAAATCGGTGAATTATTTTTTGAGTTATCGGTTGGATACATATACGTATATATATATATATATATATATATATATATATATATATATATATATATATATATATATATACATATATATACATATATATATATATATATATATATATATATATATATATATATATATATATATATATATATATATATATAATATATATATATACAGTGTGCCCGAAATTGGTGATGCATGTATTGCGATCTCCGAAACTGTTAGAGATAGGAAAGCGGTTAAATGGGGAAAGTTTTAGGCAATTCCGTTTGTAATTGAATGACGTTTAGTTTACGATTTTATCTCTTTTGGTTTTTACGATATTTGAAAAAAACTAAAATGATGCATTTTAGAAAATACCCTGTATTTTCTTTATTTATGAAAATTTCTGAAATCTGTAAAAACTTTCTCATAGCAACTTTATACGTAGGAAACGCCTGCGTAGTCAGATTTCATTTATAACGTCTCGATAGTTTGGAACCATTATCAACTCTGTTTTTTCATATGGGCGCCATATTGGATTTTCACGGTTTTGAAAAGCTCCTGTTTTTGCTTTTACAAATATGTATCACACTTAGTGAAAAAGTTAGGTTATGGGTTGAAAAACGAAAAAATATGATTTTGTTATAAATTTGGCAACGTCGCACGATGAAACACTCACACTTAAGGTGATTCTACTGTATTTAATCTCTTAACTACAATTAATAACAATATATTCTTATAAGTAATAGTTTCTCCTATGTGGAAGTCTTTTGAAAACATGGAAATTACCCTTTTTGAAATTTTAACACAAAAAAGAAAGGAAAAACAATAATGTGTCAAATGACATAATAATTTCTAAAATAAAATGTCTAATTTAACGTTCAAAATGCGACCCATTTGCTTCCATACATTTAGCACTTTTTTTTATCAACGATCTGGTAACTCGATCTATAGTGTTCAGAATAGCAGAAAATTTCTCGAATTAAGAAAAGTTTGATATGTTAGTATCATATATTAGAAATGAAAGGAATGCGGATAAGGCTGTCAACAATTCTTAGACCGGGGTTTTTCAAACACTCCGAATTCAAGTAAATTCATTCAAAGTTTAAAGAAATACCTTTTGTTGGGTTGTCGTCTATCTGGGTAATTTTCCAAATAATTGTAATAAAGAAAATACAGGATATTTTGGAAAATGAGTCATTTTAGTTTTTTTTCAAATATCGTAAAAACCAAAAGAGATAAAATCGTAAACTAAACGACATTCGATTACAAATAAAATTGTCTAAAACTTTCTTCATTTAACCGCTTTCCTATCTCTAACAGTTTCGGAGATCGCAATAATGGCACACCAATTTCGGGCACACTGTATATATATATATATATATATATATATATATATATATATATATATATATATATATATATATATATACTTTATTTGTTTGCTGTACTTTTTGTGATTTTTTATTGGTTTGCGTGGACCGCAGTTTCGGTCCCGGTTCAAAACTGCAGTCCACGCAAACCCAAAAAAAATCACAAAAAGTACAGCAAACAAATAAGGTGTACATTTAAAAGTGATTACAGTGTAGTGCAACATTCAAATATATATATATATATATATATATATATATATATATATATATATATATATATATATATATATATATATATATATATATAAATTGAAACTGACTCCGGATATGGGTTCTAGGGGTCCTAGTTCGCGCTCATTTGAAAAAAAAATTTGCAAAGTCTCACCATCGATACCTCCCTTTTAGTGAATTTTTTAAAATAAAAATTCACTAAAACATACTTGACCAATCAGAACCAAATTTGGAAATCCCCTTCGTCTTGTTAATAGCTTGGATGAGTTCGTTAGTCAGTTTTGGCACTCAATTACTTTTAGAAAAAAATTCAAAAACTGCTTGAAAACGCAATATCTTTTAAATTACTAGAAGTATTAAACTAAAACTTTACAAGCACGTAGATATCATATAACCCATGTAGCCATATACCTCATTTCAATTGTTTAAAATATTTTTCCAAAAATGAATTTGAGGTTGCCTTGCTTGTCAGTTTCACATAGAGAGCTACAGTGTTTTATCATTTAAAAAAAGTATGGATACAGCAACAGTAAATAAGTGTTCAAAGGGCCTGGGTGCAGCAAGTACGTTATTGGTAGATAATTTTCATAAAAATATTCCAAACTTGATAACTCAATTTCCCATTAAGCTGGAATCTTCAATCTTAAGCTATAATAGAACGCATATAAACGCAGCATTGGTACTAAATTAAAGAAAAATAACATAATGAGCTTCGCGAATAACTACAAATTTGTTTTGAAAAACCTTTTTTTGTAAAACTAGTTTGATTGAGTTGACTTAAACAAAACCGTCCAAGAAATTAATAAGGAAAAATACCTGCTATATTTATCATTTGGCAGGTACATTTTCCTTGTAAATAATTTTAAAAAAATCTGAAAAATTTAATTAAATTGGTAACACAACTTTTTTAAAGAGACTTGCACTAATTACATATGTGTATCAGATTTTAATTTTCTATCTCCATAGAAAATAGAAATTTCTCTAAGTAATTGCTTACTTTTTTTCCCTTAGGACTCGTCCGCGTCTTTGCCTCCCCGATAGCACCGCTATCTTAATTGCTTACTTGGACCTCTAAGATCGATCTCCAAGGTTGATTTAAATTTAAAGAATTAGTTTTAATAATATACCTTACTGATAGTGTAAATTATTATGAAAATTCACTACTATAATGCGCTTGCTGTGTCCCGAACTTTTTTCATAGTATTCTTGCAAACTATAGAAACAATTACTAACAAGAAAATGTTTTAGTTTTTTTTTTAAGACAGTGTTTGCACTCTTTATTGACACTGGTAGTACTAATTAGAAAGTGGGATATTTTGTGTACCACCATGGTACAAATACACGTAGTTTGGTGGTGCATCATTTGTACTACCATGCCTGAAAGGTCAAATGCTATGTAAATAAGTATAAAAATTGATTTTCTATAATGAAATCGTAAGCAGAAAGTCCCTAAACGAAGAATATTGTTCGAGACATTTTACTAATAAGTATTTCTCTGAAAGAAGTTATGATTCTTGAGTGGACTACTAAATATCTTGCTAGATGGACGATGTCTTATTTTAACTGAAAATCCATAACCTTCAAGAGAGAAATAATATTTCAGGCAGCATTCGCCAACAGATCGAACAGTTTCGAGAATATCTCAACATTGATAAAAGCTGTGGGTGGAAATTTTATTTTTCATGAGCGCCACGTTCTCCCAAGATTATGTTTTCACACAGTTTAGTATCGACGTAGATACGTCGTTAAATATTCGAGGAAAAGGAGGGTAAAAAAAAATCGGTTCTTAAGTTTTTTTTATATAGTTTCTAACACCGTTTATGTAGCAACAAATAGCGAAACGACGAGCTTGCGTGGGAGATATTTACATAATAATTATAATACGCTTGATAAATTCGCTTTAGAGGCTTTTATGTGTTTCCTTTTCACTTATCATTTATACAGCGTGTTTTCCAATCACAAATGCAGAAAATTCAGGGCCGTGTTCCCTGACTAATTATAAGAAGGCTTTAAAGCACATTCGTCCAATAATGCTTGGATTACGAGATACGGGGTGTTAAAGGTGCAACGTGACAAACATTTTTTCTATCACAATTTCCGAACGTTTCTACGAAATGTGGTACACAAATCTCCCTTTGAGAGAGAGGTGCCCTCGTTGAGTGAAAGAATTCCGCACGCATTACCATCAGAAAATAAATGGATCGGGCGATGTACTTGGGTGTCATATCTGAGGACCATTTTTTGGGAAGAAAATCTTATCATAGATCTCTTAACACAACTTTCTAAAAGATGTATTTGTCGAGGCTGTTGCCGCATCAAGAAAATAGTGATAGTAATAAATTTGGCACATAAATTATACAGCGTGTCATACAGATAATCTTAGCTTATACAAATAACCACAACACATTTTAAAAAGACCTGACGGCCGTTTCACTAACCAAGTTCACTGACCAGAGAATGAAAAATTTCCATCCCAAAAATTTGTCATCCTCTGGTGACGCTAACTTGGTTAGTGTGGTGATTTGGGTTCTCCAAGTGTACTTATCAGTGCTTATCACAGGTTTCAATCTTCGCTTAAAGGTCCAGATATTTACGTCAAAATTCTTTCGAATTGTCACTTTATATTTTCCCAAAAATTCCAGTTGCATAATGAAACTCCCTACCATTTACCAACATTTTTGTACACGTCTCAGATACTCCTGTACTTTACACAAAATCCTGTCTTATTTTTTCTTAAAATATTGCCTAAATAAATATAAACTCGGCACAAGAAATTTTGACATTAGTAGTTAATGGTACACGATTATGGTATCAGCAAGGGGCCCCACTGTGCTAGGGGATTAATGTTTGTCTTTATCTAGATCAAGTTTTTCGGATCGACGGATTGGTAGACAAGGTATAATTGACCGGCTGGTTAGGTCAGGCACCTTAACCCTCTAGACTTTATGATGGATCCATTTGAAAAGCAAAAGGTACACAACCAAACCTCACGACAAGTACATTTTGGAATACCCAATAATTATATAAGTATAATTGACTGACCGGTTAGGTCAGCCACCTCAACCCTCTAGACTTTTTGAAGAGCCATTTGAAAAAAAGCTTACACAACCAAACCGCCCGATAAGTACAATTTGGAATACCCAATAATTATATAAGTATAATTGACTGACCGGTTAGGTCTGCCACCTCAACCCTCTAGACTTTTTGATGGGCCATTTGAAAAACAAAGCTTACCCAACTAAACCGCGCGATAAGTACAATTTTGAGTACCCAATAATTATATATAAGTATAATTGACTGACCGGTTAGGTCTGCCACCTCAACCCTCTAGACTTTTTGAAGGGCCATTTGAAAAACAAAGTTTACACAACCAAACCCCACGATAAGTACAATTTGGAATACCCAATAATTATATAAGTATAATTCACTGACGGGTTAGGCAGCCACCTCAGCCCTTTAGACTTTTTGATGGACCATTTGAAAAACAAGGCTTACACAACCAAACCGCGCGATAAATACAATTTGGAATACCCAATAATTATATAAATATAATTGACTGACCGGTTAGGTCTGCCACCTCAACCCTCTAGACTTTTTGATGGGCCATTTGAAAAACAAAGCTTACACAACCAAACCTCACGATAAATACAATTTGGAATTCTCACATTTTTCGGACCTGAGGATCGTCTCGCTAATGAAGTTAGCGTCATCGCATGAATAAGTATATAATTATTTTTTATGCATCCTCCTGATGACGCTGTATTGTGATGAATCGAGTTCTTCAAATTGTACTTATCACTCATTCAAACCTCACGATTTAGCAAACTTTGGAAATAAAAGACGCCCAATGACGGTCGACACCAGTCAAAATGTTCAAAATGAGTTTGAAAATTTGGATATTGCCAAATAAGACGGCCTCAGCTTCCTTACTACTACGCTAGACGTTCTTAGCAGAATTTTGGGAGCAACATCTCACAAACATTTAACTAAACCGAAATTAATTTGTTATTAAAAAACGCTGAGTAAAAAATGGCTGGTTCTTTGCACAAAACCTTAGTTCCTCCAAATGGGGCGCAATCCGAGATTCGCTGATTTCAGTTCTACTGTGTTGATCTCCTTTAAGTTGTTTTTCTGCTTAACTCAAATAACTCTTCAATGGAGTCAATAAAGCATGCCTAATCTCATGTAAGGTTAATAAGCGACGGTAGTAGGTCATGTAAAATTATAACAGGATAATAATTGCGAAAGACACTTGATCATATCACTTCATGTAGCATGAATAATTTTAATGAGCATATTGATCTGAGAGGAGGCAGTGTTGTCAAGATGGCCGCATTCTCGTGGCCATCTTATAGGCAAGCGGTTTCTTCTATGTTCATTACATTTTACCTGTCCATCAATGTTCTAGTGTCATTTTACCTGTAATTTTTCAAAGGTAACTTCTATCAACCCTCATTTTAACGTACAATGCGCCTTTTGAACTAACAGTTAGTGTTTAAATTAAAAAATATTACAATTTGTCATTCCTACATTTTGAAGGATTTTATTCTGGTGAATTTGTGTAGCACACTTTTCGACAATTTTCGTCGGAAAATTTCCCAATGAGAAGATCTGAACTTTTAGACTTAAAAAATACACAGGGTGGGGATTTGCATGTGTTACAATCGGATATCTGAAAAACCGCTTGGAGTATTTTACCAAACATTTAGTGAGGCGAAGTAGGCTGGAGGAAACATTTTGAAATATTTTGGACATTTACCCCCTCCTCATCATTTTGGAGGGCCGGTGTGACGTTATAAATGTCAAATGGAATGGCGTTTTCTTTCAAAAATTCTATTATGGGTGAAGAACTTGATATGTACGTAGAAAACCATTGAGTCCATTTGCTCTACTTGTTACATAATTTTTCGAAAAATAAAATTAGAGTAGGAACTAGCATAACACACATTAAATTTAACGACGGTTGTGTTCTAAAAGGTGTTCGAAATGTCCTCTATTTAATTCCACACATTTAAAAATTGTTTTCTGGCAAGAGTAGTCCACATTATAATAAAAATAACTATAATATGAAATAAATTTCCTTGTGGAAATATTTTGTATACCTTTAATGAAATTTGTAATACAAGTTTCTTTTAAAGAGACTTACACTATCTACAGATATAGCAAAATTTAATTCTTCAGCTTCATAGAAAATTGAGTTTTGGGCATTTTTCTCAAAATGAGTTAGAACGCAAGATTTTTTTAATAATAGGGAGATATCGATGGTAACACTTTCAAAAAAATCGATCTTCAAGGTCTGTGTAAGTTTAAAGTATTAACTTTACTAATATGCCGTATAATAATAATGTACAATTCTTATGAAAATTCGCTACTATAACGCACTTGCTGCGTCTCGAATGAAAATTGTCTACCATAACGCACATGCTGCGACAAGGTAAATTATTTTGACCTCATATTCAGGCAAAACATTATTTGACCTAACTAAATGACTGAATGAGGTTGACAATAAATTTAGTATTTTGAATGTTTTGGCAAAATAAACTTTTTCAAAACCTAATCCCCGATTGAGATAATAAAACCAGTTTGTTAGCGTTTCTGTTAACGTAAACCGGGGCCAGTGATATTGAACTACACACTTCATTTATCTATAACGAAAATTCCAGAATTTCCGAATAAAACTTAAAAATATATATTAAACTACAGTGATGTGACTGCTTACAGTGTGTAAAAATTAAATTTGACTTTAATTACCAAAACAGTGTTTCGTAATGTGTGAGAACAGAAAGCTGACAATCCCCATGGAAAGCTATTACCCCAACTACACCCATCTGGTCAACCACATGGGCTATAATGGCACAGCATTCCTTCAGCACCACCATCAACATTTCAACCACTTCAACAACTACCACCATGCCCCTATCACACAACATGCAAACCCCTTTAATATCAGCACAGAGTCATGCCCTGAGACTCCGGTGAAAGAAGGAGATTCTCCATTACTCGGGTCTTCTCCCAAAGTAGAACATTCATCGTCTCTCAAAGCGGAATATTCCTCCTCGCCAAAGTCGTTCTTCCAGAAAGGCAACCACCATCATCACTCCATACAAGAACTGATTAGACATTTCAGCAAGAAAGTGCACCACTGGACGTCGGATAGTCATAGAAGGAACTCTTGCTGCGAAAACGAACAAAACAAGTATGCTGGTGATTTTAGGGAACGAAGTAAATCGCTAGATGGTGCTATCAAACGACCTCTACTTGCAGACTGTGAAAGCACGTATAGGATATATAACAGTATTCTTAAGGAGGGTATGTTCTTTTCTATTTTTTATACAGTACATCTTAGCCAATGTATTCTTAGGTAAAAAAACACCAACAATTTTAGATAACCATAACAGTAACCGCATATGGAACAAGTTCTGCATACAGGATTCTTCAAGTGACGACGCAACAGGGATTTGCAAGCATATTATTATATTAAAAGCAAAATTTTATTAGCCTTTTTTTTAAAGCATCATATTACATATATAATAATAATAATAATAATAATAATAATAATAATAATAATAATAATAATAATAATAATAATAATAATACTAGCCGTTTGTAGGTATTGTCAGCGAAACAGCTACCATACGTTTTAATAATACGGTGTAATTTTCGTTTTTATTTTGCTTCAGTTATTTATTTTTGGTAGAATGTCACAAATCAAATTATTAGTTTCTAAAAATCCTTGGATTCTGCCACAGCCTATGTTTATTATTGTGCCTATTTCTTTTCCTTATTATCCGTAACAGAAATGTTCAGTAGCGAAATGAAATTAACATATATATATATATATATATATATATATATATATATATATATATATATATATATATATATATATATATATATATATATATATATATATTTCCTTTTTTTTTCGTCGAGAAAGCAAAGCTTTCCTGAATGTTAAATACCTTTTTGATATCGTATGCTAAATCTGATATTTTATTTCCTAAAGGGAAGTTTCTGTAAATACTATCCTCAGAGAGAGATAAATGTTTTAAAATAGCATCGGTAGATCAATACTCATACGATGGTGATTATCGGTTCTGTTGATCTAGAAGTAGGAAGTTGGCTATGATATGTAAAATATAATAATTATTTTTGAATCTTAAATTAAAAATTTCAGTAGACATTTTCTTATTGTTGAGAAAATTGAGTCTTGGGCATTTTTCTCAAAAGGGGTTAGAGCCGAAGATTTTTTGATAATACAGAAATATTGTTTTTTTTTAACAACACACCACGAGGGCTCACAGTCTAAATACTATCTTACCGTGGGTGTCGACTAGGAGGAAAGAGGCAACTTGTTAATTCTGGACTTGAAGGTTTGGAGGTTCGGAGGAGAAGGAAAACATGTGCCGGCAAGGAATTCCACAACTGGGAAGTCCCTGGGACAAAAGAGCGGGCATAATAAGATGTTCGATGTATGGTGACCTGGACAGTAAAAGGGTGAATTCGCTCTGTTCCCCTGGTAGATCTGTTGGGGGCAGCAGGTGGAGGAACTATTGAAGAAAGCTCCTCTGAGTAGTGCCCGTGCAGATATCTATTAAAGAGAGAGAGGGAGAGGGAGGTCATCAACGGCACGTCGGTGGGCAAGGGATGGCAGCCTTTGGGTGAGGGTAGGGCCACCGATGAGACGTACAGCTCTCTTCTGAATGGAGTCCAGGATAGCTAGTGTAGAAGCGGCAGCGGCACCCCAGATGTGGGAGCAGTATTCGAGGTTTGGCCTTATTTGTGAAGTATATAAGGTATAAAGATTAGCTGGTGAAAAGTATTTGCGAGGCCGGAGGAGGAAACCTAATTTCTTAGCAGCCACTTTTGCAATTGATGTGACATGTTGGTGCCAATTGAGATTTCGATCCACAGAAATACCAAGTCAAACGGACTCATTACTTTGAATAACTTGGTTGTTCATTGCGATGGGTCTAGGGTTGGTATATCTCTTGTGAGATAGAAAGCAAGACTGAGATTTGGTTGAATTGTACAAGATTTCTACTTCCCCAGTCTAGTATTTTTTGGAGATCCACAGAGACAGAACCCTCCATGAGTCTACGATCCTCATCTAATTGAGCCAAAGAGACAGGCTTAGAATATTGTATATTTGAGTGGAGGGTGCTGTCATTCGCGGAACTGTGAACTGGGTCGGATGTGCTAGAGAGGAAGTCATTGATATCGAGAAGAAACAAAGCAGGGGCTAAAGATGAACCTTGAGGGACTCCTGCATTAATTTGATACAGTTTAGAGGAATGGCCATCCACGACAACAGAAATGATCTGGTTGGAGAGAAAATTTGCTGTCCAGGTACAGAGTTTTGGTGGTAGTCCATATGCCGGAAGTTTATTAAGCAGCGCTGCGTGCCAGACCTGGTCGAATGCTTTGGATATGTCTAGAGCGACAATCTGGGATTCACCATGTAGTTCCATAACACTTTCGAAAGAATTCTTCAAATATGCATGGACTAGGACCTCTAAAATCGATCTTCAAGGTCTGTATAAATTTAAAGTATTAACTTCAATAATATGCCGTATAGTAATAGTGTACAATTCTTATGAAAATTCACTACTATAACGCACTTGCTGCGTCCCGAAATTTTGTTATCTAGTGGGTTTGGTAAGGTTTATTATATCAGGTACAGTAGTAACGATATTAAGCGCATAAAAATATTTGCTGGGGCAAGTAATAAGTTTGCAGGTAACCGGAAGTCGAAGATCATTATTTCTCTTGTGTGAACAATCGGGACGTTTTTCGATTCGCTCCGCGGATAATTCTGGTTCTGAAGTTGAAAAAATTCAACCCGATAGCCTATATACATATATATATATATATATATATATATATATATATATATATATATATATATATATATATATATATATATATATATATATATATATATATATATATATATATATATATATTTATATATATTTGACGCGTATTATAATCTGCCGACATTTCGCATGTTGCTCTCCATTCACCCCATATATGTCTGGAATTTTATAAATCTTCCAATAAAATATTCATTTTAACCAGCTTCTCTCATTGTATTTTTTTTAATAGAGTTTTGACTTTGAGAACTCATTCAGTCACTTTCAATCTTCAAAAAGAACTAGGATGCATCTGACCTTGCTTTTCATTATGGAAAAACCTGCCTTAAGAATGTTAATCTAACAAGCTCTTTAACTTTTTCCTTTTAACTTCTTTTATCTCCCTATACGCTTGCTGTTTACTAAAAATATATCTTAAAATTAAAACTTACATACATATCCACCCACACACATACGCAAGCGCATATACACTCATGTATACGCACTCACGTCAATAGGCTTTATACGTCGAGTACTTAACACTAGGTGCAGGACAGAAAATGCACATTATTTCTTCATGTGCACATACACACACATACATATGCATGCACACATCTACGCTACAAGTTGTTGCAGGAGAAACACTGGGACACTTTTCACACCAATGGAGCTTCTCTCATTGTAATTAAACCTAAAATATCTTGGAAGTGTGGAGATTACTTTTAATATATTTTAAGAATGCCAACAAAAATTGTAGGTTTTATGCAATAGAGTAGGCGTCAGTCCTTTTAAATCACTGGAAAAATTTCCATCCCAGATAATCCTGAATGTTATTTATGCGGATAATTGTACTTCCGTTTTTCCTGAACTAAAGCCTCCGTTAAACGTTATTTTCTCTGCCAGTTCAAGCAAATCTTCTCACTTTATTTTTTGTGTATGTAATTTTGTTAAGTATACCATAATATTATTCATACGAACTTGTTTGTCTTCCATTTTTTCATTAAGTTCATGAAGTCGCATCGTCAAGTAAAAATAAGGATGTTGTAATTTGTAAAGAATTTTTGTTGAATCGCTGCTTGTTTTATAAGATAACAAACGTGTTTTGTTATGAAATATATTGTTTTCCGGATTCCCAACTTGAAGAATATTTTAATTTGGCTAAAGCCACGCCCACGTTGGAGCAAAGAAGATATCAGTGTGGATCAACAAAGAATAAAAAGTGGTTGGAAGAAAGTATTTTAAAAACTACCCCACAATTTAGACGCTTAAAAAAATTATGCGACACTACGGTTTCAATGTCAGGATTTTACCCTGAATTTGCCTCTTTGTGGTATAGTGGAAAGAGTACTCGGCTGATTCCCGGTAGGTCCGGGTTCGATTCCCGGTGGTGGCTGTTTCTGTAACTGTGGGTTGGGTGTGCGTCTTGTATATAATGTCCCCTCTGTACGAGCTATATATACGGAGTACAACAATTTTACAGCACAGGAGTATATAAAAGAATACCACATATATATATATATATATATATATATATATATATATATATATATATATATATATATATATATATATATATATATATATATATATATATATAAACAACCCTTAGTACTTGGTTAACAAGAACACTATTAGACTGCTGAATAACTTCCGGGCTGTTTTGCCGTGGTCATCCTCACTTAAGTAGAATGTCTCTCAGCGCTGCGACTTTAATAGTCATAAAGATGACGCAGAGGCAATCAATCATTGGTGTGAAGAAAAAAAAGTATCCATTGCAGGGGTCTTCCAGGCAATCTGATAATACCGTTCTTCCAACCAGTAATTGAAGATTGGAACCTGTGATGAGCACTGGTAAGTACACTTGGGAACCCAAATCACCATAACACATCTTTTTAAAGACCTGACGATCGTTTCACTAACAAAGTTAGCGTCATTATAATCAGAATTTTTCATCGTCAGGTCTTTAAAAATATATGTTGTGGTGATTTGGGTTCTTCAAGTGCATTTTCCAACCAGTGTTTACGTTTGTACTATCACAATCAAAGAGTGTTAGACATTTCAGATCAATTGGTTTGGCTTTAATGTAGAATATAACACTTTTTGATATATTTAAAGCAGTTTTTCGGGAATTTATGTTTGTATGGCCAAAATAAGTTGGTTCTTCAATGATTGATGTGTCTTCCTGTTCCTTTGTAATATGGCGCCGTTGAACAAGCATTATCGTTTGGTCTTTCCTTCCATCAAAATAAATACCTTGGATGTTTGGTTTAACCCGAGGTCACACAGTCATCACACCCACGTATCGTTTGGCACTACAACTCCGCGAACTGGGACGAAATGCGGGATTACATTTCCTCATTTCCGTGAGCGTCTGTCTGCTTCTCTCATCCTGACCCCTCTGATATCTCACAAAACGTCACCGAAATTATCCAAGCTGGCAAGGAATTATTTATTCCACTTACACAGAAAACCTCTTCTGCCACTTAAAAACCCTCGTTCTCTAAATCGCGTGACAAGGTCAGACTTGAAAGGGTAAAACCTCACAAAACGCTTCTACACAATCCCAGTCAAGAAAACCGTCAAGCAATTGACGACGCAAGCAACCGCTTTGTCCGCGTTCTTTCTGAGGCAAAAAACTCGTTTAATAACCACATCAAAAACAAAGTCCTCTCAAGCTCCAACGGCAGCAAACCCTTCTGGACTCTTGCTAAATCTACTGGGAATGATTTATGCAGAGCACGTTCCCACCTCTTGTTTCAGGGGATGAAATTGTTTCTACCGCCCCGGGCAAGGCTGAACTTTTTGCCTCGTTGTTCGCCGGCAATTCTACTCTCAACCCACCTTCAAATGTTTAACCACCAACAGTCCCCAAATGTCGCGCATAAAATGAAGGATATCATTTTCAAACCTAAGTAGGTACGAAAGATGCTCTCTTCTCTTAATACCAGGAAAGCCTCTGGCCTTGACGAAATCCCAGAAATTATTCTAAAAAAATGCGCACTAGAACTTGCTCCTGTCCTGACTCGTCTGTTTCAGACATCTTACAATAGAGGCATATTTCCTAGTAACTGGAAAACTGCTCAAGTACAACCCGTCCCCAAGAAAGGATCCACAGCGCTTCCTAGCAACTACAGGCCTATTTATCTCCTTTCAGTCCTTTCTAAAGTGATGGAAAAGTATATAAACACCGAAATACTAAAATCTCTTGAAAAACACTGTCTTTCCACGACAGGCAGTATGGATTCCGTCAGCGCAGATCAACTGCCGACCTCCTTTCCTTTGTCACCCATTCTTGGAACAAGTCTATATAACTACACGGTGAATTCCAGATTGTCGCTCTAGACATATCCAAAGCATTTGACCAGGTCTGGCACGCAGCGCTGCTTAATGAACTTCCGGCCTCTGGCCTACCACCAAAACTCTGTACCTGGACAGCAAATTTCCTCTCCAACCGGAGCATTTCTGGTGTCGTGGATGGCCACTTCTCTAAACTGTATCCAATTAATGCTGGAGTCCCTCAAGGTGCAGCTTTAGCCCCTACTTTATTTCTTCTACACATCAATGACCTCCTCTCTAGCACATCCAACCCAGTTCACAGTTACGCGGATGACAGCACCCTCCACTCAAATATACAATATTCTAAGCCTGTCTCTTTAGCCCAATTAGATGAGGATCGCAGACTTCCTTGCCGGTACATGTTTTTCTTTTTTTTTTCCCGAACCTCCAAACCTTGAAGTCCAGAATTAACAAGTTTGTTTCCTTGTCGACACCCACGGTACTGGCTGTGAGCCCTCGTCGTGTGTTGTTGAAAAAAAAATTAGTGCACGTTCGAATTTAGTTTTCAATCTGACAACAGCGTATTGTCGAGATGGGGCTATCAAAGAACACATAAGTCTAGAATCTTTGTCTTCTATTTGAAACGTTAATTGGGCATTAGGTTGTGGTTAAAAACTGTTTTCCTGTTTCTTGAAACCCACTATTGGTCGCAATACGTTCCCAACTCTATTGCCCAGGACTACACTTTCAATGTGTACCCCAAAAATATCATCTTCTGTTCCCATCGTTTTTGAGCACTACGAGGTTAAAGCCTGTCGACATCACTACTTCATCGTTGCCGATATTTAGGATATTATTGTCAAAACTCAGTTTACCACCGTGGCCTTGCAGAATGTTAATTATAGTTTACACTCACAGATGCAAATTAGTAAAAACTTTTTAATATCTTCATGCTAATGAAGCGTTTTATTTTTACCTAAGTACTTATAACATAGAGCATATCCACCTAATCTGTCACAAATAAAATACTAAAACGTGATTGAGATCAGATATGAGTACTTTGACATTCTTCACCAAATAATCAGGACGTGTGTGTGTGTGTGTGTGTTTTTTTTTGTTTCTTTAACGTCGGCCTATTTCCGCGACTATGGCCAATCACCGACGCCAGGGAGCAGTTTCACCTCACTATCCTGGAAATTTTGCCGAAGCCTTTCTGTAAAGAGGGTAGGGATCTTTAACGTGCCCAACATCGCATGGACACGGGGCCGACGGCTTTACGCACCCTCTGAAGGGCGGAACGTGCAGACATTCAACTTGCTCAAATCCAATGCCAGAACCTCGGTTGATGTTAATGTTACAGTTTGTACTGAAAAAGTGAAAGGAGTACCCTGTGATTGAACCCAGTACCCTTCGGTTCAGAGGCACACGTTCTTACCCCTGAACCACCGATGTTCTCTAATCAAGAAGAAATAACGCACATATTTAAATCAGAATTAATAACCATCTAAATGATCAAGATAAGCTGTCATACCTGAAATATACCAATAGAAAATCCTTCAAGGCAAGAGGAAGCTCGGTACAAATTTCCTGGAAGTGTTGCAAGAAAAATAACAAAGAAGAATTATCCAGCACAGCAACCTTTATTAAGTGTTCACCTCTTCTGGTAACCTTGTCCTACTTTCTAAGATTTACATTTAAAAATTAACTGTTCAATGACTTCTTAGTATAAAATTGTCAATAAAATTATTAATACACCTTCGGCAACAATAAATCTATGTATATGTGTAACAAGTAAACAAAATTATTTGACGGCCGTGTTACTAATTATATGCATAGGTTACCTTGACTTCTAGAAGCAGAAAGTACCAGAAGGTGCGAGATTAAATCAAGTAAACTATTAATAATAACAAAACATGTTTTCGTTCAGATGTTAAAAAGTTAATAATACAAGATTTATACGTTGGTATACCTACGTACTAAAATACATATTTCAAAATATTAGATCTGTAGGGGGTATACAGACTTCTTATCAAAGGCTCAGTGGTAAGAACGTGTGCCTCTGAACCCAAGGGTACTGGGCTCGATTTACAGGGTTCCCCTTTCACTTTTTCAATACATACTGTATAAATAACATCAACCAAGGTTGTGGCATTGTATTTGATTCAATGTCTGCGCGTTCCGTCCTACGGAAGGGGTGTGAAGCTGTCGGTCCCGTGTAGCATGCTATGTTGGGTACGTTAAAGAACCCTACCCTCCTTACAGAAAGGCGGGGGTTCGGCAAAATTTCCAGGATAGTGTGGTGGAAGTGCTCCCTCGCGTTGGTGATTGGCCATAGTCGCGGAAATAAACAGACGTTAAAGTACAATAAAAAAAAAGACTTCTTAAATAAGTTTTTCGATAACTTTTAACAATATTTACGAATGATTTCAGACTTTCATAGTCTGCGTTGCTTAGACTGCTATGCCCGGTTGCACCGCACCCAATTTAACAGCGAGTAAGTTACGTTGTATGTAAAACAGTTTAATAACGAAACCCGGCAATAACAAATAGAAACTTAAACTCCACAAAACAACACAATTACAAAACGGAACTCAACAAATAATAAAACAGAAACTTAAAAAATCACGAAATAGAAAATTGTTCAATATGGCCACCGTTTTGTTCAATGCACTTTATATACCTTTTTGAAACATGCCTGCAAACTCTGGTGAGGGTGTTTTGGTTAATATTGTTACAAAGCACTTTAATAGACGTAGGTGCGGTGTTGCCACATCTCCAAAACTTCCCCAACACCTGGGAATTTTTGCACAATCTGGCAACACCGCCCCCCGGGGGTGCCTGGGGTGACCCCCCTCAGGCGAAGTCTCAACCCTCTAGGACCAGAAATAACGAAGTTACCAACTTGTACCCCGTCGGAACGGATAACTGAGGTCTGCACATTCCGAACACCCTGTATATACACCCTGTATGCGCAGAGAACCCTTACACCCTGTATACGCAGAGAGATCTTATATTACGAGAAACACCTCTTGTGTAACATAGGAGTGATGACCACATTTGGATCACCTGTATATACATCCCCCTGTACACACACGGGACCGATCTGTATTCACAGAACCTTCTAGTAAGAGAAGGTCCTGGAACCTTCTGGAATGGAACGCTCCAGAACGAGATGGAAGGTACGGCGAGTATATAAACGCGAAAGCAAGCCAGCCAGTTCAGTTCAGTAAGATGATGTTTAAGTGACTCGAAGAAGCAGTAACTAGTGTGAAGTTTTAAACTGTAGTACCAGTGTAGAGACCTGTGTGCAGATTAGTAACCAGTGTAAAGCCAGATAAACTTAGTGTTTTGTGAGAGAGATATTCTAGACCTTTATTGTATCCATATTTAGACAGTAAATTAAGTGTTCTGTGAGAGAGACATTCTAGAACGTTTATTGTATCCATATTTAGATAGTAAATAAAGTTGTTTTGTTAAAATTTAAAGTCTCACTTATCCAGAACCCGGAAAAAACGCAACAATATGATTTATAGCTTCCGTGATTCTGTTTCGTAATTCATTGATATTTTGTGGTGGATCGAATTTATACACATCATTTTTCAGAGTACCCCAAAATTAAAAACCCATGGGCGTTATATCAGGACTTCAAGCACACCAATGAACCGACCCATTGTTACAAATGACACGATTATTAAAATTTTGGTACAAAAATTCTCTGGCGATCCTAGCATTGTGCGCTGGACAACCGTCTTGTTGGTACCAAATCTCGTCTAAATTATCATGAACTCTTCTAATTGTTGGTAAGATATCATTTCTCAATAGATTAAGATACCATTCCCCAGTTAAATTATTTTCAAAAAAGAGCGGACCAACAATGAAGTTACCTAATTTTTTTTTAAATTAACTGTCTAATCTACAAATAGAACTGACAATTTTTACGTAATAAACCGCACCAAACATTAATACCAAATCTGTCTTGCAGTCGTCTTTCTTCCTTTAGATGGGGATTTTCATTTGCCCACTAATGCCTATTATGGCGATTATACACACCACAATTTGCAAATCTGGATTCATCAGTTCATATTATTTTCAAATGAAAATTTTCATCTTGCTGACATTGTCCTTGATACCATCTGCAGAATTAAAGTCGCTTAGGGTAATCGTCAACATTTAAGCCTTGTACGATTTTAGGTTTGTATGAATGGTAATAACTTTGTTTTAATACACGGTGTACCGTACTTTGTGGAACGTCAATTTGTTCACCATAAAACCGAACAGATTGCGGAGGGTTTTCGTTTGAAACCTATAAGACGGCATTATTTCTTTCTTCATTTCTAGGCATTGGGAGTTTCTTTGCGTGGAAGCTACCGTAGTTCAATAGATTGGTCACTATCCTGCGAAAAATTTTGGTGTTTGCTTGTCGTCTTTCTGGGTAGTTGTTTTGATATGAATTTGCAGCTGCCTCAGTATTTCGGTTAGAACGAATATAACATTCCAACATGTCAAAACTATTCTTCATTACTGAACATATTGGTGAATAATATTTAAAATAAACAGGAAACAAACTATTTAGTACAAAATTTTAAGCAATGTTAAATACACCTCAAATTGTTCAGATTATTTAGAATTACAGTATTCTTAATTGTCGCGATAGTGTTATATCCATAGCAACCTTTCTTCTGTTGTTTTTCAGTTGACTTACTTTTAAAAATCAAACAATTTTCAAAGGCGTCTTCGTAAATCATTAATCTGCTTTTTATTGAGTTCTGTTAGTAAATTTAGTTATTTACTAGGTTTACCTATTTAATTAAATTATAACAATGTTTTAGGATAATGTTGTAATGTAAAATATCATTTGTAATAATGGGCCGATTCATTGGTGTGCTCAAAGTTCCTTTTTTTTTATCATGAATCATTACGGAAAATTATGTTAAAAGTATAAGTCTATTGTTAGACTCCATGGCCTACTGCTTTTTGAACACTTTTTTTTGTCATTTGTTTTCTGGTATTGGATTTCATAGCCTACTATCCTCAAAACGGTTTTTCTCAAAATTGTCAGTGCAATTACAAGATTTCCCAAGCATGTCGTACATCATTGGAAGGCTCTTTTCACAGGCTATCACACGATCAAAAGTTTCAATAGGGCTCTCATAATAAAAACAAACGTTGATACCTGTAGCTTAAAAAAAGACCATCCAGTTGAGAATAGCAAAAAAGATTACTCTGTAAAAAGGGTCCTGATAATGTGCAAGTCTTAGACGCCTACTTAGATATTGAAGAAAAAATAAATCGACAAATTATCGTTTTTTCAAAATAACTCGAAAACGAAAAGGGCAAAATACAAGTCATATTTGGAACAAGCATGAAATTCTACAAAACATTGCTAACTTAACAGTCTCCCTATCTAATAATAGCGAAGATAGCAATGCATTCCCATCCAGTTTGGGACACAATATATATATATATATATATATATATATATATATATATATATATATATATATATATATATATATATATATATATATATATATATATATATATATATATATATATATATATATATATATATATATATATATATATATATATATGTATGTATGTATCTGTATCTGTATCTGTTTCCGTAATGGCTAGTTATTTTCTCTTGCTTTTCTTTTTATCATTTCATTCATTTTTTTTTCATTGGTGAGATTAAAATGCAATAAAATAATACGTTGATATGCATGCTTCCCTATTTCTTTTAATAATAAGTTTAAGTATGTTTTCAGATCTAATTTTGTTGATTTATGCAATTTATCTGAATAGTCTCCAGATAATCCTTTATTTTATTAATCTAATCCATCAAAACGTACTTATTACACGTATACACGATAAAAATTATAACCAGCTTAAACAGCTGTCGTCAATAATACTATTGGTAGTTGTAGATATCGCCGATAAAACAGTTCCGATAAGAAAATACATCTAAGATTTACAGTACACCTTCCTTTTTTAAATTCACCAGGAGCTAATAAAATAAAAATGTGTGTTTCTTAGCTAGAACAAAAAATAAGTGTTTTGTTTCGAGTTGTGCGACTATGAGTTTGAAATCAGTGAATACGACCTTGTTGGGTAACTTGTAAAGTATTTTTGATAGTATTGATAATGATATATTTATAGGTTAGGTTAGACGTAATTTCAAAATGTGACCTACAATGATATGTACCTAAAAACACTTGAGATAAGCTTTGATATGACATTTATATCGGTTTTTAAGGTTGAAGAGGCCTTTTTACTTATATATATATATATATATATATATATATATATATATATATATATATATATATATATATATATATATATATATATATATATATACAGGCTGGCGCATTGAAAACGAAACAGACCGATTTGCGTCCAGAGAATTTTTTCTTAAGAAACGCTGAAATACGTCAATTTTAATATTGAGGGGGACATGTTTTGACATAAAACTCAACTTTGTTACATCAACCCCTTAAGGGTGGTGATAACAACCCTTATGTTTTAAATAGGGAACATGGGTCGAGTGTTACATCATTTGAAAGCTCTTTCTTTTCTGAATTCAGCACACAAATTTTTTTGGAAGTTTTATCAACTCGTTTAAAGATTATTCACAGTTGTCGTTGCAAGAACGTATTTCACTCTTTGTGATAAGAAATGCACTAGTCAGTCAATTTTTCGTTAAAAAAAAACTAAAAAACAAAACCAAACGTTCAAAAATGTTTATTCAGTTAAGTAAGTGTTCAACCAGTGACCACCAGCTTCCATACAAAAGTACACATTTTGTTCAAAACGAGCTCTGACATTCTGGAGCATTTGTGGAGTTATTAGACGGCATTCTTCAACAATGCATGAATTTTATACGGGTGAAATTTATGATGCTTCAATATTCGCTGAATAGTTCTTCTTTTGATGTTTGAAACAGTGGCCAATTTTCTCGTGCTCAAAGTTGGGTATGCAGCAATTTGTCTTAAAACTTCAATTTCAGTAGTCTCATGTCTAATCGGAAATTCACGTTCAGGATCCCGTTTTTTGTTGGCTACTGAACCGCTTTGTCTAAACTTTGCAACTAACTCCAAAATGTATTTTCTGTTAACATGTCTGTTCAGATGTCGTTCATTTAACACATTTGCGGTACGGTTGGCACAGTCATCGTTTTTGAAAAAAAGAGTAATTATTTCAACTCTTTCTTCTACAGAATACACCATTGTAAAATTAATTTTCGGTAGAACTATCAAGTATCAAACCGATCGATAAACTGAAATAATAAACCGCATTTCTCTCATTCCGATAAGAAATGTTCTGATAGTCAATTTTTTGTTTACAAACCAACAAAACATTGACTATCAGCACATTTCTTATCGGAATGAGTGAAATGCGTTATTGCATCTTCAACTATGAATAATTTTTAAACGAGTTGATACAACTTCTAAAAAAATTAGTTTGCTGAATTCAGAAAAGAAAGAGCTTTAAAATGATGTAACACTCGACCCATGTTCCCTATTTAAAATATAAGGGTTGTTATCACCACCCTTAAGGGGTTTATGTGACAAAGTTGAGTCTTATGTCAAAACATGTCCCCCTCAATATTAAAATTGACGTGTTTCAGCGTTTCTTAAATACTTGTGTATACAATTTTGAACATTTTATTTACAGGAAATAACCTTATCTACCTTATATACAGAGTGCACGTTTTCCACACTGTAAATGACTTTTGAAACCTACCACACGTATGACTTGATGACCCTCTTTCTCAGGTCCAAGTTAAAATATTTATAAATGAGAAGATATGTCGTGTATTGATTGCTTGACAAACAATGATTTACATAATTTGGAAGTTAAGAGACACCAAATCTGATAAGAAAGTAGGTCTAAGCTATTATTTATTAAAAAAAAAAACAAGATTAATTGTTGATACTTTCAATGGTTTAGATTCCTTATCTTCATATCATTGATTGATAAGTAGATTAGTCACATGTATGTATTAGGTCACAAAATTTAGATTATTTTGTTTATTTGGGATAGAAAATACCTTCATGATCATAATCACAGTCTGAAGGCGATGTCGCATTGTCATCGCAAACGTGACTTGACCTACCATGACTGCTGTTTGGGAAAAGTTGCAATTGGATGGTTGCCCATTGCCTTCCGCAATTGCGACCAAATATGCAAAATTAATTTTCATTTAATTTCAAATACAGGCTAGTAATTTGAAAAGCCACATCCAATTTCTAGAATATTATATTTTTAGCGAATTTTCATTAAGATAATTCACTATTAGAGAGGCATCGATAGTGAGACTTTGCAAAAAAATTTTCAAATGAGCGCGAACTAAGACCCCTAGAACCCATATCCGGGGTTAGTCTCAATTTGTATATAGATATATATATATATATATATATATATATATATATATATATATATATATATATATATATATATGTATGTATATATATATATATATGTATGTATATATATTTATTTGTGCGCGCGCGCGCGCGTGTGTGTGTGTGTGTGTGTGTGTGTGTGTGTGTGTGTGTGTGTGTGTGTGTGTGTGTGTGTGTGTGTGTGTGTGTGTGTGTGTGTGTGTGTGTGTGTGTGTGTGTGTGTGTGTATCCAACCGATAACTCTAAAAGTAATTAACCGACTTTGATTAAGCTCGGCGAGTATCTTTCTTTTCTTAATAGCTTGGATGAGTTCGTGATGATTTTTCCGAAAAAAAATTGGTATCTCAAAAAATAATAAAGCTGTTTTGATGAAATTTTGTAGGTATGTTGCGCTAGTAAATACTTTACTGCAAATCTAAATTTAGCTTTATAGGTTTATAGAAAATTGAGTTATCGAAATTTGAAGCATTTAATGAAAGTTCGCTACCATAACGTACTTGTTGCGTCCCGAAATTTTTATATTTTCCATAGGTCTCTACTGATATTTTTTACTTAGCAAGTTAACGACATTTGAGTAGTTATCTTGTATTATATTATCACTTATCGAAATGTGGCGTGAGGAATTCTGTTTGCTGACTGATTTAAGCAGTGATGTTAAAGAGTGTTGGTTATGAGGTACTTGTCAATTTGTGTCCTTGCTGATTAAACCGCTCCACATATTTGCTATTGTATGATTAATTTATATCATTTAAATATATGAAGTTTTGCATTCGTTTTATTTTTTTGTTTCAGGTGCTCATTTGAGGCAAAGATCTTTGGATACGGAGAGGCGACGTCAGTCACTGGGCACGATAACTCACAGGGCCTCAGATGCTTTCCTAGATCCACATCATGCCGCTATACTGTTCAGAGATTCACGAGGGGTAAGTGCCTATAAATCACGCATGTCAAAATTATTACAGTTTTTCCGAAATGTGAGCTATAAACACGTAATTTTAACTATTGGTTTAAAAAAGAGTAAGTATAAATGAGTTAAACCAACAGGTTGCAACATGGTTCTACCAAATATCTTTCTTCGAGAAGAAACTGTAACACAATTGATCGAGTTACCAGATCGGTGATAAAAAAAGTGCGAAATGTATGGAAGCAAATGGGTCGCATTTTGAACGTTAAATTATACATGCTATTTTGGTAATTATTATGTCATTTGACACATTATTGTTTTTTCCTTTCTTTTTTGCGTTAAAAATTCAAAAAGGGTAATTTCTATGTTTTCAAAAGATTTTCACACAGGAGAAACTATTACTTATAAGGATATGTTGTTATTAATTGTAGTTAAGAGATTAAATGCAGTAGAATCACCTTAAGTGTGAGTGTTTCTTCGTGTGACGTTGCCAAATTCATAACAAAATCATATTTTTTCGTTTTTCAACCCATAACCTAACTTTTTTCACTAAGTGTGATACATACTTGTAAAGGCAAAAACAGGGGCTTTTCAAAATCGTGAAAATCCGATATGCCGCCCATATGAAAAAACAAAGTTGATGATGGTTCCAAACTATCGAAACGTTGGACATGAAATCAGACTACACAGGCGTTTCCTACGTAAAAAGTTGCTATGAGAAAGTTTCTACAGATTTCAGAAATTTTCATAAATAAAGAAAATACAGGGTATTTTCGAAAATGCGTCATTTTAGTTTTTTTCAAATATCGTAAAAACCAAAAGAGATAAAATCGTAAGCTAAACGGCATTCAATTACAAACAGAATTCTCTAAAACTTTCCCCATTTAACCGCTTTCCTATCTCTAACAGTTTCGGAGCTCGCAATACATGCATCACCAATTTCGGGCGCACTGTATATATATATATATATATATATATATATATATATATATATATATATATATATATATATATATATATATATATATATATATATATATATATTACTATAATAGGATTTATAACACGGCATTTCTATACTATACAAGGAGAAGGGTTAAGGGCAAAGCCGCAAGGAGCCAACCGCATACACGTGTTTCAAGCTTATTAGCCATCATCAGTACGGTATAGCCAGGTGGAGATGGGAACACTCTGGATGAAGATGCAAAAATACACGGAGTCACAACAGGCAACCAGTGCACAATTGCAGCAACATTTGGAAGACCCTCAATCCGAGGGAAACAACCAAAAAATCCTATTATAGTTAATATAACTTCCTGGGCTCCGTATGTTCACGCAGGTGATTTCTTTGCCTCCGTGGCTTTTTTGGTTGTTTCCCTCGGATTGAGGGTCTTCCAAATGTTGCTGCAAATGTGCACTGGTTGCCTGTTGTGACTCCGTGTATTTTTGGATCTTCATTCAGAGTGTTTCCATCTTCACCTGGCTATACCGTACTGATGATGGCTAATAAGCTTGAAACACGTGCATGCGGTTGTCTCCTTGCGGCTTTGCCCTTAACCCTTCTCCTGGTGTATGTATGTTTATATATATATATATATATATATATATATATATATATATATATATATATATATATATATATATATATATATATATATATATATGTTTTTCCAGTGATGTAACAATTCCATTCTGCTGTTTGTTTAATAATTTTTCAGCTTTTGCAATTGAACTTCGCAGTTTTCCCCGTTTACAGATTGGTTTTTGCGGTATAGCTTAGACTTATGTTTTATTCTTTGATCACAAGATCTTACAATTATATCTATTTACGCACTTTCTGTAAATGTTTGAAAATTTCCTGGAATCTACCAGAATTGTGTATTTCTCACTTTGTTTAGATTCTATTAGTGACCGTACTCTGATTATAGTGAAATAGGCGAAATTAGAGACAATAATGACGGCTTAACGCAAACTACAAACTGTCCGTAAACTCATTAATAAAGTTAACCGCAGATCCAAACTCAGATTATTGGTTTGCCCATCCGATAGATATCTTATTTCTTGGAGATATACTGGGACAGAGACGATACGCGTTCAGTTAATTGCTTCTAAATTTATACAATAATCACCATAATTAGTACGCATGTCTCTTTTTAGTTCTGAGAAATTGATGGAAATTGTTCGGCAAACCAGTTGGGGAATTTGGTTTTTTCTCAATTATTGATCTTTGCTGTTTGTATATAGGGCTATTTAATTATTAGTAGATTAGTAGACATTTACATAATTTAAAGGTCAGGTTAAATTATGGCTGATTTCTTATTTAAATTTTATTTAACTTTAAAACTTAATAAAATAAAACATGACTCGAGAGCCCGCTATAATAAAATTAATTTGGCATTGCTGTCGCGCAAAAGGCACACGTTTCTCAACAAGAGGATCATCACTTAATGTTTTTGTTTCTAAGCCTAATTAGCTAAAAGGTATACGAATTATCACTTCATGTCTCAAACAAAATCGATAACAAAACAAACTGATGTTATAATTAATTATAGATAGATATACAGAGTGAACCACCGGAAACTACATCGATTGATTAGGGGAAAACTATCATCAGGAAAAATCTCATAATTTGGTATTGTACTAATGCAGTTAGGGGATTTTTTCCCTTAGGGCTCGTCCGCGTCTTTGCCGCCCCGATAGCACCCCAGTTAGGGGATACTCGCCTAAAATATTTCCAGAGTAGTGGTATATCCGGTTATACCGGAAGTAGATGTCAACTTCCTCATTTCAAATTGGAGACCCAGTATATTATGACATCTTGGGATTCTGAGTAAAATTCTGAATACTTACTTTTTGTGTATAACGTCATAATTAGGTCTTCTTCTTTTAAATATATTCAAACTTTTATGTCAAAATTGACATTTCAGACCTGAACATATTGATATTAGTGAATTTTCTTTAAAAAATTCACTAATCAGGAAATCAAGTCTTTTGAATTTTGAAAAAAATTCGTCAAACTAGCGCTAATTAGGCCCCCTAGAACACATATCCGGGGTCAGTTTCAATTTATATATATATATATATATATATATATATATATATATATATATATATATATATATATATATATATATATATATATATATATATATATATATATATATATATATATATATATATATATACCGATAACTCAAAAAATAATTGTCAGATTTTGGTGAGTACCGACTCACGACTTGAATTTTGAAAAAAAATTTGTTCAAATGAGCGCTAAATAAAATGACGGATATCATTTTCAAAACTAAATAGGTACGAAAGATGCTCTCTTCTCTTAATATCAGGAAAGCCTCTGGCCTTGACGAGATCCCAGCAATTCTTTCAGAAAATGCGCACTAGAACTTGCTCCTGTCCTGACTCGTCTGTTTCAGACATCTTACAATAGAGGCATATTCCCTAGTAACTGGAAAACTGCTCAAGTACAACCCATCCCCAAGAAAGAATCCAAAGCGCTTCCTAGCAACTACAGGCCTATTTCTCTCCTTTCAGTTGTCTCTAAAGTGATGGAAAAGTATATAAACACCGAATGACTAAAATTTCTTGAAAAACACAGTCTAATCCACGACAGGCAGTATGCATTCCGCCAGCGCAGATCAACTGCCGACCTCATTTCCTTTGTCACCCATTCTTAGAATAAGCCTATGGAACTACACGGTGAATCCCAGATTGTCGCTCTAGATATATCCAAAGCATTAGACCAGGTCTGGCACACAGCGCCGCTTAATAAACCGCCGGCCTATGGTCTACCACCAAAACTATGTACCTAGACAGCAAATTTCCTCTCCAACCGGAGCATTTCTGTTGTCGTGGATGGCCATTCCTCTAAACTGTATCCAATTAATGCAGGACTCCCTCAAGGTTCAGCTTTAGCCCCTACTTTGTTTATTCTCCTCATCAATGATCTCTCTAGCACATCCAACCCAGTTCACAGTTACGCGGACGACTGCACCCTCCACTCAAATATACAATATTCTAAGCCTGTCTCTTTAGCTCAATTAGATGAGGATCGCAGACTCATGGAGGCTTCTGTCTCTGTGGATCTCCAAAAAATATTAGACTGGGGAAGTATAAATCTTGTACAATTCAACTTCGCCAAATCTCAGTCTTGATTTCTATCTCATAAGAGATACACCAGCCCTAGACCCACCACAATGAACAACCAAGTTATTCAAAGTAATGAGTCATTTTCACTTGTTGGCATTTCTGTGGATCGAAATCTTAATTGGCATCAACATGTCACATCAATTGCAGAAGCAGCTGCTAAGAAATTAGGTTTCCCCTTCCGGGCTCGCAAATACTTTTCACCAGATAATCTCAATACCTTATATACTTCATAAATAAGGCCAAACCTCGAATATTGCTCCCACATTTGGGGTGCCGCTGCCGCTTCTACATTCGCTATCCTGGACCCGATTCAGAAGAGAGCTATACGTCTCATCGGTGACACTACCCTCACCTAACGGCTGCCATCCCTTGCCCACCGACGTGCCGTTGGTGACCTCCCTCTCTTTTATAGATATCTGCACGGGCACTGCTCAGAGGAGCTTTCTTACATAGTTTCTCCGCCTGCTGCTCCCAACAGATCTACCAGGGGAACAGAGCAAATTCACCCCTTTACTGTCCAGGTCACCAGACATAGAACATCTTGTTATGCCCGTTCTTTTGTCCCGAGGACTTCCAAGTTGTGGAATTCCTTGCCGGCACGTTATTCCTTCTCCTCCGAACCTCCAAACCTTCAAGTCCAGAATTAACAAGTTGGCTCTTTCCTCCTTGTCGACACCCACGGCACGATAGTATTTAGACTGTGAGCCTTCGTGTTGTGTTGTTGAAATAAGAAGGTAGATCACTTTTGTTTTTGAGAATGTTTAGCATTGTTTTCTGTGATTATCGCGGAATACGTTTCGAAGTGTATAAAAGTAGAAAACAATGAAAATCCAGGGTTCTTACAAACTCATTATTCACTTTATTGTCTTGTAAAGCGCCTACATTATATACCTATGACAGCTATAGAGTTTAAGGGATACACAAGAAAAATATTATTACGCATTTGAGAGGCTCAGGAATAACATTGTAGTCGATATGTCTTAGCATAAATAAGACCTTAATATGCCTTGCAGGATCTTTATTGCTCCATTCTGTTACTGATCCTGTTTTACTGCAGGTTTTTATTGAAAACGCCTCGTGGGAGAAGCGACCCGATAAGTTTCAAACAAGAAACGTATACGAGAGCGTATCGATTAATTACTTGTGTAAAGTTTAACTTACCTAAAAATCATTAGTGATTAGGGCATTTGCAATCGACTCTTACTTAATATTATCGGTCTTGCTTGTGACCCTATTTCCTGTTCTTGTAGGTTTGTGTCGTATTCTGTACTATTGTATCTTTACAATGCATATACCGTTGTTATATTGGATGAAAAAAAAACGAAATAAATATTTGAAATCTTGCCAGTTTAGAAAGATGTTTTAGCGATTTTTCATAGACAATATATATATATATATATATATATATATATATATATATATATATATATATATATATATATATATATATATATATATATATATATATATATAATTGAATAAAAAAATAATCCATCAATTTTGGAAAAACTTGACAGGTGTGTTACTTTAGCTTGGATGAGTTTATTTGCGAGCAAAATAAGGGTAGTGTTTTCATAAAACATTAGTTACACTAACGTACTTAGAGCCTCGATGATTCAGTTGTACGAACCTGTGCCTGTGAACCGCATAAGGGTACTGGGTTCAATTTCTAGCGTTGCCCTTTCACTTTTTAGTGAATTTTTATTAAAAAAATTCACTAATAGAGAGGTATCGATGGTGAGACTTTGCAAAAATTCTTTCAAATGAGCGCGAATTAGGACCCCTAGAACCCATATCCGGGGTCAGTTTGAATTTTTATATGTTTATATATATATATATATATATATATATATATATATATATATATATATATATATATATATATATATATATATATACACACACACACACACACATATATATATATATATATATATATATATATATATATATATATATATATATATATATATATATATATATATATATATATATATATATATATATGTATCCGTCTGATAACTCAAAAAATAATTGACCGATTTAGATGAAACTCGGCAAGTGCCTTTCTTTTATTAATGGCTTGAATGAGTTCGTTGGCCAGGAAAATCGGACGGAGTTTTCCGGGAAAATTTTAAGTTTTCTTTCAAAAAAAAATATTTTTTTTCGAAAATTTCGATAAAATTTGGTCTACATATTGCTTTGGGAAATACCTAATTATGTGCCAAAATTCAGCTTTCTAGGGTTACAGAAAATTGAGCTATTCAAATTTGAAACATTTATGTTTAAATCATAAGTATGTGGTTGCTGTTGGTTAGTCAATGCTTTTCTTATTGACTCATGAAATTCATTTGTAATTTTCCGAGAAATGTCAATAATACTGAATTCACTGATTGTTAATCATTGGAAGCATTTACGATTATATATAACCCTATTGTAATGTATTATCATTTATCACCTCTGTAGTATAATTATTTTTGCCTTACAACTCGCAGCGTTTTTAGTCAATTGTTGTTATTAATAGTCAATAGTTTCTTTCCGAATACACAAACCTTCCATTGACTTTTGCTTCTGCCGCTGTTACAGTCCTTTTATTTAGAGCTAGAGTTGTAACCACTCATACAAACAGTGTTTTTTGACCACGTGGCTGGGCGACTGACCGAATTCATTCCCAGTTGCTGTTGATTTACTCATATTCTCTTAATATGTTTGAAGATGTGGTGTCTACTTCATTCCAAGTCACTATTAACCGACTATTTATGAAATCAAATAAGTAAATTAAATCGATTGTCATAAAATATGTAGTGTATTAAGACAAGGGAAAAAGAAATAAAACATATATAACTGTGCACATTTTGATTATATTTTAGGGTGCTTGAGAGAGGTATTGTCACAGCATAATATCTTATTAAAGTTCATTTGTAAATAGGTTTAATTTTTATATGTTATATATATATATATATATATATATATATATATATATATATATATATATATATATATATATATATATATATATATATATATATATATGATAACTCAAAAAATAATTAACCGATTTCGATGAAACTTGGCAAGTGCCTGTCTTTTATTAATGGCTCGTTATCCAGAAAAATCAGACGGGGTTTTCCGGAAAAATTTTGAGTTTTCTTTCGAAAAATTTTTTTTCTCCGAAAGTAACAAAGCTGTTTCAATGAAATTTACTATATATGTTGCCTCAACCTTACTACGTACCAAAATTCAACTTCTTTCTAAGTCTAAGTCTTGAGTTATTCAAATTTTAAATTTTCTTTCGAAAAAATTTTTTTTCTCCGAAAATTACAAACTTATTTAAATGAAATTTTGTGGATATCTTGCCTTAGGAAAAACCTTACTACGTATTGAAATTAAACTTTCTAAGTTTATAGAAAATTGAGTTATTTAAATTTGAAGCATTTAATAAAAATTCACTACCATAACGCACTTGCTGCGTCCCGAGTTTTCATATTTACATCTGTATCTACAAAGTTTAAATAAGCCCAATGCCTTGTGATACAATAAGATCACACGTAAACATCTGTAAATATAATGATAAAAATGTCTTATGATTTACTGCCCAGATGTGACCGACATTTAATTTATTGGGCTTGTGACAATCGTTTGGGAGACAAAAGCATGCCTTTATCATAGGTGGTATAAATTTCCTTAGAAACGATTAGTCAGGTATGAAAATGTAAATTTATTACGACCCAAGTTTTGGTGTAAATAAATAAATACATATGATAATTCAGACTCCATTAACTATTTCCAATAAACAATGACTTGTATTCATTTTTTTAGTGTAGTCAAAACAAGCTAACAATGACTGATCATGCAAATTTGTATTCCATTTTTTTTAGTATAGTCTTAAAAAGAAATACGATATATTTCTCAAAATGTTCGAAAGTTTGGTTTACTGCCATAGTCATAACTTCACACAATAAATAAATTAAAAAAAAACAGACAAATTTGAAAATGAAACACAACAATTAAATAACAGAGACACGGCATAGAACAAATTTTGGGAACTCTCACTTACTTCCAAGTAAACGATAAAGAGCAGCATTTTTTGCATAGCATACTGCAAAATTTTTATTTCGAATTATGAAAATTAGGATTTTTTTCGTTGTTTATTAAAATAGACTCGTAATGTTATATATTTTTGAAAAGCTTGTGAAAATGCAAATTAATTTCTTGTATACAGGTGCCCCATTTAAAAAAAAGTTTGAACGCAGCAAGTGCGTTATGGTAGTGCATTTTCGTTAAAATGTTTTTAATGGCAAATATACCTTGATTTTAAAAAGACATTTGGTAGGCAGTATAACCTATATAGTAGTAACAATGTACCGCATTTCATTAAAATACCTGTGTTGTTTCAAAAAGTACAAACCTTTTCCTAAAATAAAACAGAAATTTCCAGAAAAAAACTGGTTCCATTTTCCTGGCCAACGAACCTCTTCTAGCTTTTTACACACCTACCAAGATATAATTATTCTATTAATTGTCAACTTATGGCGTAACAATTTTATTTATGAAGTCACCTATTTCTGAATGGTGACGTCATCATAACTTTTTTAAATGACAATCATATTCTTTTGCTGTTTTTCCATAGGCCTGCTTACTACCTAAATGATGCGGAAAAAAAAATTGGTACCTCACATAACAATTTTTGTGAAAAAATAGCATTATTTACTTTCAAAAACCGAAACGTAAATTTAATCGACAAAATTATTAAACCAAGGGAAACAAACAAAATTTAGCAAAAGTGTTCAAATTGTTCTCCACGTACCATTTGACATTGACCAATTGAATATTGCTATATTTTTGCTATCTATATCTCAATTATCGGTCTCAGTAGCGTAGCAGGTAGACCATTGGCTTTCGTTTCAGATGTTCTGGATTCGCATCTTACCACAGCTTTTCGTAAATTATAAATAATTATTAATTCGGTACATATTAAAACATAACAATTGCCGTGACAATGGCATTGTGCTTGAGCAAGTTGTATGTCTGCACCCGCTTTTCAGAAAGGCCGCTAAGATGTCGGTTTTGTGTACTACGCGATGTTAGGCATGTTAAACATCCCTACCGTGCGTACAAACTTATAAAGGCGAAACGTATGTCTGGCGTCGGTGACTGGACATAGTCCCTGAAATAGGCAGACGGTAAAGAAATAAACTACAATACTATTTTTGTAGGATAAATTTTAGCATTTTTTTAAACACATCTCCAAAGCAGTACTCGTTTTTTAAGAAAGTGACAGAGAAATATTAAGGTCCGGACACAGCCAGCGCCTTATGGTAGTCAAATTTCATTAAAAGCTTGTACATTTTTATAACTCAATTTTCTATTAACCTAGAAACTTAAATTTGTGTACACAAAAGTATGAAAGCCAACAAATAAACGAAGCTTCACCAAAATACATTTACAATTTTTAGCAATATATTTTTTAAATTGGTCCAATTGAGCTAATGTGTCGGAGTTTAATCAAAATTAATTTGCGTCCATTTGAAGAAATGTTGGGAGTTTAAAAAGCCTGATCTTCATAATCAAATATTTTTATAAAGATTTGCGGGAACACAGTGATTCTGTATGAGATTAGATGACTTCAAAATCCATAACGTGACTTTATTCTCGGGCCTGAGAAATGCCGAATAGACGCTCCATTCATTCGACTTTCGACCGCTTAGAAATTTTACAAATATTGTCTGTCCCAGGTTCGTCTAAAGGCATAGGTAACAATAGAATTCGTATCTTCTCCACCCTCCGCTCTTCAACCTCCTGCGCCGTAAGCTTGGTATGTAAACAAAAGAGTAGACGACTGACAACGTCGCTTTTCTAAGGACTTAAAATTATTACAAGCTCTCTGCAAAACTAAAGCCGAATGTGATGCCACCTGCTGAGAAGTAGTTCAACTTATTAAAACGTCCGATAAAATAATACAGTTTTCAAGGAAATCGTTAGTTCAAGACCTTCACTAATCTTCAGCAGCTCCTCTCAGAATAATATTTTCTATATCTGTTGGAGGTACTTCTTCGTCTAGAATATCGCAGCCTTAAGTGTGTAACGAAATCACCTATATGCTGCGTTAGTGACCCGCTAATGAACTGTCGGGTGTTCTGAGATTGTACGATTGCCTGAACAACGGAATTCAGATAATGTGGAATTAACACAGGGATAAATGTTTTAATTTTGTTTAAGGTATACCCCAAACTTGGCAATCTTCGATTTGAAAATATGCGCCGTGTTATTTATAAGTTCTTTTCATCTTTCGTTTTATTAATTCCTAAGTAACTTAAAGTAAGTCATAGTATTTCCCTCGGAGCCCATGCAACGGTGTTTCAGGCCGAGATGTACGCCATCCTGCACTGTGTGCGGGAGAACAAGAGGAGGGGCTACAACAACAAGCGGATCCTCATAGCCACAGACAGCCAGGCAGCCCTTAAGGCACTAAGTAGCCCACAGGTAAATTCCTGGCTGGTAAGTGAGTGCCGAGACGAGACGAGCGACCTGGCTGGGCAGAATGAGGTGACCCTCATCTGGGTGCCGGGTCACTCGGGGGTCAAAGGCAATGAAGAAGCTGACAGTCTCGCGAAGAGAGGGTCAGCAGAACCATTTATGGGACCAGAACCGGCTCTGGGCGTGTCAAAGAGCACTGCCAGGGGAGCCATTAAGTCCTGGGTCAGAAACCAACACAAGGTGTACTGGGCGGACTGTCCAGGGCTCAGACATGGGAAGTCAATAATTGATGGACCCAGTTCAAAGAGAGCTGTGGAGCTGCTAAACCTTAGCAGAGGACAGCTCAGAAACACAACAGGTCTCTTGACGGGACACATGGCCGTCAAGAAACACCTGCATAAAATGGGGCGGTTCGAAGGGGACCTTGCATGCAGACTCTGCGGCGAGGGGGAGGAATCAGCCCAGCACATCTTGTGTGAGTGTATAGCTCTGGACCGGAAAAGACAACTGATCTACGGTCACTCTAGACCGGAGACAGAGCAATATAAAACTTCACCCTACCAATCGCTGTGCAGACTAGTTCAAGGCACAGTGATTTTGGAATGGGTGGAGTAAGACTAAGGGTATGCACAATCAACCAAGGGTTGCGGTGCTATCGGGGCGGCAAGGCCGCGGACGAGCCCTGAGGGAACAAAAAAAAGTAACTTTAAAGTAAGGTGATTTTTCTTTCAAACTCCTTTGAAAAATGCGTATATTTGAATAATTGGTCACTACTTTAACTGTGAGGTTACACTATAATGGTATACTGTGGCCAATTAATATTTTTGTTAGGTGCAGAAACAGTCTAAATGTCCACAAAACATAATTCAGTTTTTTTTTCACAAACACGAATGGTATTCACACCGATAACTCAAAAATAATGAACCAATTTTGATCAAATTTGCTGAGTACCTTCCTTTTGCAAGTGGCTTGGATAAATTCGTTAGCGAGAAAAATTCGCCTAGGTTTTCCTGGAAAATGTTGTGTTTTCTTTCGGAAAAAAATTATATCTCCGGAAATAACACAGTAAAGGCAACAAAATTTGGTACGCGTGTTTGTAACATAGATTGTGAACCATGTATCAAAATTTAGGTCTGTAAGTTTGAAAACAAAAATGTTATAGGCATTCAAAGCAAAAAATTTGGGGTAGTCTTCAAAACACCAAAGTCGCGATTTGAAACGTCAAAATTGGCAACATTTAGACAAAGTACCTAAAACAAATACGGGTTATGTGAGGAAAATATAGCAAGAAGGGTGTTCTGCAAACCCTTAAGTTTCAGCTTCAACCGTGATTGTCCTTCATTTTACTAAAATATTTACAGAAAATTCATTTCAAATAGGCCTTGCTCTGATGCTTTGGCAGTAGTTTTAGTTCAGCTTATGGTTTAACGATCTATAATTTTTAGCAAATTTTTGTAGAAAAATTCCTTAATAAGGAGACCGCGACTTTTGAATTTAAAAAAGATTTCTTCAAATGAGTGCAAACTAAGCCCCCTAGAATCCCATATCCGGCTTTAGTTTAGTTTTTATTTGTTTACATATATACAGGATGCCGCATTTCTACGGTGAAGCTCAATATAATTGTTATTATACAAGATACGAGAAAAAGTTTTGTACGATAATTATAGGGCGTCTTGAGCTGCATCTTATAAATTATCTTGACAATCACAGGATCGCCCATAAGTCGTTGGTGATACTTAGACTTTTTTTTCGAAGATCCCTCATATTATTGCATTTTTGCATGTTTTATGGAAATATGCATCTTTGTAAGAAAAAAATCGAGACGCAGTAAGTGCGTTTTGGTAGCTAATTTTCATTAAATGCTTCAAATTTGAATAACTAAATTTGCTAATAACCTAAGGTTTGTTGGCTAGGAAACCAGTGTTCGCGGAAACGTTTTAAGTTTGTTTTCCGAAAATTTTTGTACATTTTCAAACAATAAGTTATTTTGATAAAATGTAATACATTGTTTTTACTATATATTTGTGTTATCTTTCGAAAAAAAATTATATCTCCGTAATTAACAAAGTAAGGGTAACCAAATTTGGTACGCTGGTTTATATCCTTATAAGTAAGCTACCTACCAAAATTTAGCTATGTAAGTCAAAAGACAAAAAAGTTATAGGCATTTTAAGAAAAATAAATTGGGGTTTTCCTCAAAACGTCAAAGTGGCGATTTAAAACCTAAGGTTTGTTGGCTAGGAAACCAGTGTTCGCGGAAACGTTTTAAGTTTGTTTTCCGAAAATTTTTGTACATTTTTAGACAATAAGTTATTTTGATAAAATGTAATACATTGTTTTTACTATATAGGTGATACCGGTAGCCAAATTGATGTCTGGTTGCATTAAAGAGACATATTTGCTATTACAAACATTTTAATGAAAATTAACTTCCATAACGCACTTGCTGCGTACAGACTTTTTACATTTTAAGTAGACCTCAATTAAGGATTTTTGCAAAAAATCGGTTTTTTGATTTTTGGTTTTCAGTCCTCTGGCGGCCGACTTACAACCCCGTAGGTGTTCGTGGTCACTTTCGTTATAAAAATTTTTTTCCCAAAATTCTGAGATATGCGGTCTCCGAGATACAGCCGGTCGCCACCCTTAAGGAAGCAGCCTGTACATTTATTTTTCTTGATTCTCCTCTATTTACATTATCCAAAAGAAATTTTTGAGGGCAGACTTGGAAATTCGCATTTAAAAGGTTAATGAGTGTAACAGCACTTCGAGGATCTTAACTCTTGCACCGTCTTTCAATTAATTACTTTAATTAATTAGTAAACCTATTGCACTTTTAGACTGCCAAAAACACTTTAATATTTATCTTATTTTGCTGATCACTAGAAATCAAGATTCGTGTAAACTGAATGATATTTTTAGAACCTAACATGACAAATCGTTCTATCTTGAACATTACCGAAATAAACATTTATCAAACAAGTTTTCCACAATAACAAAAAAAGTGCGTTTTGGTAGCGAATTTTATTAAATGCTCCAACTTTCAATAACTCAATTTGCTATTAATCTAAGGTTTGTTGGCTATGAAAGCAGTTTTCTCGCAAACAATTTAAGTTTATTTGCAGAAAATTTTTTGCACATTTTCAAACAATAAGTTATTTTGATAAAATATGGTACATTCTTTCTACTATATATGTTTACCGGTAACCAAATTGATGCCTGCTTGCATTAAAGTGACATACTTGCTATTAAAAATATTTTTGTGAAAATTAACTTCCATAAAGCACTTGCTGCGTCCAGACTTTTTGTTAGATGCAGAAACGGTCTAAATGTCAACAAAAAAATATATATATTTATGTTTTTTTACAATCACGAAGGTATTCTATTTTTTTGGCATGGAATTATTTATTCCACGTACACAGAAACCCTCTTCAGCCACTCAAAAGCCCTGGTTCTCTAAATCCTGTGACAAGGCCAGGCTTGAAAAGGTCAACGCTCACAAAACGCTTCTACACAATCCCAGTCGAGAAAATCGTCAAGCATTTAACGACGCAAGAAACCGATATGTCCGCATTCTTTCTGGGCCAAAAAAACTCGTTTAATAACCACATCAAAAACAAAGTCCTCTTAAGCTCCAACGGCGGAAAACCTTTCTGGACTCTCGCTAAATCTATTGGGAATAATTTCTGCAAGAGCACGTTCCCACCTCTTGTCTCAGGGGATGAAATTGTTTCTACCGCCCTGGGCAAGGCTGAACTTTTTGCTTCGTTGTTCGCCGGCAATTCTACTCTCAACCCACCTCCAAATGTTCAACCACCAAAGTCGCCAATGTCGCGCATAAAATGACGGATATCATTTTCAAAACTAAAAAGGTACGAAAGATGCTCTCTTCTCTTAATACCAGGAAAGCCTCAGGCCTTGACGAGATCCCAGCAATTGTTCTCAAAAAATGGGCACCAGAACTTGCTCCTGTCCTGACTTCTTCTGTTTCAGATATCTTACAATAAAGGCATATTCCCTAGTAACTGGAAAACTGCTCGAGTACAACCCATCCCCAAGAAAGGATCCAAAGCGCTTCCTAGCAACTACAGGCCTATTTATCTCCTTTCAGTCGTCTCTAAAGTGATGGAAAAGTATATAAACACCGAATTACTAAAATTTCTTGAAAAACACAGTCTAATCCACGACAGGCAGTATGGATTCCGTCAGCGCAGATCGACTGCCGACCTCCTTTCCTTTGTCACCCATTCTTGGAACAAGTCTATATAACTACACGGTGAATTCCAGATTGTCGCTCTAGACATATCCAAAGCATTCGACCAGGTCTGGCACGCAGCGCTGCTTAATAAACTTCCGGCCTATGGCCTATGGCCTACCACCAAAACTCTGTACCTGGACAGCAACTTTCCTCTCCTCCGAACCTTCAAGTCCAGAATTAACAAGTTGCCTCTTTCCTCTTTGTCAACACCCACGGTGCGATAGTATTTAAGCTGTAGGCCCTCGTGGTGTGTTGTTGAAATAAATAAAAAATTTAGATCAGTAATTCATTTATGAAAACGTAAACATATAACATTTCAAAAGACACTATCTTCAGTTACGTGGTCTTTGATTTCTAGTTATTCAATTTGCTTCTCGTCCAAGTTTGCTTTCATAGCAGTACAATTTTAAGTTTATGGTTTTGCAAAGGTTTGGTGAACGCCTTCTTTTATTAGTGAACAATTTAAGCAAATGAAAATAGGAAAGGCAAAACGTAGAGTTTGGGTATGAAAAAGATTTAGTTCACTTTAGTAACGTTTTAGGAATAATACAAACTTATCAGTCGTTTTGTGTTAAGAAAACAGAAAACATTGTGTTTAAAGTGAAAACAGTGAAACAAAATGTAGACATAAGACTGAATGACTCAAGAATCAGTTAACCTCAGTTACGCTTTATACCGACTTTCACAAACACACAATTTCATCAGACTTTTTTTTTAAATAGTGAAAACAAAATGTAGACCCGAAGCTGAACGAATCAATATTTGGTTCACCTTATTTGGGTCTTATAAAATTTATAAGATAAGGACATATTGACCGTAAAATGATCGAGCCAAGGTGTAATTCAGATGAGTTACGTTTAATAACGACTTTAAGAAACACAAATTGATAAGCCACTCTGTCGTGCAAACTCATTCCTTGAAATAAAAATGGAAAAATGAGAATGAGAGCTTGCACTAAATAAGTGAATATTTGGTTTACTTCATTTTAGTTAGGTTTTATAACGACTTTTAAGTACACTTGGAGAACACCCAAATCACCACAACACATATTTCAGAGACCTTACGATCGCTTCGTTGACCATGTCAAGAAAAATTCATGAATTTTTCTTCCTCTGAAGATGTTGACATGGTCAACGAAACGATTGTAAGGTCTATGAAATATGTGTTGTGGTGATTTGGGTGTTCTCCAAGTGTACTTATTAGTGCTCATCACAGGTTCCAGTTTTCACATATTTATAACGACTTTCACAAATTCAGAAATTTATAAGACACGCTGTTATACGAACACATTGTTTGTAATAAAAATGGAAAAATGAAAATGAGACCTTAGACCAAAGGAGTCAATATTTGGTTTACTTCATTTTAGTTACGTTTTATAGTGACTTTCACAAACTCACAAATTTATAAGACACTCTGCCGTACGATCACCTTGTTTGAAATAAAAATGGAAAATGAAAATGAGACCTTAGACCAAAGGAGTTAATATTTGGCTTACTTCATTTTAGTTACGTTTTATAGTGACTTTCACAAACTTACAAATTTATAACACACTCTGTCGTACGAACACATTGTTTGTAATAAAAATGGAAAAATGAAAATGAGACCTTAGACCAAAGGAGTCAATATTTGGTTTACTTCATTTTAGTTACGTTTTATAATGACTTTCACAAACTTACAAATTTATAACACACTCTGTCGTACGAACACATTGTTTGTAATAAAAATGGAAAAATGAAAATGAGACAGACCAAAGGAGTCAATATTTGGCTTACTTCATTTTAGTTACGTTTTATAATGACTTTCACAAACTTACAAATTTATAACACACTCTGTCGTACGAACACATTGTTTGTAATAAAAATGGAAAAATGAAAATGAGACCTTAGACCAAAGGAGTCAATATTTGGTTTACTTCATTTTAGTTACGTTTTATAATGACTTTCACAAACTTACAAATTTATAACACACTCTGTCGTACGAACACATTGTTTGTAATAAAAATAGAAAAATGAAAATGAGACAGACCAAAGGAGTCAATATTTGGCTTACTTCATTTTAGTTAGGTTTTATAATGACTTTCACAAACTTACAAATTTATAACACACTCTGTCGTACGAACACATTGTTTGTCATAAAAATTGAAAAATGAAAATGAGAACTTTGACCAAAGGAGTCGTCAATATTTGGTTTACTTCATTTTAGTTACGTTTTATAGTGACTTTTACAAACTGACAAATTTATAAGACACTCTGTCGTACGAACACATTGCTTGTAATAAAAATGGAAAAAAGAAAATGAGACCTTAGACCAAAGGAGTCAATATTTGGTTTACTTCATTTTAGTTACGTTTTATAATGACTTTCACAAACTTACAAATTTATAACACACTCTGTCGTACGAGCACATTGTTTGTAATAAAAATGGAAAAACGAAAATGAGACCTTAGACCAAAGGAGTCAATATTTGGGTTACTTCATTTTAGTTACGTTTTATAATGACTTTCACAAACTTAGAAAATTATAAGACATTCTGTCGTACGATCACATTGTTTGTAATAAAAACGGAAAAATGAAAATGAGACCTTTGACCAAAGGAGTCAATATTTGGTTTACTTCATTTTTGTTACGTTTTATAATGACTTAAACAAACTTACAAAATTATAACACACTCTGTCGTACGAACACATTGTTTGTAATAAAAATTCAAAAATGAAAATGAGACCTTAGACCAAAGGAGTCAATATTGGGTTTACTTCATTTTAGTTACGTTTTATAATGACTTTCACAAACTTACAAAATTATAACACATTCTGTCGTACGATCACATTGTTTGTAATAAAAATGGAAAAATGAAAATGAGACCTTTGACCAAAGGTGTCAATATTTGGTTTACTTCGTTTTAGTTACATTTTATAATGACTTTCACAAACGCACAAATTTGTAAGACACTGTCGCACGAACACATTGTTTGCAATAAAAATGGAAAAAAGAAAATGAGATTTTAGACCAAAGGAGTCAATATTTGGTTTACTTAATTTTAGTTACGGTTAATAACGACTTTCACAAACTCGCAGGTTTATAAGACGTTTTCTCATACAAACACGTTGTTTGCTATGACAATAGAAAAAATAAAATATAGGCATCAGACTGAACGAGTCAACCTTTGGTTTGCCCTAGTTATGTGTTCAAAAACGTATAAATTTATAAGACGTTTTAACTGAGTACAGATTCGCACCTGTGATGAGCACCGATAAGTACATGTTGGAGTACCCAATTTATCACAACACATTTTTCAGACCTGACGATCGTTTCGCTAACAAAGTTAGCGTCATCAGAGGAATGAATAAACTAAACTAAAATGAGGTAAACCAAATCCAGATATTGACTCCTTTAGACTAATGTCTTCTTTTCATATTTTCATTTCTACGGAGTATGTAAGGCTAGATGCATTCTCTTGTTGTGAGAATGCATCTAGCCTTACATACTTTGTCCCTATATTAGGGTAGAAATGAGCCAGGGCTGACAATTTTCTAAAATTGTTAGTTGGTTGTATACAGTCTCTATTTTTTAACACTTTGTTGCTGGCGTGACAACATACTTGGTTCCGCAACTAGGTGGCGACACGTTCACCACTCACTTAGTCTACGGAGTATCTTATAAATTTGTGTGTTTGTGAAAATCGTTATAAAACGCAACTGATTTGAACCAAACATGGGTTCATCCAGTATAGGGTCAATGTGCTCCCATCTAATAGATCTATGTGTTTATAAGAATCATTATAACGCGTAACTAAGATATAACGTTATACCGAATCTCGTTTCGCTCAATTTCGAGTCTACATTTTATTTTCACAAGTGTAAACACAGTGTGTGCGCAAGACGAAACGTCTTCATAAGTACGCTTCAGCATCACAGCACATTTTTTAGACCTGACGATCGTTTCGCTAACAAAGTTAGCATCATCAGAGGGATGAATAAAATAGTTTATCATTATATTTTTGATAGTTGTACATAAAAACATGATTGTTTAATTATGTGTGTATGGAATATATATATATATATATATATATATATATATATATATATATATATATATATATATATATATATATATATATATATATTATTATTTATATATATATATATATATATATATATATATATATATATATATATATATATATATATATATTATTTTTATTTCAACAACACACCACGAGGGCTTACAGCCTAAATACTATCGTACCGTGGGTGTCAACAAGGAGGAAAGAGACAACTTGTTAATTCTAGACTTGAAGGTTTGGAGGTTCGGGGAAGAAGGAAAAACATGTGCCGGCAAGGAATTTCACAACTTGGAAGTCCTCGGGACAAAAGAGCGGGCATAACAAGACGTTCTATGTGTGGTGACCTGGACAGTAAAAGGGTGCATTCACTCTGTTCCCCTTGTAGATCTGTTGGGGGCAGCAGGTGGAGGAAATATGGAAGAAAGCTCCTCTGAGCAGTGCCCGTGCAGATATCTATAAAATAGATGTCGCCAACGGCACGTCGGTGGGCAAGGGATGGCAGCCTTTGGGTGAGGGTAGGGTCACCGATGAGACGTATAGCTCTCTTCTGAATGGAGTCCAGGATAGCGAGTATAGAAGCGGCAGCAGCACCCCAGATGTGGGAGCAATATTCGAGGTTTGGTCTTATTTGTGAAGTATATAGAGTATAGAGATTAGCTGGTGAAAAGTATTTGCGAGCCCGGAAGAGGAAACCTAATTTCTTATCAGCCGCTTCTGAAATTGAGGTGACATGTTGGTGTCAATTGAGATTTCGATCCACAGAGATGCCAACAAGTGAAATGGACTCATTACTTTGAATGACTTGGTTGTTTATTGTGATGGGTCTAGGGCTGGTGTATATCTTATGAGAAAGAAAGCAAGACTGTGATTTGGTGGGGTTGAATTGCGCAAGATTTCTACTTCCCCAGTCTAATATTTTTTGGAGATCCACGGAGATAGAACCCTCCATGAGTCTGCGATCCTCATCTAATTGGGCTAAAGAGACAGGCTTAGAATATTGTTGAGAGAAATGGCCATCCACGACAACAATAATGCTCCGGTTGGATAGGAAATTTTCTGTCCAGGTACAGAGTTTTGGTGGTAGGCCATAGGCCGGAAGTTTATTAAGCAGCGCTGCGTGCCAGACCTGGTCGAATGCTTTGGATATGTCTAGAGCGACAATCTGCGATTCACCGTGTAGTTCCATAGACTTGTTCCAAGAATGTGTGACAAAGGAAAGGAGGTCGGTAGTTAATCTGCGCTGACGGAATCCATACTGTCTGTCGTGGATTAGACTGTGTTTGTCAAGAAATTTTAGTGTAACTATACCTACTCAAGTCACATGCTTCTAGAAATAAGTGGATGCGCTATGGTCATTCTTTTTAGTTGACCGTGACGGAACGGTGTCATCAAATTTTTAAACATTTTATAAACCCCTGGTATAAGCTATTAGTATCAACAAAGTATGATGTAATCGAGGATAGTGCAGATGCAATACTACACCTAGAGTATTGCAGATACGTGTTTTATTATTGTATGCAAATGTAGAAGTAATACACTTGTTTACATCCGCTTTACGGGTACTTTGCTTGGCAGCCTGGAAGCAACACGTACATATTTCTGTTTTTGCAGAGTCTGTATAAATGAAAAATATCCAGCTGCAACATTGCAGCGTTGCGTGCTCCACATTTTTACTTTTTTTTAACAAACAATAAAGTTTCCGTTTTGCCAAACAACATGCATTTACGTGATGTTAATAGCACACCACGGAATTATGCGTTTGATCTCACAAGCGTTTATATAAAAATAACAAAACATGTGATCACACGTGCATGCAAAATCACTGCATTCATCACATGTATCATACTTATTCGTCGAGGGGTGCAGAGTGAGGATTTTTTTAAAGTGTTACAATCCGATATCTGAAAAACCACCCGAGGAGCTTCCACCCCTTACATCAAGGGGCCAACTCCCAACGGACGTCTCGAGTTCTGGTGTATGAGTCGGTTTCCCTTATAAACAAAAATGATGATGGCTCATCCATGTACAAAAGATTCCGGAGATAAAATACCCCTCCATTCGGATCTCCAGGAGAGGGGTGTGCAGGGGGCGCCGTCATCAAGATTTAACATACCCTTCTCGAATATATGTGGCCTACATTCTAACCTGAACTCCATCCACCATTTCCTCCAGGCTAATAGGCCCCAACTCCTCTTACACACCGAAACACAAATTAGTACCAAAACAGCCACTAACCACTTTCCCGGGGTATGAGCACCTTACTTCCTTTAGATTGCATGGAGGCGTGTGCGCATACGTCTGTAGCAATCTACCCTGCACCAGACTCCCCAATTTAGAAGCTGAAAGAAAAGACATACTTTGGATAAAAATCTCTCTCAGGGCTGCAACTAAATTCATCTGTTGCATTTATCGGTCACCTTCTGACAACAACTTTGTCCAGCTCTTCGACTACCTTTTTGAAAAAAACGACCATCTGATTTCTGAATATGCTTTTTTTTGATATCACTATTCTTGGTGACTTCAATGTCCATAATAAGGAATAGCTAGGATCTTCAAAAACCGATCCGAAATGGACAGCAGCGGAGGCTTTTGCAGTCAGCAATTCTTTAGCCAATATTGTTCAGCAACCTACTTACTTTCCTCGCATCCCAACACACAAATCAAATTCCTTGGATCTCCTTCTTACTACAAAACCTGAATGCTATAAGACATCAGTCACCGCTCCTTGGTCGCTCAGACCACGGCGTGGTCACTGCTTCCTGCGCAATGCAACCCGAGGTCACACAGTCATCACACCCACGTATCGTTTGGCACTACAACTCCGCGAACTGGGACGAAATGCGGGATTACTTTTCCTCATTTCCATGGGCGTCTGTCTGCTTCTCTTATCCTGACCCCTCTGATATCTCACAAAACGTCACAGAACTTATCCAAGCTCGCATGGAATTATTTATTCCAAGTACACAAAAAACCTCTTCAGCCACTCGAAAGCCCTGGTTCTCTAAATCCTGTGACAAGGTCAGACTTGAAAAGATCAAAGCTTAGCACAATTCCAGTCAAGAAAACCGTCAAGCATTTAACGACGCAAGAAACCGCTATGTCCGCATTCTTTCTGAGACAAAAAACTCGTTTAATAACCGCATCAAAAACAAAGTCCTCTCAAGCTCCAACAGCAGCAAACCCTTCTGGACTCTAGCTTAGTCTATTGGGAATAATTTCTGCAAGAGCACGTTCCCACCTCTTGTTCCAGGGGATGAAATTGTTTCTACCGCCCTGGGCAAGGCTAAACTTTTTGCCTTGTTGTTCGCCGGCAATTCTACTTTCAACCAACCTCCAAATGTTCAACCACCAACAGTCCCCAATGTCGCGCATAAAATTAATTATACTTATCTTGTGCGTATATATGTAATATAAAAATAGAAAACAAATGAAAACGTAAGTGAACTTATTTAATTTGGTGCTGTATTCGGTATTATCTGAAAAATACACTATAGGCGACGAAATGGAATGTAATTTCGGTACATATGAAACATGCTTAAGACCCTCTTGGATGCACAAGCCACAAAACAAATATTCTTGCGAACAGCCCTCAATAAAGTTAAGGAGCGAAGAATAAACAGGGGTGCTGGGCGGGGAGGAAATATGAGTGAAAAATGCTGAAAAGAACACTTCATCGGACTTTGAAAAGATGCGTTGTTCACATTTTGCAGCAATACCTCCTGTAAACCCTGTCTGCCCCGCACAACACCTATATTCCTCCCAGGTCCCGTAATTTCCTTGAAGGATGTTCCCAAGAAAGTTTTCTTGTGCTTTATGCTTTGAAGGTGGTTGTATGCATGCACAAGGGGAAGGAGAGCCCCCGTGTGTTTTTGGGTGACGGGGCAGAAGCCCTCTTCGTCCTGTTCTTCTTCCCCTTCTGCATTCATACAATCACTCTTAATGCATGAAGCACAGGATTTTTTTTATGTTCAGCTTTCTAGCGTATTATTTCTTCAGTATATTTCCTGTTTAACAATTGCTTTGTTTGAGTTTTGTATCCAAATTAAGAACTTCGGTGGTTCAGGGGTAAGAACGTGTGCCTCTGAACCGAAGGGTACTGGGTTCGATCCCAGGGTACTCCTTTCACTTTTTCAGTACAAACTGTAAAATTAACATCAACCGAGGCATTGTATTTGAGTAAGTTGAATGTCTGCACGTTCCGCCCTTCGGAGGGGGCGTAAAGCCGTCGGTCCCGTGTCCATGCGATGTTGGGCACGTTAAAGATCCCCACCCTCCTTACAGAAAGGCAGGGGTTCGGCAAAATTTCCAGGATAGTGAGGTGAAACTGCTCCCTGGCGTCGGTGATTGGTCATAGTCGCGGAAATAGGCCGACGTTAAAAGAAAAAAAAGTATCCAAATTACTGTATAAATATTTATGTAAGAGATCATGTTTTTGCTTGCCCTTCCTTATCTTATTCTTTACTGTTCCTAATTAAATAAAGGATTTTTTATAACTTTTAATACAACGCTAAATCAGTATTATATTATTCTTATGAAAATTCACTACCGTAACGCACTTGCTGCGTCCCGAACATTTTTATAAAACATTTTTATAATCCGGGAAGACTCGACGAAAAAAAGGTTGGGAAACGCTGATATACATTGTATGCTTGACCGTCTGTATACCTCTTCAATTGTATACCCATGGCTAATAGCTAATTAGGTTGTTCAAGGCTCCAAATTTGTGCTGTGTAGAGACCTGTTTTTTCACGGTTGAGTTTGATAGTTGTATTTAATGAATATATATTTTTAATGGTAACCAACTGAAAAGTGTATCCCCTTAAATATGCGGGGAAATTCCGCCCTCTAAAAACCGATATTTTACAGTACCATTAACACTTTCTCTCAACCGTTAACCAGTATATATTTACATAATCGTGTGTCTATATTCCTAAATGTGTTTTGCTAGAATTGACATACACAATGTCACAGTAATTTACGTTTCAAATTCACTCTGGTGGAAAATAACAATACTTTCAGCTGATTCCAATTTAGTTCGCACAATGACCTCAAAGGACCCAGACATAAAGACACATATTGTATAGTTTTTTGTTTTAAATTCAGCAGCTTTCAACACTAAACAACAAATAAGTTCAATATAATAACCCAATTCACCACAATACAGTTTTCAGACCTGACGCTCGTTTCGCTAACAAAGTTAGCGTCATCAGAGGGAGGAATAAACTAAGGAAGTAAAAAAAACTCGGGACGCAGCAAGTGCGTTATGGTAGTGAATTTTTATTAAATGCTTCAAATTTAAATAACTCAATTTTCTATAAACTTAGAGAGTTTAATTTTAATACGTAGTAAGGTCTTTCCTAAGGCAAGATATCCACAAAATTTCATTAAAATAACTTTGTAATTTTCGGAGAAAAAATTTGTTTTCGAAAAAAATTTCAAATTTGAATAACTCAATTTTCTCTAAACTTAGAAAGTTGAATTTTGGTACGTAGTAAGATCTCTCTTAAGGCAACATATATAGTGAATTTCATTAAAACAGCTTTGTTACTTTCGGAGAAAAAATTTTTTTCGAAAGAAAACTCAAATTTTTCCTTGAAAACCCCGTCCGATTTTTCTGTATAACGAACTCATCCAAGCCATTAATAAAAGAAAGGCACTTGCCAAGTTTCATCGAAATCGGTTAATTATTTTTTGAGTTATCAGACGGATATATATATATATATATATATATATATATATATATATATATATATATATATATATATATATATATATATATATATATATATATATATATAAACATATAAAAATTACAAATGAACTTTAATAAGATATTATGCTGTGACAATACCTCTCTCAAGCAGTGGCGATTTCTCCTAGTGAGCTAGGTGTGCGCCGCACACCCTAAAATATAATCAAAATGTGCACAGTTAAATATGTTTTATTTCTTTTTCCCTTAGTCTTAATACACTACATATTTTATGACAATCGATTTAATTTACTTATTTGATTTCATAAATAGTCGGTTAATAGTGACTTGGAATGAAGTAGATACCACATCTTCTAACATATTTAGAGAATATGAGTAGATCAATAGCAACTGGGAATGAATTCGGTCAGTCCCCCACCCACGTGTTTAAATAGTGAGGAAAATACCATTGATTTTAATACTGCAGTGAGCTATAAAAATTTGATTAACTCAGTTTTCTATAATCTTAGAAAGTTTAATTTTGGTAGGTAGTAAGGTATTTCCTAAGGCAAGATATCCACAAAATTTCATTAAAATAACTTTGTAATTTTCGGAGAAAAAAAATTTTTTCTAAAGAAAATTTAAAATTTGAATAACTCAATTTTCTCTAAACTTAGACAGTTGAATTTTGGAACGCAGTACAGTCTCTCCTGAGGCAACATATATACTAAATTTCATTAAAACAGCTTTGTTACTTTCGGAGAAAAAAAAATTTTTCGAAAGAAAACTCAAAATTTACCCGGAAAACCCCGTCCGATTTTTCTGACTAACGAACTCATCCAAGCCATTAATAAAAGAAAGGCACTTGCCAAGTTTCATCGAAATCGGTTGATTATTTTTTGAGTTAGCGGTTGGATACATACATACGTACATACATATATATATATATATATATATATATATATATATATATATATATATATATATATATATATATATATATATATATATATATATATATATATATATATATATATATATATACACATTGAAACTGACCCCGGATATAGGTTCCCCGAAAATCCCGGTAGTTAGAATTACATTACCTGCTTTTGTCAAACTGCGTGGCGTTTTAATTGCAGGGATTTTTTAAATTAATTTATTTAGTACATATACTCAACGGGAATGGCCACAATTCAAGAGATGAATATTACATGTCATGTAAAACATACGCTTAAAAAACTAATAACATAAAAGCATCTCTAATAACCAAGCAGCGATGCAAAAATGTTATAAAATATAGTTATTTGGAGCTGTCGTGACAACATACTACCTGGTTTCGCACCGAGATGGCGACCTTGTCGTACATCTGACAATGTTCTAGCGGGCTGGCTACTATAGCCGTTTTACTTTATAGGTGTCTTCTCGCTGTAATTAGTATACCATACTGACGAGCTCTAATTAGAACGAAACCGGTCTGCGGTTCTAATTATGGTGAGAATACATCTAACCCTACATCCTTAATCGCCTTTTTTTTAGCCTGCTTTATCATCATTTTCTTTAGCCTTCGGGATCTCGTTGATCACTTCCTCTATGAGTTTCCAGCTTGTCTCATACTCCACAATATTGTTCGCTGTCAGCTTCTCTCCAATCTTGATCTCCGCCTTCTGTCTCGCTTCCTGCCACTGGCTGCAGGATGGGACAGGGTGTTCTGGGGTATCGCCCTCCCCACAATATTGGCTCTTGTCTGTTTCCTTAATCTTGAAGCGGCAAAGATATGCTCAGAAGCACCCATGTCCGGATAAGAATATTGTTCGCTGTCAGCTTCTCTCCAATCTTTATCTCCGCCTTCTGTCTCGCTTCCTGCCACTGGCCGCAGGATGGGACAGGGTGTTCTGGGGGTATCGCCCTCCCCACAATATTGGCTCTTGTCTGTTTCCTTAATCTTGAAGCGGCAAAGATATGCTCGGAAGCACCCATGTCCGGATAAGAATATTGTTCGCTGTCAGCTTCTCTCCAATCTTGATCTCCGCCTTATGTCTCGCTTCCTGCCACTGGCCGCAGGATGGGACAGGGTGTTCTAGGGTATCGCCCTCCCCACAATATTGGCTCTTGTCTGTTTCTTTAAACTTGAAGCGGCAAAGATATGCTCGGAAGCGCCCATGTCCGGATAAGAACTGGATTAGGTAATTTCCCACCTCTCCATGTCGCGTGAATCAAGGTCTGATCTTCGGTATCAGTGTCTTGGTCCACTGGGCTGTTTGTGTTTCTTCGTCTCATGCTGTTTACCGTTTTATCATTGTTTATTCGCGTCTACTCGTTTTTTTTGCACTGTCCTGTTTTGGTCTTTTTCATATGTATGCTACGTGATCAGCAAATGGATTGGTACAGTAGACGATATTACTTTCACCGCTTTGGTTGAAACTGCCCTGTATGAGCTTCATATACGGATTGCCACCTTTTTTAACGCTTTCTATCATCCTTTTGTATTTGTCCATTTCCATTCAGCTTTTCCACACTGGTGCTTCCTACAAGACAATGGAATTCGCTACACTGCACAGGAGTCTTCTACGCCCCGCTCTCGGTCCACCTACGTTTGGCATCAGTCTGTTGAAAGCCGATGCTATCCTATCTGCTCTCTGTGTTAGATCCTTTATGTGTATTCCCATATTCATGTTGTGCCCCAGTAGTATCCCAAGCTATCTCAGGCACCTCACAGCCGTAATTTCGAGGCCATCAATACTTGCTGTAATGGTCTTTGTGGATCTTCTACCTAGTAGTACCACGACTTTAGTTTTTTATGGAGCTAGCTGTAGTTTCGTCTTCTTCATCGATATATCAATTCTTCCCATTGTCCATGATACTCGTTCCTCCATTTCTTCTCTGGTATCGCCGCTCACCACAAGCGCCAAATCGGCTGCGTATCCAATAATAATTGTTTCCTCGGATGTGTTAGTTCTAAGCACATCGTCGAAATAGATATTCCACAAGGTCAGGTCAAGTACCGATTCCTGTGGTACACCACAAGTCATTTTCATCCACAAATTATTGCTCCCAATCAGAACTCTCCGATCTTCTAGGTAGCTGCACATCAGTTGACCTAGATATGGGGCCACTTGTCTTCTCTGTTGTTCTGTGATGATCCCGTCCCATGGTACTGTATTACCACGTACTTATTAGGGTTATGTTTCGCTTCATCCACAATCTTATTTACTACTCGCATCGCGTCCATTTTTTTTTGTTCCCTCAGGGCTCGTCCGCGGCCTTGCCGCCCCGATAGCACCGGCATCGCGTCCATGGTGCACCGCCCTTTTTCAAAGCCATCTGACAGCTTATATCTGCGTCGTGTCTTTTAGAGCTGATTCTAGGCGTGTAACAAGGCAGAATCTGCAATAATTTAGGACATATGATCTGACTGTGTATCAAATTAAATAGACATGATAGAAACAGAGGTGCCAGAGGAACACCCGATTCAGCCAAGACTCCACGATAACTGACAAAGCTAACTCTATCGCGAAACAAAATACAAAACCTGAATGCTATAAGACATCAGTCACCGCCCCCCTTGGTGGTTCCGACCACGGCATGGTCACTGCTTCCTGCTCAATGCAACTCGAGGTCACACAGTCATCACACCCACGTATCGCTTGGCACTACAACTCTGCGAACTGGCACGAAATGCGGGATTACTTTTCCTCATTTCCATGGGCGTCTGTCTGCTTCTCTCATCCTGACCCCTCTGATATCTCACAAAACGTCACCGAAATTATCCAAGCTGGCATGGAATTATTTATTCCACGTACACAGAAAACCTTGTCAGCCACTCAAAAGCCCTGGTTCTCTAAATCCTGTGACAAGGCCAGACTTGAAAAGGTCAAAGCTCACAAAACTCTTCTACACAATCCCAGTCAAGAAAACCGTCAAGCATTTAACGACGCAAGAAACCACTATGTCCGCATTCTTTCTGAGGCAAAAAAACTCGTTTAATAACCATATCAAAAACAAAGTCCTCTCAACTTCCTACAGCAGCAAACCCTTCTGGACTCTTGCTAAGTCTATTGGGAATAATTTCTGCAAGAGCACGTTCCCACCTCTTGTTTCAAGGGATGAAATTGTTTCTACCACCCTGGGCAAGGCTGAACTTTTTGTCTCGTTGTTCGCCGGCATTTCTACTCTCAACCCACCTCCAAATGTTCAACCACCAACAGTCCCCAATATCGCGCATAAAATGACGGGATCATTTTCAAAACTAAAAAGGTACAAAAGATGCTCTCTTCTCTTAATAGCAGGAAAGCCTCTGGCCTTGATGAGATCCCAGCAATTGTTCTCAAAAAATGCGCACCAGAATTTGCTCCTGTCCTGACGGGTCTGTTTCAGACATCTTACAATAGAGGCATATTCTCTAGTAACTGAAAAACTGCTCGAGTACAACTCGTCCCCAAGAAAGGATTCAAAGCGCTTCCTAGCAACTACATGCCTATTTCTCTCCTTTTAGTCGTTTCTAAAGTGATGGAAAATTATATAAACACTGAATTACTAATTTTTTTTGAAAAACACAGTCTAATCCACGACAGACAGTATGGATTCCGTCAGCGCAGATCGCGAACTACACGGTCAATCCCAGATTGTCGCTCTAGACATATCAAAAGCATTCGATCAGGTCTGGCACGCAGCGCTGCTTAATAAACTTCCGGCCTACGGCCTACCACCAAAACTCTGTACCTGGACAGCAAATTTCCTCTCCAACCGGAGCATTTCTGTGGTCGTGGATGGCCGTTTCTCTCAACTGTATCCAATTAATGCAGGAGTCCCTCCAGGTTCAGCTTTAGCCCCTACTTTGTTTCTTCTCCACATCAATGACTTCCTCTCTAGCACATCCAGCCCAGTTCACAGTTACCCGGACGACAGCACCCTCCACTCAAATATACAATATACTAAGCCTGTCTCTTTAGCCCAATTAGATGAGGATCGCAGACTCATTGAGGGTTCTGTCTCTGTGTATTTCCAAAAAAATATTAGCCTGGGGAAGTAGAAATCTTGTACAATTTAACTGCACCAAAGCTCAGTCTTGCTTTCTATCTCATAAAAGATACACCATCCCTAGACTCATCACAATGAACAACCAAGTTATTCAAACTAATGAGTCCTTTTCACTTGTTGGCATTTCTGTGTATCGACATCTCAATTGGCACCAACATGTCACATCAATTGCAGAAGCGGCTGATAAAAAATTAGGTTTCCTCTTCCGGGCTCGCAAATACTTTTCACCAGCTAATCTTTATACCTTATATACTTCACAAATAAGGCCAAACCTCGAATACTGCTCCCACATCTGGGATGTCACTGCCGCTTCTACACTCGCTATCCTGGACTCCATTCAGATGAGAGCTATACGTCTCACCGGTGACCCTATCCCCATCCAAAGGCTGCCATCCCTTGCCCACCGACGTGCCGTTGCTGGCCTCTCTCTCTCATATATATCTGCACGGGCACTGCTAAAAGGAGCTTTCTTCCATAGTTCTTCCACCTGCTGCCCCCAACAGATCTACCAGGGGAACAGAGCGAATGCACCCTTTTACTGTCCAGGTCACTAGACATAGGTCTTGTTATGCCCGCTCTTTTGTCCCAGGGACGTCCAAGTTGTGGAATTCCTTGCCGGCACACGTTTTTCCTTCTCCTCCAAACCTCCAAACCTTCAAGTCCAGAATTAACAAGTTGCCTCTTTCCTCCTTGTCGACACCCAGGGTACGATAGTATTTAGGGTGTAAGCCCTCGTGGCGTGTTGTTGAAATATATATATATATATATATATATATATATATATATATATATATATATATATATATATATATATATATATAAAAGAAGATAGGATCCCACAAGTCTAATTTATATAAACACAGACATCCACAATAGCGAATTTTTTCTACGAGAAATTCGCTAAAAAGAGCCTCTGCCGACAGATAATTATGGGTGCGACAACAAGGAGACATTGCTTTTATGATATATTTTTTAAAAGTAATGATCTAAAATAAATCTAAATTGCTTAAGAGTCACTGCGTTCTTTAATGGATGATCTATATGTTTAAGCTATAAAGCTAATCAGATTTGAGGAGGTTAAAATATGACGGATTCAGTACTACTTCTAAGAAAGATTTTCGTGGCGTAACGGACTCTCAACTTCGGACGAATTATCGTTTTTAGATGCTGTGAACTGTAACCTGGTTACCTCTTGGTAAGGGGATACTTAAATACATACGCTTTGTGTGGGAGTCTTATTTCGCTTTACATCGGTGTTGTCTTGCAAAGAAGCATCTGTCAAAGTTTAGTTTCGTGTTTCAGTTTAAATTTACATAAAAGTCGATTTAGAAGTTACTTTTCGATTGGCTCCTGGTAGAGCATTTTAAGTAAAATAACAAAACTCTTTAAAATCGGAATACCTAAATGGCAGTTTTAAGTCGAAAATAGTGTTTCTTAGCTTCAATAATTTTCAATGTGTATGAGAAATCGAATGTATAATTTTTTGTACTTCTTATTTGCTAGGTTTTCCTAATCGTCTTTCTGCAATCAGTCAGTTTGTTTGATAAGTAAACAGTTTACATTAAATTATAACGAAATTATTTTCAGTCGTGTAAAAAGCATTTGTTTGTAAACACTGATTCTGACGTCACACCATAATAACACAGGCGAATTACTGGTTGCCTACGTCGAGATATAATATCGTTAACTAATTCAGATACAGCTACTGTAACAATTAACTTATTAATTTATGTTTATTTGATTGGAAGGTTTATGGCTAAATTAGAAATCCAATAATTCTGTCTATTTCAGTAATTTATGCGAAATCAAATCAATAATCAAAATAACGCAACGCTTAGAATGCCTTAGATCTAGTTCATTTTACTTTTAGCGAATTTTCGTCGAAAAAATTGCTTTTGTTCGTTCAGTTCTTCTAATAAGCGCGATTTAAGCCCCCGTGAATCCATATCGGGGACCAGTTTGAAACTTTATATGTTTATATCAAGGTTCGGTAAATCTGTAGTTTACCTCCCGAAGGGTTTTTAGCATTTTTTTCAGAAACATGCCTAGAACCCCCCTTGGATCTCCATACAAGAAAAAATTATTGCAAACAACTCACAAGATAGTTACGGGACCAAGAGAGAATAGAGGTGCTGGGCGGGGACGATAGAAAGTATGGGCGAAAATACGAAAAAAAAAACAGCTTAGCTGGACATCTAGAAGCTGCCTTTTCAGTTAATTTTTATTTAAAAAAAATCAGTAATAGAGATGTTGCGATGGTGAGACAATTTTTTCAAATGAGCGCGAACCAGGACCCCTAGAACCCTTATCCGGGGTCAGTTTAAATTTTTATATGTATATATATATATATATATATATATATATATATATATATATATATATATATATATATATATATATATATATATATATATATATCCAACGGATAACTCAAAAAATAATGAACCCATTTTGATGAAACTCGGCAAGTGCCTTTCTTTTACTAATGGTTTGAATGAGTTCGTTAGCCAGGAAAATCTGACAAGGTTTTCCGTGAAAATATTGAGTTCTCTTTCGAAAAAAAATTTTTCTTCGAAAAATACAAAGATATTTTAATGAAATTTGTTGGGTATGTTGCCTTTTTTCCCCCAGGGCTCGTCCGCAACCTGGCCGCCCCGATAGCCCTGCAACCTTTGGTTGATTGTGCATACCCTTAGTCTTACTCCACCCATTCCAAATCACTGTACCTTGAACTAGTCTGCACAGCGATTGGTAGGGTGAAGTTTTATATTGCTCTGTCTCCGGTCTAGACTGACCGTAGATCAGTTGTCTTTTGCGGTCCAGAGCTTTACACTCGCACAAGATGTGCTGGGCTGATTCCTCCCCCTCGCCGCAGAGTCTGCATGCGAGGTCCCCTTTGAACCGCCCCATTTTATGCAGGTGTTTCTTGACGGGGCCATGTGTCCCGTCAAGAGACTTGTTGTGTTTCTGAGCTGTATGCTAAGATTTAACAGATCCACAGCTCTCTTTGAACTGGGTCCGTCAATTATTGACTTCCCATGTCTGAGCCATGGACAGTCCGCCCAGTACACCTTGTGTTGTTTTCTGACCCAGCACATAATGGCTCCCCTGGCAGTGCTCTTTGTCACGCCCAGAGCTGGTTCTGGTCCCATAAATGGTTCTGCTAACCCTCTCTTCGCGAGACTGTCAGCTTCTTCATCGCCTTTGACCCCGGAGTGACACGGCACCCAGATGAGGGTCACCTCATTCTGTCCAGCCAGGTCGCTCGTCTCGTCTCGGCACTCACTCACGAGCCAGGAATTTACCCGTGGGCTACTTAGTGTCTTAAGGGCTGCCTGGCTGTATGTGGCTGTGAGGATCCGCTTCTTGGTGTAGCCCCTCCTCTTGTTCTCGTGCAGACAGTGCAGGATGGCGTATATTTCAGCCTGAAACACCGTTGCATGGGCTCCGAGGGAAATACTATGACTTACCCTCGGTCCTTCCGCGTAAACACCTGCCCCCGTCCCACGCTCCCCGCCGGATCCGTCCGTGAACCAGACGAGCGCGTCCCGTGGTATGCCCGGCGTCTCCTCCCGCCATGCCTCGCGGTCGGAGATTTCCACTGTAAAGTTGTTTTTCCTGTACATTCGCGGGCTCGCGAAGTCTGATCTCATTTCAAGGTTGGGCTCCTTCACGATCTCCTGAATTTTGCAGTGGTCCCTGAAGCCTAGGTTGATCTTCAGTCTACCATTGCAGGCTAGTCTGTATAGTCCAAGCCTGGCCTCCCCCATAATAACTAAGTGTAAGGGGGGGGGGGATATGTTGCCTTGGGAAAGACCTTACTACACACCAAAATTCAACTTTCTAGGTTTATAGAGAATTGAGTTATTTAAATTTTTATTTTTATTTCGAAAAAAACATTTCCCCGAAAATTACAAACTTATTTTCATGAAATTTGGTGGATATGTTGCCTGGGGAAAACCTTACTACATACCAAAATTCAACTTTCTAAGTTAATAGTAAATTGAGTTATTCAAATTTGAAGCATTTAATAAAAAATCACTACCATAACGCACTTTCTGCGTCTAGAACTTTGTCACATTTTGCAGCCATACCCCCGTGAAACCCTGTCCTACCCCGGGTTCAGTTCAGAAAATGAGGGCCGTATTTAAAAAAAAAGTTGATGATGGTCCCCCAAAGACGAAATATCGGACTCAAAAATTTGTAATGGTACGTTAAATAAAATGAAAAGTTGGTGTGGTGAAGTATCATCGGTATTGGTGTAGGTCCACCATTTAGGCCTGAAATAAGTACTATGTGAAATCGAAAAATCCAAAATTTTCAAAATCTCAAAAACAATTTTTAGTGAATTTTTATTAAAAAAATTCACTAATAGAGAGGTATCGATGGTGAGACTTTGCAAATTTTTTTTCAAATAAGCGCAAACTAGGACCCCTAGAACCCATATCCGGGGTCAGTTTCAATTTTTATATGTATATATATATATATATATATATATATATATATATATATATATATATATATATATATATATATATATATATATATATATATATATATATATATAAAATTTTTTGAGTTATCAGACGGATACATATCGTCTGATAACTCACTCAAAAAATAATTAACCGATTTCGATGAAACTCGGCAAGTGCCTTTCTTTCATTAATGGCTTGGATGAGTTCGTTGGTCAGGAAAATCGGACAGGGTTTTCCGGGAAAATTTCGAGTTTTCTTTCGAAAAAAATGTTTTCTCCGAAAATTACAAAGCTGTTTTAATGAAATTTACTATATATGTTGCCTTGGGAGAGACATTACCACGTACCAAAACTAAACTTTCTAAGTTCATAGAAAACTGAGTTATTCAAATTTTGAATTTTCTTTCGAAATTTTTTTTTCTCCAAATCTTACAAATTAATTTTAATAAAATTTGGTGGATATCTTGCCTTAGCAAAGGTCTTACTACATACCAAAATTAAACTTTTTAAGTTTATAGAAAATTGAGTTATTCAAGTTTGAAGCATTTAATAAAAATTCACTACCATAACGCACTTGCTGCGTTCAGATTTTTTTATATGTCTAAGCTCCATTTTGTTGGGCTTTTAAGTGCGCAACTTTTCTCCCATGTAAACAAGTCTGTAACTGCTATGGGGAGATGCCCATCTTATCTTGGACACACTGTATTTGTCAAGAAATTAATTTGCATTTTGACATTAAAAAATGTGACATTTTGTGCTGAAGTTAAACAAACTTCTGTAACATTTCTTGGTAATGATAAAATCTATTTGGTAAAGTTGAAAGGGCTGAACAGAATAATTTAATGTCGATATACTCTAAAATACACTTCAACTAAAGCTTTAAATGATCTCGGGATGGCTAATTATAATTAATTGCTTTTCGTTTTATTTATAGCCTCAAGCCTCATAAAAAAAGCCCAATTACTGTTATATAATTAAATCTTTTCTTTTAACATTGTGAAATGTACGACAGCTCCAAAATAACACAAAATCTCATAAAATAGAAATGTGTACCCAACTAACAATTTTGTAAATTGTCAGCCCTGGCCTCTCTCTTTCCTAATATAGGGACAATCTATGTAAGGCTAGATATATTCTCACCATAATTAGAACCGCAGACCGGTTTCGCTCTACTTAGAGCTCGTCAGTACGGTATACTAATTTTTCATGATTTAAACAGGAGTGGAGAATGCCAAGTTATGCACACACTCAGACCTCCCACCATAATGGTGAGTGGGAATACGAGGTAGTGTGGGACTCGCACCCACTAAACTCCACTCCCGGTGGAGTACCGGACTTTGGGTCAATATCTCCGTCGGTTTAGGAACACACATGACTTTGGAGTTTGTTACCATTTTGTTGAGGCGCCGGGGCTTTACCGGGTCAGAATAAGCTTGGGGCGCTTATGAAGGTGCTCTTCGTAGTCTGTGGCCCTACGTAGAAGAGCATTTGGATGAGCGGCTGCTTTAAAATATTGAGTTTTGGCTAATTGAGTAATGAACTCAAGAATTGTGGGCATGTTCAGATCGTCGTGGATCTGGGTGTTTTTGACAAACCATGGTGCGCCTGTAACCATTCTCATAATTTTGTTCTGGATGGTTTGGAGGGCTTTGATATGGGTATTCGCAGCTGTGGCCCATGCGGGTGCCGTATAGGTCAAGGCTGGTCGGATTATTGCTTTGTAGATAAACAGTTTATTGTCAATGGACAGTACTGATCTTCTGTTAAGAAGTGAGAAGAACTTCGATATGAAGATCGAAGCTTTTTTGCTGGCGTATTGGACTTGGGGGAAACATGTTAGATGTTTGTCTAGGTAAACCCCGATATATTTGACGGAGTCTTGCCAGGGAATACTGGTGTTGTTTAGGGTTACATGACTATGAGGTGTGTCTCTCTTCTTGGTGAATAGAATTGCTGTGCTTTTCTCGGGGTTTATGGTTAGGCACGATTTGTGTAACCAGTCGTGCAGCTCGTCAACGGCAGTTTGCAGACGTGCCGTTGATATACTAATTACAGCGAGAACAAACATATAAAGTAATACGGCTATGGTAGCCAGCCGCCTAGGACATTGTGAAATGTATGACAGGGTCGCCATCTCGGTGCGGAACCAGGTAGTATGTTGTCACGACAGCTCCAAATAACACAAAATGTTATAAAACGAGCCTCCAATTAAGTTAAGAAGAGAATAATTACGCTTGAGATATGCGGCTAAGATATCAGCAAACCCAAGTAATTCAGTCTACAAATTCAGCAGGTTCTATGATGCGAACGTTTCAGCACAGCTACCGTTTTCTTTACATATAAAAAAGCTTAATCATATTTTCAATCCAGATCCGACAAATCTTATGCAATGGTGCTATTTCTCCATGGACCATTGATTTTCCACCTACTGATTAGAGCGAAACCGGTGTACGGTTCTAATTGTGGTGAGAATACATCTAGCCTTACATATATTATCCCTATATTAGGAAAGAAATGGGCCAGGGCTGACAATTTACTAAATTGTTAGTTGGTTGTACACACTGTTTTATAACATATTGTGTTATTTGGAATTGTCGTGACAACATACTACTTGGTCTCGCAACGAGATGGCAAGTCCTGTCTTACATCGCACTTTGTGCTACTGATACTTTTTAATCGCAAAAATCGAATGTATTACCAGCTGAATGTGTCAATAGATTATTTCAAAGAGATTATCTCTAGATATGGATATGATATAATTCTTGGTAATAATGGATCAAAAAGTGAAACTGGTGTCGGATGTAGTATCACTTCTGCACTAAAGGAAGTAGCATATCACTTACCGTCAATATATAGTAACTATACAGCAGAACTATACACGACAAAATGATAGCAACTAACACATTCGTCAACTCTCATTGCGATAACTCCTTAATATGCACCGATCCTCTTTCGTCGATTAGCTCACTCACAAACCTGTACCCAAACGACCATCCTGTAATTCAAGTACAAGAATCTATTCATTGTGCCTTGCAGTCTGGCAAACTATCAGACTTATATTTGTCCCATCACACTGTGGAATCACTGGAAATGAAGATGCAGACGAATGTGCCAGAAATGTTGTCTTAATCGATACTCTAAGTCCTCTTCAACTTGACTCCGACGTTTCTGCACATATAGCAAATTTTTATAGACAGAAATGGCAAATCCCTTGGTCTTCGCTAAGCGCTGCTCTGCTTTCTTCTCTTAATACCAGGAAAGCCTCTAGCCTTGACGAGATCCCAGCAATTGTTCTCAAAAAATGCGCACCAGAACTTGCTCCTGTCCTGACTCGTCTGTTTCAGACATCTTACAATAGAGGCATATTCCTTAGTAACTGAAGAACTGCTCGAGTACATCCCGTTCCCAAGAAAGGATCCAAGCGCTTCCTAGCAACTACAGGCCTATTTCTCTCCTTTCAGTCGTCTCTAAAGTGATGGAAAATTATATAAACACCGAATTACTAAAATTTTTTGAAAAACACAGTCTAATCCACGACAGACAGTATGGATTCCGTCAGCGCAGATCAATTGCCGACCTCCTTTCCTTTGTCAGCCATTCTTGGAACAAGTCTATGGAACTACACGGTGAATCCCAGATTGTCGCTCTAGACATATCCAAAGCATTCGACCAGGTCTGGCACGCGGCGCTGGTTAATAAACTTCAGGCCTATGGCCTACCACCAAAACTCTGTACCTAGACAGCATATTTACTCTCCAACCGGAGCATTTCTGTTGTCGTGGATGGCTATTCCTCTAAACTGTATCCAATTAATGCAGGAGTCCCTCAAGGTTCAGCTTTAGCCCCTACATTGTTTCTTCTCCACATCAATGACCTCCTCTCTAGCACATCCAACCCAGTTCACAGTTACGCGGACGACAGCACCCTCCATTCAAATATACAATATTCTAAGCCTGTCGCTTTAGTCCAATTAGACGAGGATCGCAGACTCATGGAGGATTCTGTCTCTCTATATCTCCAAAAATATTAGACTGGGGAAGTAGGAATCTTGTACAATTTAACTCCACCAAATCTCAATCTTGCTTTCTATCTCATAAGAGATACACCAGCCCTATAGACCCATCACAATGAACAACCAAGACCAAGTTATTCAAAGTAATGAGTCCTTTTCACTTGTTGGCATTTCTGTGGATCGAAATCTCAATTGGCACCAAGATGTCACATTAATTGCAGAAGCGGCTGCTAATAAATTAGGTTTCCTCTTCCGGGCTCACAAATACTTTTCACCAACTAATCTTTGTACCTTATATACTTCACAAATAAGGCCAAACCTCGAATACTGATCCCACATCTGGGGTGCCGCTGTCGCTTCTACACTCGCTATCGTGGACTCCATTCAGAAGAGAGCTATACGTCTTATCGGTGACCCTACCCTCACCCAAAGGCTGACATCCCTTGCCCACCGACGTGCTGTTGGCGACCTCTCTCTTATATATATATATATATATATATATATATATATATATATATATATATATATATATATATATATATATGTATATATATATTTATCAAAAAATTGTGGGAACGCCGTCAGTTGTAGAATAAAACTCTTTATTATACGCCGAGCTTTCGGAAAAATTTATTCCTTTATCGAGGCTACAACATGGAAAGAAAAAAGTTTACAATTTACTTGGAAAAAATATAAAAGTTTAAAATACTTACATATAACATGAGTTCTACTAAACTATTTATCTAATAACAAACATATATATATATATATATATATATATATATATATATATATATATATATATATATATATATATATATCTGCACGGGCACTGCTCAAAGCAGCTTTCTTCCATAGTTCCTCCACCTGCTGCTCACAACAGATCTACCAGGCGAATAGAGCGAATGCACCCTTTTACTGTCCAGATCACCAGACATAGAACATCTTGTTATGCCCCCTCCTTTGTCCCGATGACTTTCAGATGTGGAACTCCTTGCCGGCACATATTTTTCCTTCTCTTCCGAACCTCCAAACCTTCAAGTCCAGAATTAGCAAGTTGCCTCTTTCCTTCTTGTCGACACGCAGGGTACGATAGTATTTAGGCTGTGAGCCTTCGTGGTGTGCTGTTGAAAAAAAAAGAAGGAAGAAGTGATTATCAAAAGACTCCAAATTGGCCACTCTCTACATACACATGGTTATCTCTTAAATCGAAAGCAACGCCCTTATTGTGAGCTCTGTGACCGACCAAATTCAATTGTTCACGTTCTATTAGAATGTCCCTTATCTGCTTGTCAACGAGTTGAAAATTTTGGTGAAAGAAACTTGTCTGAAATTTTAAATCTAAATTTTACTAATGTAAACTGATTTCTAGGACAGTCTAATTTATATAATAGTATTTAAAAGTATTTCATAGTTCCTAATAGTATATATAATTTTGTTATGTAGTTATTTAAAGTGTCGTTAGTATCAATGTTAGTTGTTAAGACACTTACATTATAAATTAAATTCTAAATTAAAAAAAGACTGTATAACCAACTAACAATTTTGTAAATTGTCAGCCCTGGCCGATTCATTCCCTAATATAGGAACAATGTATGTAAGGCTAGATGTATTCTCACCATAATTAGAACCGCAGACCCGTTTCGCTCTAATTAGGGCTCGTCAGTACGGTATACTAATTACAGCGAGGACACACATATAAAGTAATACGGTTATGATGGTAGCCAGTCTCCTAGGACATTGTGAGGTGTACGACAGGGTCGCCATCTCGGTGCGGAACCAGGTAGTATGTTGTCACGACAGATCCAGGTACCACAAAATGTTATAAAATAGAAACTGTGTCCAACCAACTAATAATTTTGTAAATTGTCAGTCCTGGCCCATTTCTACCCTAATCTAGGGAGACACTGTATGTAAGGCTAGATGTATTTTCTTTGGCAAGGTAATTAAAAGTGTTTATTCGTTTATGTAGCATACAAACAACACAGATCGCCCACACCGTCACTAACGCCTGCTTTTATTCAATCGTGAATGATATTTGAAGTTTGATATCCGAAACCATTGACTGTCTGCCCGCTCAAAAGTTTGTAGCTTTTGCCAGGGATTTGCCTTCTCCCTCGTGCTTTATTTAATTTGCTGCGTTACCTTGAAAACCTACACTATCATGTTTTAAGTGAATTTCTCTAATTTAACTGGTAAACACGGGCGTACATCAAAAGCTTTTGTTATTCATCTTACCAGTGCGTTGGTGTTATGTATGATTTATTTATTTATCTTTTTATTAGGGAATCATTCAGCAATGTATGTATATAAATAAATTTAATACTTGGTCTTGTACACATATAGAATTTAAATTACGTGTCTAACAAATAAATCGATAACGTTTGACCGATCTAAAATTCACTTTGACGTTTCTAAATCCGTCAATTAACATTTTACTTCTACTTCTTTGGCTGGGTTTATCTACATTTAAAACCTTCTGAAGCCTGTGTTTTCATTGTTTTAGGAAAAAGTGATACAAAGGTCGTGCTTTTATAATCACAGAATCTAAATGAGATGAATCTAAAAAATCAACCCAGAACGTTTGACATCTCAACATTATTATTTTGACGTTTATAATTATGTCAATTGAAATTTTACTTCTACTACATTCTTTAACATTGGCTCATTTACATTTTAAACAAGACAACAATTGTGCTTGTTTATTTATAATTTAATTTATGTGTGACTAACAAATTAACTAAGAATGTTTGACAGGTCTACCAGCTTATTTTGACGTTTCTACATCTGCCCAATAAAATTTTACAATTGTATTCTTTAAACCAGCTTATCCACATTACAGATCAGATCATCACTTTTATACATTGATACAAGTGAGTGAATTTACAGTCAAACGTGATATTTTTACGTCAAAGTTTATACGGTTTTTTGTGTGGAAATAATAGTTAATAATTCGTAGTTTTGCAGAGATACGACTTGTGACTTGGTGAACGTTGTTTAGAAGTGGTTGTGCTATCGTTACTTTAAATAATAGTGAGTTTTTTAAGCTTCAATTTAATTAAAACAATGTCGAATATCTGCAATACATGCTTATCAGCAATACGTAAAAAATCACCAAGAATTCTGTGTGATGGTTCGTGTGGGCGCTACTATCATGCAAACGGGCGATGTTCCGAGTTATCGAAAGACCAGCTGATACAACTAAAGAATGCTGCTGGTTTAGCCTGGCTATGTTCGAACTGCAGAGCTGGTGCCGCTGCTGCAAAATCTACAAATCGTCCAGCTGCTGCTGGAGACGGAGGATCACGGCGTTTGTTAACTACCGTGGCCGTAGTCGACGAGGACGCTGCGGGTCCACCAGCTGTACCTGGGGCTGCGCAGCTTACTCTTCCTTTAGGCTCTGACATGCGTTCTGAAGATACGAGTCTTACCGGAATTCTTAAAGAGATTTGGACGGAACTGAGGACGCTACGGGAGTCTGTTATGTTTTGTTCAAATAAGATTTCCGATTTTGAAGTTGTGATGAAGGACTTTAGGACCTATACAAAAAAGGTGGATAATCTGCAAGTTCAGGCTGCAAAATTTTCATCGGAGTTTATGGCACTTAATACGAGAATTGATGAAATGGAACAGTTTTCTCGAAGCAACAATGTTGAAGTATTTGGCATTCCACAGAAGAATGGGGAAAATATAATTGAGCTGGTACAGAAAATAGGAGAATTTACAAATTTCCCAGTAGAGCGTAGTCATATTGACACTGTATACAGGTGCGTACAAGAATCCCAGATAAACCTAAAACTGTCGTGGTCAGATTTAATTCACGGGACATTAGAGATAATTTTCGCGCAGCTTGGAAGGTCGGAAGAACTTCTTTGGGAGATGCTGGGCGTTCTGGTGTAAATATTCATGGGGTTGGTGACGCACTTTCCATTAGCGAACATCTGACACCTTCGAATAAGCTACTGTTGGCAGATGCAAGAAGGGTTGCAAGAGAGAAGAGCTACCAGTTTATTTGGGTAAAAAACGGCCAAATATGTATGCGAAAGACAGAGCGGTCTCGAGTTATACATATTCGAGGTCGGGATGTTTTTGACAAGCTGTAAGTTTTAGTTTGCTTTTGATACTTTACAATTGTTTATTTTCTTTAAAATTTAAATGGCTCTTAGTGTTTTTTATCAAAACGCCCGCGGTTTAAGAACTAAACTTTTAAACTTTAGACTAAATTTGGCTGCAAATAACTTCGATATTGTTTGTGTGACGGAATCTTGGCTTCTAGAAGGAGTTTTGGACAGTGAATTAATAAACGGAAATGACTACACTGTGTATCGTAGGGATCGCGCATCTTCAGCTTCACAAAAATCTGGGGGAGGCGGCGTGTTAATTATGGTGAAAAATACTTTCAACTCATCGTCTGTTCTGCAATTACAAACAGACGTGGAGGATCTTTGGGTATTGGTGACGCTTTGGAATGGTATAAAGCTTTATGTTGGATGTGTATATATTCCTCCACAGTCGGAAGACACATTGCAATGCTTTGCTAGTGGCCTGGGTGATCTCATTGGAACAGTTGGCGATTCTCCACTTCTTTTGTGCGGTGACTTCAATCGTCCTAGAATAGAGTGGAAACGACTGGCAGATACAGCAGCTTTAATTCCAGCTAACTTTGACAATAGCTCTGTGCCTTTGCTTGATGCCTTTTCTTTATGTAATTTTTTGCCTCAGAAAGAATGTGGACATAGCGATTTCTTGCGTCGTTAAATGCTTGACGATTTTCTTGACTGGGATTGTGTAGAAGCGTTTTGTGAGCTTTGGCCTTTTGAAGTCTGGCCTTGTCACAGGATTTAGAGAACCAGGGCTTTTGAGTGGCTGAAGAGGTTTTCTGTGTACGTGGAATAAATAATTCCATGCCAGCTTGGATAATTTCGGTGACGTTTTCTGAGATATCAGAGGGGTCAGGATGAGAGAAGCAGACAGACGTACCATAAAAGATGTAAGACATGTGCTCTATTAACGCCACATGTAACCATGAAAATCAACATTCTTCGCTCTTGTGAGCTTGATAACCTATATGTGCAGAATACAGGCAAGTATAAATTCATATGCAGAACAGAACGCAAGCAAGTATACATTCATGTGCAGAACATAGGCAATTATAAATTTACTAACATCGGCAAGTAACTATATTATGTTCCATAAAAGTCCTGTGCAACTATCCAGTCAACCAGCATTACTCAGCTTTTTTTCCAGTAAAACCCTGTAGAGTTCAATAGAATATCCACAAACAATAATTGGATATGTTTCAGTAAAACCCTTAAAGTTCAATAGAATATCCCCAAACGACGATTCGCTAGAGGACGACAGAATGGAAATTAGCAAAATCAGCTATTCCAGCTACCATATCTCATAAGTTGCTTTTATACACGACGCCAGACAATGAGCTACATATTATATTGCTAAAAGGAAAGAAAGACGGATTGTATGTAGCATAATCCGGAGGAATTAGGCAGATTCTGTAGAGCGATAAATACGCAGTGTACCTTCCGAAGGGTTTTCGGCATTTTTTTCCAGAAACATGTCGAGAATCTCCCTTGGATGCACGAACAACAAGAAAAATTTCTTGCAAACAACTCACAAGAAAGTTACGGAACCAGGAAATAATAGAGGTGCTGGGCAGGGAAGATAAAAGGAAATATGGGCGTAAATACAAAAAAAAAACAGCTTAGCTGGACCTCTAGAAGATTTCGCATTTTACACGATTACCCTGTTTAAACCCTGTTTCAACCCTGTCTACCCCAGATTCGCTACAGGTCCCGTAATATTCTTGGGGAATGTTCCGAAGAAATTTTTCATGTGGTTTATGCATTGATGATGGTTGTAGGCATGAAGGCATGTGGGGGGGGGGGGGGTTACGAAGGAGTGGACCCCCTCACCCAGTCAAAAATACGGCTCTGTAATCTGAGAAATATATAGTGGTGGTAACTGCGTGGAAGGGGGTGTACCGGGAAAGGAGCATGTAACATAGCACGCTAAAAAATAGAGAAATTGTGACAAGCAATCATTTTTAACTTACTACCCCCCACCCCAAGCCAGCAAAGAAGTTTAAATGTAAATAACTCGGTAAAGAGGGAGGAAGCAAAAGGTAAAAATATTGTCAACGTGCATGTAAGATAACTTTATCTATCAGTAGTCGATTTATCTAAAACAGCCCGGGATGTGATTTGAAAATTCACCCAGCTAGCTGTCTAGACAGGTGACCGGTTATCATTTGATTGCGTTGCCAACTTCCAAAGAAAAAAAAAATTCGTAAAAAAAAGACTGACTGTATCTCACGGACAAGAGTTAATTACTAATTTTCAAGATGATTTTTGTCTTCAGCAGGTGCAAATACGTAGAAAACAGCAATTTTGAACTCGAAACATTTTCATTGTTGTGGCGTGTTATCAATCCCTTAATGAAAATTTGCTACCGTAACACATTCGCTGTGTCAGCATTTTCTTTCTTTTAATTAAAATAACCCACTACCATAATGCACTTTCTGCGACAGCAGTCCATTTGTATTTTGGTCGATAATCTCTGGTTTCATTAATTAACAAGTAGGTCTAATAAAACCCATTTATTAAAGGTGTAATAAAACCGGGAATAAACCACATGTGACCATGTGACACTGGAGAGAATGAAGATCCGATTTCATTATGTTTGTTTATCCTTCCCGAAAGGCCCGGTTGGTCATCTGTTATAACGTCCGTGACCGCCATATGAACCAGCTAAAAGCGCAGGCAACGCCGATCTCTGTTCAAGGCTAAACACTGCCAAGGTCATGGCGAACAAATTCACAAGGTTTGCGTTTGTTTCGTTTTGCTTTGCTCTGCTTATTCTTTTACCACAACGTAATCAACAGTATTCTTTATGCTGTGCTTTTACGTGCACGCAAATCTCAGCTCATAAGCTCCGGGCTAAGAAGTCATCAAATTGGATAAACGTCGTGGTGTAACTTTCATTTCTTCTGTTTCATTATCTGAAGTACTCGCGTAATAATACACTTTTTGGCTTTAGTTTGAATTTAGTCTTCAAATGTTTCCCTTAGATACTAATTAAGTGGATATTAATTAAAATTTTAGTCTGTAGTTAAATGAATGTTTGCCTTTATTAGGTGTGAAGTCTTATAAAATAAAGGTCAAGGTCAAGATTGTCATATAAGTCTGGGTGCAGCAAGTGCGTTATGAAAGTGAATTTTCGTAAAAAATGTTTTTAATAGCCAATATGTATTTTTAAATGAAAGCAGGCTACAAATTTGGTTACCGGTATAACCTATATAGTAGGAATAGGTACCATATTTTATCAAAATAACTTTATTGTTTGAAAATGTACACAAATCTTCCGAAAATAAATCTAAAATGTTTCGGAGAAAACTGGTTTCCTAGCCAACGAATCTTAGATTAATAGCAAATTGAGTTATTGAAATTGGAAGCATTTAATGATATTTCGCTACCAAAACGCACCTACTGCGTCTCGATTTTTTCTTCTTACAAACATGCTTTATATTTCGATAAAAAATCGAAAAATGCAATAATATAAGGTACGTTCGAAAAAAAATTGTATCACCAACGACGTACGGGCCAACCTGTGATTGTCAAAATAATTTTATACGATGCAGCTAAACACACCTTATAATTAACGTATACAATTTTTTCTTGTATCCTGTATAATAACGAATATATTGAGCTTTACCGTAGAAATGCGTCACCCTGTATATACGTCAACAGATAAGAATGGAAACTAACCCCGGCTTTGGATTCTGGGGGGCCTAGTTTGCACTCATTTGAAGAAATATTTTCTAAATTCAAAAGTCGCGGTCTCCTCATTAACGAATTTTTTCCACGAAAATTATCTTAAAATTATAGACCATTAAACCATAAACTTAACTAAGACTACTGCCAAAGCATCGAAGAAAGGGTCTATTTGAAATGAATGACGGTTGAAGCTGAAACTTAAGGGTTTGCAAAACACTTTTCTTGCGAAATTCATTTTAGGTTATTTGCCTAAATGTTTCCAATTTTGACGTTTCAAATCGCGACTTGACGTTTTGAGGAAGACCCCTTTTTTTTCCTTAAATGCCTATAACATTTTTGTCTTGTAACTTACATGCCTAACTGTTGGTACATAGTTTACCTTTTTATGATTCAAACGCGCGTACCAACTTTGGTTGCCCTAATTTTGTTATTTCCAGAGATGATAAAAAATTTCCGAAAGAAGACGCCAAACTTTTCGGGAAAACGGAGGCCGATTTTCCTGGCTAACGAACGTATACAAGCCACTTGTAAAAGGAAGGTACACTTGGAAAACCCAAATCACCACAACACATATTGTTAACGACGTGACGATCGTTTCACTAACACTTCCGAATTTTTCATCCTCTGATGACGCTAACTTTGTTAGTGAAACGATCGTCAGGTCTTTAAAAAGATGTGTTGTGATTGGGTTCTCCAAGTGTACTTATCAGTACTCATCATAGGACTTAATCTTCCCTTAGTGAAACGGAAGGTACTCAACAAATTTGATCAAAAGCGGCCGATCGGTGTGATATATATATATATATATATATATATATATATATATATATATATATATATATATATATATATATATATATATATATATATATATATATATATATATAGTACAATAGAAATGGTTTTTAGAAAACCTATCGCTAAGCAGAACAAGAAATTAATCGCTATAGTATTAATGAAATAACCTATTAAAATTGAAAATTGAAAGCTGTCAGCAGTGAGTCAAATTTCGGTGAGTCAAATGGTTTAGGAAAAAAATTCACCAAATTGTATTAAGTATCACAAGTACAAGCTACTGCTTTTTTTATGTGGTAGTAGTCTGTAAAATTTGCTTTACTCAAATGAATATTTAAAAAACATCTATAAACTGAGGGCTTCAGAGATTTTATGGTCAAGGAATTCATTCATTCGGACCAGAAAAATGGGTCGATGACATCAAAAATGCGACTAGCAATGAACAATGTAAGTAGAATACCAGTTATTAGGTCAAATAACACAAATATTGAGTTGTACGAGAGTATACTGATATCTAGTTAACCTGCAAGCTTTCCAGTGTGTAAAACTTCGGTTTAGTTGTTATGCTGGCCACTTAAAGTTTGACATTCAAAAGTTGTAGTGCTATTTTTAAAGCGACGGGAGCATTTTAATAGTGTAGTCAGATGAAGAAGTGATTTTATTACTTGGTGGGCATTCGACGGACAGCAAAAAAGCGCGTTTCTTCATGAGAGCGCATCACGTTCATCTTTTTTAATCCCCTGGCCCTACTGTCCATAGGCTGCCACCGCTAGATCTAGCTTTTTTTAAACCACTGTCAAGTTACTATGTTCAAGCACCAGAAAAGTGGTTGCGGTCCAATGCTGGAAAGACAGTTACCCAATACCATATGGCTGCTTTAGTGTCGGAAACCTACGGAAAAGCAACTTTAATCGAAATCGCTGCAAATGCCCTGAGAGATTTAGACATTTGGCCGGTGGATCCGAATTACTTCAAAGGCAGTGATTTCGACTCATTGGATATACTCCGGTAGAGTGAAAAAGAATTAGGTTATTATAACCAGCAAATTGTAGCAGCAGTCGACCCAACACGCCCAGAAGAAGAATAATTTAGTCAATGTATTAAGTCCATGATGTAATAGCTGCATCAATCAATAAATTTGCTGATGAATCATCAAATGGTTCATCAACAAACTCAGCTACAGCATCGAATCAACAGAGTGCAGTTACTCGTAATTAGTCAGTTGTCGTGGATGTTAATTAAACCAACTCCAGCAACATCTTCTTGTTCAGGGACAAGGTCTTTATTTGGAGAGAGCCTAAAATGAAATGTCGTCCCCACCAGAAACTCATTTGGCTAAGGTGGTAAAGAGACATTGCAGAGCAGCTCAGTCAACAGTGAAACTAACAAATAGCATATATAAAGCAGAACTTGAGGAAAGAAAAAAAATCTCGGGACGCAGCAAGTGCGTTATGGTAGTGAATTTTCATAAAAATGTTTTTATTGCAAATATGTGTGTTTTCTTTTTAAGAAAGCAGACATCAATTTTGGTTACCAGTATAACCTATATAGTAAAAACAATGTGCCATGTTTCATCAAAATAACTTGATTGTTTGAAAACGTACAAAAATTTCCAAAAGTAAACTAAAAGTGTTACTGAAAAAATCCGTTTCCTGGTCAACCTTATAGGTTAATAGCAAATTGAGCTTTTCAAATATGAAGCATTTAAACAAAATTCGCAACCACAACGCACTTGCTGCCTCCAGAATTTCTTAACTTACAAACATGCATTATATTTCGATGGAAAATGCAAAAAAATAAGGCGTTTTCGACAAAAAAAAAATTATTTGTATCACCAACGACTTATGGGCCACCCTGTGATTGTCGCAATAATTTTTTAAGATGTAGCTCAAAACACCGTATAATTAATGTATACAATATTTTTTCATATCTTGTATAATAACGAATATATTGAGCTTTATTGATTTTTTACGAAAATTCGACAAAAATTATATACCATTAAACAATAAACTCTATAGCTAAGGCTACTGCCAAGCATCAGAGAAAGGGTCTATTAGAAATGAATTTTCTGGAAATATTTTAGTAAAATGAAGGACAATGACGGTAGAAACTAAGAGTTCGGTGTATGTAAAACATTCTTCTTGAGACATTTTCTTTCCATAGATCGTATTAGATTCAAGTTATTTGCCTAAATGTTGCGAATTTTGACGTTTTCAATTGTCACTTTGACGTTTTGAGGAAACCCCCAATTTATTTTTCTTTAAATGCCCATAACTTTTTTGTCTTTGGACCTATAGAGCTACATTTTGGTAGGTGGCACACCTATAACGATATAAACCAGCTTACCAAATTTGGTTGCCCTTACTTTGTTAATTTTGGAGATATAAATATTTTGCGAAAGAAAACACAAATTTTTCCGAGAAAACCTCGGCGGATTTTCCTGGCTAACAAAATTATCCAAGCGACTTGCGAAAGGAATGTACTCACCAATTTTGACGTTTAAAATCGCAATTTTGACGTTTTGAGGAAAATCCAAATTTATTTTTCTTTGAATGCCTGTAACTTTTTTATCCTTTAACCTACGGAGCTAAATTTTGGTAGGTAACTTGCCTATAATGAAATAAATCCGCATATAAAATTTGGTTGCCCTTACTTTGTTAATTCCGGAGATATAAATTTTTTTTGAAAGAAAACACAAAATTTTCCGAGAAAACCTGGACCGATTTTCCTGGCTAACGAACTTATCCAAGCCATTTGCAAAAGGAATTTATTCACCAAATTTAATCAAAATCGGCCCATTATTTTTTGAGTTATCGGTGTGATACATATATATATATATATATATATATATATATATATATATATATATATATATATATATATATATATATATATATATATATATATATATATATATATATATATATACATATAAAAATTTAAACCGACCCCGGATATGTGTTCTGGGGGGCCTAATTAGCGCTCATTTGAAGAAATTTTTTCAAAATTCAAAAGTCGGGATCTCCTCATTAGTGAATTTTTTTTAAGAAAATTCACTAAAAGCAGCCAAGAAACAAAGGAAAGGTAACGAGTTAGCTGTTAAAATCTCTACATGAAGAAAAGTCACAGCGGAAAATGTCCAAAAAAATGAAGCTACTAAGAATATATTCGGTTCAAAGAGTACCTAAATGCAGCTGCACCCAAATCCGAAACTCCAGAAGCAGATAAAGGTGATGCCGAATGCTTATACTGCCCTCAAAGAATATATGGAGTTGGGGCTGTTGCTACCTGTGCTGGAATCGAAGATGATGACGATTTTATCTGTGATATCTGTATATATAATCACATTAGAGCCAGTCCAAATTGGAAACCCGGTGGTCCGATGTAGAACCCGGTTTTCCTAATTTGGAACATACACATTTTTTATATATGGGTGTTGTGCGAGATATGGTTTAAATGAGGTCTTGCTACAAAATGTGAAAAACGCATGTTTTCAAACTCCGACTAATTGGTTTTTTAGCATTTTTAGCTCACATTTCCTCCCCGCCCAGCAACCCTATTCATTCTTGGTCTCTTAACTTTCTTGGGGGTTGTTTGCAACAAATTTGCCTTGTGGCTTGTGCATCCAAGGAGGGTTCTAAGGATGCTTCTGAAAAAAATATCGTAAAAACCCTCCGTGCAGTAAACTGTTAACATTGGGGCAACACAAACTTAAAAGTAGAGAAAACATTTAGATCGTGTCTGTGTGCACACGAAAATTAGTAAAATACATTTATAAAATCTAATAAAAACAACAGTTTTAAGATATTATTTTAAATAAACCAATAGGAATACGTTTCGCAATTCGCGAGTGTGTGACTACACAAGACTACACTGAAATCCGGTCGACGCCGCAAGCAAGCAGCTTGTAAATTAAGCTCGATACGCTTGGACGGTTAACAAACGTAGGATGTCTAATTTTAAGCGGGAGACTGTACCTGTTTGAAACATACAATATGAGACATCCAGAAATACCCTTTAAAGTTCTATTTACTAAAAAAATATTGACCAACTAACCTGTGAAACCATCGATAATAAAAAGGATGGATCTAGCAACTTATCAGTACCGTTCTCATTTTGTGAGCAGGTTTTAATATTTGCAAAGAACATTGTCGCATAAAATTTAGCGCTTTTAAAAGCAAACATTGTCCCGGTATTAAGAAAGAAATGGGCCAGGGCTGACAATTTACAAAATTGTTAGTTGATTGTACACAGTCTTCATCTATAACATTTTGTGTTAACTAGAGTTGTCATGACGACATACTACCTGGTTCTCCACCGAGATGGCGTCCCTGTCGTACATTTCACAATGTTCCACATTCTGACATCTTGCAATAATACTTGTAACTTCCATTGTTTAGATTTTTCTCCACCATTTATTTAAATAGCACAGCAGTACAGGTAACGTCATCTGTCTTTGTCCAACATTGTAGATATTGCATTACAGAATCTGAAGTGATGTCGAGGATTATTTTAATTTTAATTTTGAATAACTTTATTTTTCTTTAAGCAAAAGACTTGAATATTGATACACAACCACCTCTGTCTATGTTCTTTTAAGTTGTAGATTTTCGTTTCAATCACTTAAAGAATCTGAGAGATATTGCGTTTTAAACAATATTTTTCAATTTTTTTTTGTAAAATTGGGTGTTAAGATCTGATGAACGAACTTATCTAAGCCATTTACAAAATTAGTGTAATTCCCAAATTTGGTCCAAATCAGTGAAGTATTTTTGAGTTATCAGTTGGATACATACATACATACATGTATATATATATATATATATATATATATATATATATATATATATATATATATATATATATATATATATATATATATATATATATATATATATATATATATATATATATATATATATATATATATATATATATATATATATATATATATATATATATATATATATATATATATATATATATATATATATATATATATATATATATATATATATATATATATATATATATATATATATATATAGTGACATCTATCAAAGCAGAAATATCTGATTATCAATACACATTTTCCTGAAAAGCTTGACAATGAATAATAATAATAATAATAGCTGTAGTAATGAGGAACAAGTGTTTATTGTAAAAACATATTACAATGCTGGCAGTTTGCGAAGAGTGAGATTTGTCCTCAGTTAAGTACGATTATCTGATAATCGGGCATAATGTTGATTGCACATTATTAAAAAATACGAAAATCCTCGTTTACGATGCTTTTGTTTTAACATAAGACACTGAAGAAAAAGCAATTATAACAGTAGTGCCTGCACTTCCCGAACAATAATAAAATTAACTATTAACACAAAATAAGTAACAATAATTTAACTGAAACAATTACAACAAATATTCAAATAGTCCCACATTTTGATATAAACAATATCCCAACCTATTATAAAATGCCTTTCGAACTTGTGCGAGTAGTTGGTTATTAACGCGTGCACATTCAGCAAATATAGCCTCCCTCAAAGAATTAATATTTGGGTGACGAGTTTTATTAATTTTGTTTTTAAGGTGACCTCACAAGCAGAAGTCACAAGGTGCCAAATCGGGAGATCTGGCCGGCCACTTAGTATTACCACCGCGACCAATCCAATGATTAGGAAAAAAATTATCTAAACAGGTTCTTACGTCTACACCAAAATGAGCGGGACACCCATCCTGCTGAAACAGATTTTCATTTGCAACTTCGTCTAATGCAGGACATGCCTTATTTACCAAGAGTTCCAAATAATTTTCTGAATTTAAGTTGCCAATTAATTCAAACGGTCCAATGATATGATTATTAAAAATGCCTGCCCAAATACTAATTTTCTGAAGGTATTGGGATCTCGTCGAAATTTGTAACCTTGGGTTTTGTTGCGCCCAGTATATTGTATTCTGTACGTTAGGTTCATTATCTGGCGTAAACGTGCACTCGTCAGTAAAGCAAATCGATTAAAGAAAATGGCGATCCCGATTGGCGCGTTCCATAACATCTTCACAAAATACAGGCCTGCTCTCTTCATATACTGCCAACAACTCTTGATGGCACTGCGGCTTGTACGGGTGGTAGTTGTGTTTTTTTAAGGATTTTTCGCACACGCTCCCGACAAACACCACATTCTTCTACTGCAACTCTAGTACTTGTAGTTGGATTGACATTGAATAACGCTAGCACCCTTTCCTCTAGTTTTGCATTAACTTGTCTTCTAACGCCTGTTTCATTATAAAAATAACATTGATATTGAAATAATACAAATTCAGCTGTAAGCTTACCACACATATTTTCTACTGCTACACTTGCACTTTCTTCAAATTTTCTTAAAATACGTTGGATTGTGCTCACGGGTGGAATGGGACGATCATCGTACTTAACTGAGAACAAATCTCGAACTCTTCGCAAACTGCCAGGACTATAATATGTTTTTACAATAAACACTCGTTCCTCATTACTATTGCTATTATTATTATTCATTTTAAAGCTTTTCAGGAAATATGTACTGGTAATCAAAAATGTTTGATTTGACAGTAACAAACTTATTCGAATTTAGCATGTCAAAAATGTTTGATTTGACAGTAACAAAATTATTCGAATTTAGCATGTCATGGCTGCTCATTTTGAAAATATTTAAATTATCATCTCATGATAAAAAGAGCTTTTAATTAGTGGGTATTTGGTATCAGCAGGCTCAGAAAATGAATTCTCTTTTGATAGACACCACTACCGTTCTTGTAGATAAAAGAGGTGAGTAGCAAACTGCAAATATGTGATTGCCCATGTTATTCGCCTATGTTCCGCTTTGCAAGTGGTCACTCGGTATATATATATATATATATATATATATATATATATATATATATATATATATATATATATATATATATATATATATATATATATATATGGTATCAGCAGGCTCAGAAAATGAATTCTCTTTTGATAGACACCACTACCGTTCTTGTAGATAAAAGAGGTGAGTAGCAAACTGCAAATATGTGATTGCCCATGTTATTCGCCTATGTTCCGTTTTGCAAGTGGTCACTTGTAAAATTGGGTGTTAAGATCTGATGAACGAACTTATCTAAGCCATTTACAAAATTAGTGTAATTCCCAAATTTGGTCCAAATCAGTGAAGTATTTTTGAGTTATCAGTTGGATACATACATACATACATATATATATATATATATATATATATATATATATGTATATGTGTGTGTGTGTGTGTGTGTGTATATATAAATATAAACTTTTTAACTGACTGTGAAAGTAATTCGCGCTCGTTTGAAGATATTTTCCGAAAGTCACACCATCGATACCTATCTATTAGTTAATTTTCTTAATGAAAATTTACTAATAGGAGTGAATTGGTCTATATCTAGCAGGTTTCGGGTTATTTTGATTATTGTAGACAAGATGTCCATTGTGATGTTGTTTGCCCGTCACCTCCCTTTTGAACTAGGCACAAACTGGACGTCTTTCTGCGGGAAACTGGAGGGATAATGCGATGTCCGTTTTCTGAAATATTTATTTGGAATATGTCCGAGTATTTCTTTCCCCTGAACGGGGGTGCATTCTAATGTGGTTTTCCCTTTCCCTAGCTATTTATTTTGACCAAACGCGGGTCTTTTGGGAGAGGCGCGATGTCCGATTTTTGCACTGTTTTCTCAAGCATGCTTAGAACCACCTCTGTATGCATAAACCACGGATGAAATGTTGTGATGTCAACCCCACAAGAAAGTTACGGAGCGAATAGGGCTGCTATGATTAACGAGATGAAAAGGAAGTATAACTGCAAAATGTGAAAAAGAGCAGCTCATAGAAGTTTAACTAACTTGTTTTTTCCTATTTTGCAATTATATTTTCTTTTAATCTTCCCCTCCCAGCACCGCTATTCATTCCGGTATTGTAACATATTTTGGGGTTGAAACCACAACATTTCTATGAAATGAGTGAAGTCTGAAGCCTGTGATGAGCACCGTCATCAGAGGGATGAATAAACATATGTACTTACCACAACACTTCTCCTGTAATTTATACATACAGGCTGGTTCTAAGCATGTTTTTGAAAAAGAAAACAAATTGAAAGCTGCCCGAGTCAGATAATTGCAAAATTACCCAGTATAACTTGGGTCCTCCATAGACAGCAATATGCCCTCTATAGGATTCTAGAACTGTCTCTTATTTGATTCACAGCCTTTAAATGGTGTCGAAAGTTGTTGATCACTTGTTGTATATTAATTAAACCCACAAAAGCCATCCGAATTGACAATAACCCATTGAAATTCCAATACAAACGACAGAAACGGAACTATCGTGGCGTTTCGTCGATATGTACTCGATGGTAGTGTTTTGTTCTCACTTCTCTGTTATGTTTGTGTTGCTGTAGCTATGCTAGGTGTATGTTTATCAATTTCAATTTAGGATTCGACGCAAGCGTGATGGGATTTCTTGAATTTTCATCTGTTGTCGACACCACAACTCCCAGACCGAACAGAACAGATGATTATTTTATTTACCTAGTTATAGTATAGGTAGTAGTTGCGGACAGTGTGTCCTTGTGCTGTTTGGTATCAGTGAGATTTACCTGTGTGACCGGTGTTTGGGTACCGGAAAGTTTCCGGTGTTTTACGGTTGCGGAAAGGGTGTAAGCAACAAGTGAAAGTGCAAATAAAAATCTTGTGCCATGATTTAACCAACATCTGTTTGCTCCAAGATAATTAATGCCGTGTCAAAGTGTCATTGATTAAATTTGGGGTTATTTACATGTTCATGCTATTTTTATCGTATTCGATGAATTAAGCTGTTTGAAATGCTATATGCTGGCTATTAAGGTTTTTTTAGAATATTGTTTTACCAAACGTTTTATTCTCTACACTTTTTATTAAATGTTTATGATATTGTTTATGACAATGTCTATAATCGAGATTGCAATGTGGAATGCTACACCAAAAAAAATGTCATTTTATTTCATGTTTTTATAAATGAAATTAAAATGTAGGTATATACCAAATTTTAATAACATAACTTTATTATTTTTGGATATACAAAACTAATTCAGGCGATCCTTAAGTAGACGGGTCCCGTCATTTCATTCATTGCGAGAGCAGCATGCCGGACGGTGCCTATTGCTCTAGAGGCCTGCCTGAACTGACCTTCCTGACCTACAGGGCAGGTCAGGTCAGGCAGCCCTGTAGGTCAGGTCAGGCAGCCCTGTAGGTCAGGTCAGGCAGGACCCTAGAGCTATAAGCACCGTCCGGCAATGCCGCCCGTCTAGTTAAGGATCGCCACTATTTCATCCAAGCGATTAACAAAAGAAAAAGAAAGAAAGGCACTTGCTAAGTTTAATCATCTATATATATATATATATATATATATATATATATATATATATATATATATATATATATATATATATATATATATATATATATATATATATATATATATATATATATATATATATATATATATATATATATATATATATATATATATATATATATATATATATATATATAGCGTGTTTAGCATAAGAACGGACACAGAGCAGAGGCTTGTAGGGAACCCAAAATATTGTGATTTAACGCAAATTGTCCCTATACTAAGTTGCACCCCTGAGAAGTTATAGGCCTTCAAACAGGGGTTTCTAATTTCGAAAAAATCAATATCTCAGATGATTTTTTTGAACAAATAAAAAACAAGTAAATTTTGATAAAAAATAGCCCATATTTTGACATACTAGTCAATTATACAGTGACGCGCTAAAGAGTGATGACCTTATCACTGTTTTTTAAATAGTCCTTTTTCTCTCTAAATTCTCTAAATTTTAATGCTTCATTTAATTGCCAATACGGTGATATCAGTTTTATGTTACATTACAGAGGAAAAATTTCGAGAAAAATATTTTTGAAATCGGAAATGTGAACAATCCTGCCAATTTTGATCGATAAAAAAGTAATCACCTTAATATGATTATTTTACCACTTTCGTAGATAAGAACATATCACCGTATAATGTTCTCTGAAATACACCTTAACTGTGTTTCTGTAAACGACACTTTAATTAGTTATCTTCACGTATTATGGCTAAGTTAAGTTAAAAGCGAAGAATTAAAAATAATTATGATAGGATGTGGTGACAAAACAAGAACTCAACAGGTAGTTTGTCAGTGATTTTACAATAAATACCCAGAAGGAAATCTAATAACACAACCAACGGTATGGAAAATAGGAAAAATTTCGTCAAGTTAGTCATGTCAGAGATTAATAAAAAGTGGACGTGCAGCAATAGTTGAAGATACTAGTTTAAGTGTTATGCTAAACCTGTTAGAAAAGCAATGTCTAGGCTGAAATTGTTGACAGTCAAGTCATAGGGCCGTATTTTTTAAGACACATTGACAGGAGAGGTGTATCTTCGTTTTTTGTAAAACGAATTACTTCCTGCATTGATTAACATTAACCCCAACGCTGAAAATCTAGCGATTCCCAATAGGTCTTTGTGGTTTCAGCAAGACGGAGTACCGCCGCATTATGCAAGACAAGTTCGTAAATGCCTCAATTTTGCGTTTTCTAATCGGTGTATCGGTCGGCGAGGTAGAGTATAATGGCCTGCAAGATCTTCCGATTTGACTCCTCTGGATTTCTTTTCTGTAAAAAGTGCTGTGTACAGGCAGAAAGCAGACAACCTGCAACTTCTGCAGGCGATGATCAGAACTAGGATCAGAGCAATTAAATCAGAAACTATTTCAATTGTTGTATTACAACTTAAACGTATGTTTAAATGTTTGCATGAAAATTTGCAATTTCTTCAACGAAAAATTCCATTTTCTTTACAAAAATTGGTTAAGAAATGTTACACGAAAATTAGGTTTTTTTTTCAGAAAATTATATATATATATATATATATATATATATATATATATATATATATATATATATATATATATATATATATATATATATATATATATTATATATGGAAATGCGTTCTAGGGGGGCCCAGTTCGTGCTTATTTGAGGACATTTTTTCCAAATGCAAAAGTCGCGATTTCCTTATATTAGTGAATTTAATTAAGAATATTCACAAAAAAACACAATTCTCAAACGACTTTGTAAACAGAAGAAAAATCACAAAGGAAAAATATTATGTTTAGTGAAAATTGACTAAAATGCTCACGTAACATTCATTACGTCAGTAAATTTTTATTACTCTATTAAATTTGTAGGTAATTAGGAACTGAAAAACTGAAGCTTAATATTCAGTATGAACGTATGAACGCATCCATATACATCTGTTCGACCATAGAGTAATATGTGTTTTACATTGATATATTGTATGTCAGCTCAAACCTGGCACTGGAAATGCTACTGTATAATTAGAACAAATCATTGTTTAATCCATTTGCAACACATATTATACATACATTTATCTTTCTGCTCTCCTTCTTTATAAGAACTAACTATTCCAAATCTTACACTGCACCGTGCGCGCGATGTGCTTAAAAAGGGGTACAATGTTTGTTCTTCATGTATTATAACCTTATAATTGAAACTACTGTCAAAGCATCAGAGAAATGGTCTATATGAAATTCATTTTCTGCAAATATTTAAGTAAGATGAAGGGCAATGACGGCTGAAGCTGAAACTCAATGCTTTATACAATACACTTCTTACGACATTTCTTGTAATTAAGCCGTATTGGTTTCAGATTCTTTATCTAGAACATGTCAATTTGGACGTTTGAGATCGCGACTTTGACGTTTTAAGAAGAAAAACTATAATGCCCATAATTTTTCTTTTAACGTAGAGATCCAAATTTTGGTACATGGTGTAATTTTTATGATACAAACCCGCCTACCAGATTTGGTTACCATAGCTTTATTATTTCCGGAGACATAAAATATAAAGTCTGAAACTGGCCTCGGATTATGGTTCCAAGGTATCTAGTTTACGCTCATTTGAAGAAATTTTTTCAAAATTCGAAATTCGCGGTCTCCTCATTAGTGAATTCTTTTAAAGAAAACCAAAAACAAATTAATCTGGGCTTTCATGTTGAAGCGTTTAAAAGTTTTATAGACCTAAATTTTCGATTTGTGACTGACATTTGCATATATGTATATATTAAAGTTTTAACGAATTTTAAATATGCGTCCTGATTTCTTAGGCTGTAATTTGTGTTGAATTAAAGAAGTTTTTTGTGGGGTTGAAAACCGTGACAACTATTTTTTTGTAATTTTGTAGTTGAACATGCACACATAAAATAAATTTGTTAGTAGTGATTGATCAAGTTTCTGAAGATTTAAAATTGGGCAAAATAATACATACACATGCGGGTGCTGTTCCTGTGTATTGACAAAATTACATGCCCTTTACAAAACCTAGTGTTACATGGAAAGTCGTATAAAATATTATTTATGAGAGTAATATGTGCTTTCTCGATTGGAATAATCGGTAATTATGCAGATAACAGCACACGTAATTTTTGAAAACTGTTTCCAGAAACACTCTAAAAACACTTCTGTATGCATAAGCAAAAATTCTGGACGTAGCAAGTGCGTTATGGTAGAGAATTTTCATAAAAATGTTTTTAATAGCAAATATGTTTTTTTAAGAAAGCAGGCATCAAATTTGGTTACCAGTATAACCTATATACTAGAAACAATGTGCCATGTTTCATCAAAATAACTTTATTGTTTGAAAATGTACAAAAATTTTCGAAAGTAAACTTAAATTGTTCTAGAAAATACTGGTTTCCTGGTCAACCTTATAGGTTAATAGCAAATTGACCTATTCAAATTTGAAGCATTTAAAGAAAATTTGCTACCATAACCAACTTGCTGCGTCCCGAATTTCTTTTCTTACAAAGATATATTATATTTCGATGGAAAATGCAAAAATGCAATAACATAAGGCGTGTTTGATTAAAAAAAAAGTTTGTATCACCAACGACTTATGGGCCACCCTATGATTTTAGAAATAATTTTTAAGATGTAGCTCAAGACACCCTTAATTAATGTATACAATTTTTTTTCATATTTTGTATAATATAGTATGTTTTATTGATTCAAATTTTACAGTATGTTCCACAAATAAGCATAAGCTTGTGCTTGCAGTTAACACAATTTCATTTCATGTTCTAAACTAAACTATCAAAATATTCTTATAAAATGTCACTTTAAAAATTTTGTTCAACGTATGTTTCTTCCTTCTGCATTTCTATCAATAACGCTCCTGCAGCTGCCACTAGTATTCCACTACCATTATAAGAGAACTCATTCCAAAATAACACCAAATTTCTTAACTAATATTCAAAATTCTCACTACTATAATTTTGACATTTTACTTGATATGACAATAGATATTACCATAATAACGGATATAATGAGCTTTATTGATTTTTTTACGAAAATTCGACAAAAATTATATACGATTCAACGATAAACTCTTTAGCTAAGACTACTGCCAAGCATCAGAGAAAGGGTCTATTTGAAATGAATTTTCTGGAACTATTTTAGTAAAATGAAGGACAATGACCGTTGAAACTAAGTCTTCAGGGTTTGTAAAACATTCTTCTTGAGACATTTTATTTCCATAGCCCGTATTAGATTCAAGTTCCTTGCCTAAATGTAGCCAATTTTGACGTTTTAAACCGCAACTTTGACGTTTTGAGGAGAACCCCAATTTATTTTTCTTTAAATGCCCATAACTTTTTTGTCTTGACCTACAGAGTTAAATTTGGGAGGTGACTTACCCATAAAGATATAAATCCGTGTTGCCCTTACTTTATTAATTCCGGAGATATACATTTTTTTCGAAAGAAAACACAACATTTTCCGGGAAAACCGGGGCAGATTTTCCTGGCTAACGAACTTATCCAAGTCATTTGAAAAAGGGAGGTATTCACCAAATTTAATCAAAATCTTCCCAATTTTTTTTGAGTTATCGGTGTGATACATACATACATACACACACAATATATATATATATATATATATATATATATATATATATATATATATATATATATATATATATATATATATATATATATATATATATATATATATATATATATATATATATATATTAACATATAAAAATTGAAACTGGCCCCGGATATGTGTTTTGGGCGGCCTAATAACCGCTCATTTGAAGAAATTTTTTCAAAATTCAAATTTTGAGATCCTCCGCATTAGTGAATTTTTTAAAGAAAATTCACTAAAAGAGAAATGTTGTGGAACTCAGAAAGATGTTGCCAGCATCTTTATTTTACGCATAGTATTTGTTTTATGTTATACATAAGCTCATTTCCCAATATAAATGTGCCTAGCCTGGAGGTATAGATGTCCCTCGAAACTTGGTGTTTACAAAAAGTATGTCAAAATCAAAGTACAGAACATTTTTTATCACACATGTAATAAATACCATGTTTATTTTTCTTCTCTGATGGCTACATTGACGTATTGGTTATACCAGATTAATAATAAATAAATAATAGTTAATTCCGCTCTAATTGGTTATTTGGTATAACATATACCTTAATTACAGCGATTCCGTCAAACGTGAATTAATGTCAACCAAATGTTGACATTTTTGATGTGTGTATTGACAGCTGTAGTTTTGAGAAAATCAATAAAATAAACATAAATACAGCTTTCGGACAAAGTTATATTATTTGTGATGAAAGTAACAAATTACATGTAATTTTACGAAAACTCCTCAGTTAATATGTTATCGATTGTTAGTTGGCTCACTTAAATAATTCATTTCATACGAAATACCAAAATGTGTCATTTATTTTGTTGCGAGATGTCAGATCAGAATAATTCCGTTTTTAAGGATAAAGCCACTGAAATGTCAGGTATGAAATGAGTTGTAAAGATTGTAATCTTAAATACGTTGAGCAAACTAAAAGAACCATTGAAATCAGATTTAGGGAACATATAGCACAGCTGAGATGCTGATATTTGGTATAGTAATCACCACATTGATTTAAAAAAAAGTGAAGCATATAAATTTTTTTTGACAACTGGTAAACTAACACGAGAGTATTTATATCTCTAAGGTCATGAACAAAAAAGTCTGGACGCAGCAAGTACGCTTTGGTAGTGAATTTTCATAAAAATGTATTTAATAGCAAATATGTGTGTTTTTTTAAAGAAAGCAGGCATACAATTTGGTTACCAGTATAACCTATATATTAGAAACAATGTGCCATGTTTCATTAAAATAACTTTATTGTTTGAAAATGTACAAAAATGTCCGGATATATTGAGCTTTATTTTTTTTATACGAAAATTCGACAAAAATTATATACCATTAAACGATAAACTCTATAGCTAACACTACTGCCAAAACATCAGAGAAAGGGTCTATTTGAAATAAATTTTCTGGAAATATTTAAGTAAAATGAAGGATAATGACGGTTGAAGCTAAGACTTAAGGCTTTGTAAAACATTCTTCTTGAGACATTTTCTTTACATAGCTTATATTAGTCTCAGGTTCTTTGCCTAAATGTTGCAAATTTTGACGTTTTAAATCGCGAATTTGACGTTTTGAGGAAAACCTCAATTTATTTTTCTTTATATGCCTATAACTTTTTTGTCTTTTAGCCTACAGAGCTAAATAGGTAGGTGATTTACCGATAATGTTATAAACCCGTGTACTAAATATGGGTGCCCTTACTTTGTTATTTCTGGAGATATGAATTTTTTTCGAAATAGAACACTAAATTTTCCGAGAAAACCTGGTCCGATTTTCCTGACCAACGAACTTAGCCACTTGCAAAAGGAAGGTATTCACTAAAGTTAATCAAAATCGGCCCATTATTTTTTGAGTTATCGGTGTAATAAATAAATATATATATACATACATATATATATATATATATATATATATATATATATATATATATATATATATATATATATATATATATATATATATATATATATATATATATATATATATATATATATATATATATATATATATATATATATATATATATAAACATATAAAAATTAAACTAACCATGGATATGGGTTCTAGGGGGCCTAATAAGCGCTCATTTGAAGAAATTTTTTCAAAATTCAAAAGTCGGGATCTCCTCATTAGTGATTTTTTTTTAAAGAAAATTCTCTAAAAGTTTGTTTGAACCGAGTTCCGCCATTTCTTATTAGTTTACTGTTGGTACGTTCTCTTTAATAAAAAGATGCCAAGACTGCGTGAGAAAAAGTATAACGGAGGTTTAGGAGAGAACTTACGGTAATAAAAATAAAAACTCGGGACGCAGCAAGTGCGTTATGGTAGTGAATTTTTATTAAATGCTTCAAATTTGAATAACTCAATTTTCTATAAATTGAGAAAGTTTAATTTTGGTATGTAGTAAGGTCTTTCCTAGGGTAAAATATCCACAAAATTTCATTAAAATAACTTTGTAATTTTCGGAGAAAACAAATTTTTTCGAAAAAATAAATAAAATTTGAATAATTCAATTTTATATAAACTTAGAAAGTTGAATTTTGGTACGTAGTAAGGTCTCTCCCAAGGCAACATATACAGTAAATTTCATTTAAGCAGCTTTGTAATTTTCGGAGAAAAATTTTTTTTTGAAAGAGAACTTAAAATTTTCCCGGAAAACCTCGTCCGATTTTTCTGGCTAACGAACTCATCCAAGCCATTAATAAAAGAAAGGCACTTGCCAAGTTTCATTAAAATCGGTTAATTATTTTTTGAGTTATCAGACGGATACATATATATATATATATATATATATATATATATATATATATATATATATATATATATATATATATATATATATATATATATATATATATATATATATATATATATATTATAACATATAAAAATTGAAACTGACCCCGGATATGGGTTCTAGCGGTCCTAGTTCGCTCTCATTTGAAAAAAAATTTGCAAAGTCTCACCATCGATACCTCTCTATTAGTGATTTTTTTAAAATAAAAATTCACTTAAATATAAAAAAAAGTTGAAAGTTTATTTGCAATTCCTCTCTTTAGGGTGCCGGTCTTCTAGCCGACATCTAATGTTTAGTACAGTAAAGTGGGGTGGCATTGATCAGTTTTATAACAAATTTCTTATTTATAAAAAACAAATACACACAAATACTTATAAAAATACAGAACCATGTTAAATGGGTATCCAAATCCATACAACATATTGATTTTAACAATTGTATTCAAGTGCGACTAAAAAAAAACATGCTGATCAAAGTCATATTGAAATTTTCTTAATGAAAATTTGCGAATAGAGAGGACAGGATGAAAAGCGTTTGAAACAGCTTATTGAATTTTTCTTGATGAAAATTCGCCAATAAATAAATAATCAAACAATTACGTGTAAAAAAGTTTGTCCACGTCTCTAACCAGAACAGTTACTTTAAACAGCTCTCAAATTTGTTTTTGCAGGTTTATTTTTAGGCAAAACTCAGGAAACGAGATTGAAAATAATTCAATTACGCTTCGAGTTGCAAGTTGAAAAATCAGTTTTAACGGGAAATATTTAGCAGTGTGCATGTATACGAGGGTGGATTTTTATGGTGTTTCTTAAATAATTTGTCAGAAGTTAATACAGCTTGTTTGCCCTTTTATAATAAACTTTCCACAAAATCTGATTTATGCGTTTCACCTTATAACACATTTGGACCTCATTATCCTGACTGGTTTACGTATTAATATCTGTTATCAAATAAAAGAGATGTATTTTTAATAAATGTTAGAAAATTAAGAATTCAGTTTATTATAATGATTTTAAGCATTTACGTGCGTTAATTAAAGATAAGAAAATTGCTTACAACGACTACTTACAAAAAATGCAAGGTACGATTTATACAGATCCTGAGCAAATCTGGACTTATACAGGCTGTCCTGATTATACTTCAAAAAATTTGGAGTGTGTGTTGCCCTTGAAAAAATAGTGGGGGTAGTTCGTATAGCATTTTTCATTTTAAGGTCGTGATACAGAGATACAGGGTATTAAAGTTGTTACGCTTAAAGCGATTTTCCCTAATTATCTTTAAATCGGCTAAAGATAAGATTTTCAAAACTTGTACACCAGTAAATATTAACAACATCTAAAAAAAATTCGGGACGCAGCAAGTGCGTTATAGTAGCGAATTTTCATAATAATTGTACACTATTATTATACGGCATATTAGTAAAGTTAATACTTTAAACTTACACAGACCTTGAAGGTCGATTTTAGAGGTCCTAGTACGCGCACATTTGAAGAATTCTTTCTAAAGTGTTACCATCGATATCTCTCTATTATCAGAAAAATCTTGCATTCTAACTCCTTTTGAGAAAAATGCTCAAAACTCAATTTTCTATGAAGCTAAAGAACTAAAATGTGCTACATCTGTAGATAGTGTAAGTCTCTTTAAAAGAAACTTGTATTTTTCTCTCCCTCAGGGCTCGTCCGCGGCTTTGCCTCCCCGATAGCACTGCAGCCCTTGGCCTATAAGGAAACTTGTATTACGAATTTCATTAAAGTTATACAGAAAATTTCCAGAAGGAAACTTAATTCATATTTAGAAAAGTACAGTATCTGTCAAATTATCAAGGAAGCAGGTATTTTTTTCTTATTAATCGCCAGCATGATTTCGTTTTAGTCAACCCAATCAAACCGGTTTTTTTAAGATCAACAATAACAAAATTATAATTTCAGACAGAAAAGTCACAAACTTATTTAGGCGTTTTAAACAAAAATGAGATCTTGTTCAAAACGTATGAAATCGTTGCACAAATGTCTCCATATGTCAAAATAAAACATAAAAAAAACATATATTCATCGAGATGGATTCGATCGCGTAACCTTCTGCTCAGGAGGCAAGCGCGGTGCCCCCTGCGCCATCTAGGCACAGGTCAAACAGTGTTTTATTTGCGTGATACTTTAGATGGGCTTCATGCCCGGGATATTATATTCAAAGTATACGTAACAATTATTAATTAGACAATTAGTAGAATTACCATTGAAACACATCCCACGACTGTTTCGATCTTATATGACATCTTATGTTTAAGTTTAAATATCAAAGAAACTATTTTAGAATTATTTTTATAGAGACTTGGCTTGATTTTGTTTAAATTTCTGCTATATCTGTGCTGCTTTAAAACTGTATTGGGGTCCGTTAATGAAGCTACAAATGTAGTGTATTTTAATAATTGATTGAATCCCCCAGTTAAATAACAATTACTTGGCAAATTTTTAATTTCATGTCGCCTGTCATTTTCCATAATGGCGGCTGAGATTTCACGATTGTTGGTTCGGGTAGTATGTTTTCTGCCTGGTATATGTTTAGTCTGGTTACCGTTGATGTATGGTTTATACCTGTTGTATGAATTAATCGACGCGTGGCAGTTAACTACTCTGTCTGTCAGGCATTGAACTTCCACCATTAAGTCGTTTCAACGTATGTCTTTGGGACTTTATTTTTTATTTGGAAAAAACTCTAAATATTGTGTACCAAATTACTTAAGATTCACAACATAGGTTTATTTGCACTATTTCTAGCCACATGTAAATTCTCATTCCAGTTACTCTGATACTTACACAAATATAGCGTTTTCAAAGGGTTTTCCCCGATTTTCCACCGGAAAAACTTGAACATAAAGGCTGATTAACGAACTCGACCTCGGTTTGCGCCCAAAATAAGATTTTTGCCAAGTTTCATTGAAATCAGTTAAATATTTTTTTAATTATCGCTCGGATACATACATACATACATACATACATACATACATACATGCATGCACGCACGCACGCACGCACGCACGCACGCACGCACGCACGCACGCACGCACGCACGCACGCACGCACGCACGCACGCACGCGCACACACACACACACACACACACACACACACACACATACATACATACATACATTATGTGAATCAGTGGCGAACGCGAGGGCACTCTCAGGGTTATAATTTAGAAAAAAATATGCTAAAAGTCAAAATTGCTGAAATTTCCCACCTTTTAAAAAATCAGACTAATTAAAAATTGAGGTATACTGGTAGAAATTCCATAGGATGTACAGTTTTCGAGAAAAATGGAGGTAAAATAGTTAAAGACGTACAAGTATTAATTTAGATTTTAAACGGAAAGTTTACGTTACTATGGATACAGCAAAAGTTGTCAACGGCAGTATAAATTGTTATAACTTGTCAAACAATATTATTTTTTGCTTCGGTTATTCGACATTATGTCTTATAATCAGTATCATCTAGATGAATTGGCTGACATGCATTTAGTATATGGAGAGTGTGGATGTAATTCTTTAGAGTCTGCAAGGCGATATGTTGAAAAGTTTCCTGGTCGACAAGTTCCTTACCACAGTACTTGTGCTGCAATTGACCATAGGTTTAGAGAAACCTACCTTATACCACTTAGCATGCTCGTCCACGATCTGCAAGGACTGCAGATATGGAAAAAGCTGTTTTAAACGCGGTTGAAGAAAATCTACATACAAGCGTAAAAAGGATTGCTGCTGAAGTGAATGTTTCTAGGTCTACAGTCCACTACGTATTAAAAGAACAGCAGCTACGGCCCTTTTATCTATCTCAAGTACATGAACTTTTGCCCTAAGATAACAATGCCAGAATACGTTTCTGTGGTTGGATCAGGAACAAACATAATGAAAATAATACCTTCTGCGACACACTCTTATTTACTGACGAATCCCGTTTCACAGAAAATGGAGTATTAAACTTACATAACAGATGTGAATGGACGACCCATTTCCGGTTTGTTCCGGAAGTTAACTCTATCGCTAATCGATAGATCGTCCCCGATTTGCTTATACAAACATATCTTAACTTTTTCCTTGGAGCATCCAGTAGGTTTATAAACGACTGGTACGGCTGATCAGATTCACCCTGTACTTCTAATGTTATGGATAATAAAGGCCAGATCGACGTGCTATACATTAATTTTTCAAACGCCTTTAATTCTAAACTTTTATGCGCCAGACAATAAAACCAAATTGAACTGTGACATGTTATTTCCAAAGAACTATTCGCAAAAACTAGGTTTATTCAAATTTCTTAAAATCTCATGGATTGAACATATCATGGTTGCAATCGGAAAAAAAGAGCTCCATTGAAAAATGCCAAAAGTCCATTATGACTCCCGTAAGAAAAAATGAAGTTGAAGATGATCTTAAAAAAACGAAACGATTCTCAAAGATTTTGATATAACACGTATGTTCTAAATTGAAAAGTGTCTCAAGAGGGTGAAAATCCCATCTCGATATAACTACCAGTAAAAAAGGTATAGCGAAAATAAAATATCCTGATAATCCTCAACCACAAACAGTCCCCAATGTCGCGCATAAAATGACGGATATCATTTTCAAAACTAAAAAGATACGAAAGATGCTCTCTTCCCTTAATACCAGGAAAGCCTCTGGCCTTGATGAGATCCCAGCAATTGTTCTCAAAAAATGCGCACTAGAACTTGCTCCTGTTCTGACTCGTCTGTTTCAGATATCTTCCAATAGAGGCATGTTCCCTAGTAACTGGAAAACTGATCGAGTATAACCCTTCCCCAAGAAAGGATCCAAAGCGCTTCCTAGCAACTACATGCCTATTTATTTCCTTTTAGTCGTCTCTAAAGTGATGGGAAAGAATATAAACACCGAATTACTAAAATTTCTTGAAAAACACAGTCTAATCCACGACAGGCAGCAAGGATTCCGTCAGCGCAGATCAACTGCCGACCTCCTTTCCTTTGTCACTCATTCTTGGAACAAGTCTATGGAAGTACACGGTGAATCTCAGATTGTCGCTCTAGACATATCTAAAGCATTCGACCAGGTCTGGCACGCAGCACTGCTTAATAAACTTCTGGCCTATGGCCTACCACCAAAACTCTGTACCTGGACGGCAAATTTCCTCTCCAACTGGAGCATTTTTGTTGTCGTGGATGGCCATTCCTCTAAACTGTATTCAGTTAATGCAGGAGTCCCTCAAGGCTCAGTTTTGGCCCCTACTTGGTTTCTTCTCCACATCAATGATCTCCTCTCTAGCACATCCAACCCAGTTCACAGTTACGCGGACGACAGCACCCTCCACTCAAATGTACAATATTGGGGAAGTAGAAATTTTGTACAATTCAACTCCACCAAATCTCAGTCTTACTTTCTATCTGATAAGAGATACACCAGCCTTAGACCTATCAGAATAAACAACCAAGTTATTCAAAGTAATGAGTCCTTTTCACTTGTTGGCATTTATGTGGATCGAAATCTCAATTGGCACCAACATGTCACATCAATTGCAGAAGCGGCTGCTAAGAAATTAGGTTTTCTCTTCCGGACTCGCAAATACTTTTCACTAGCTAATCTCTATACCTTATATATTTCACAAATAAGGCCAAACCTTGAATACTGCTCCCACATCTAGGGTGCCGCTGCCGCTTCTACACTTGCTATCCTGGACTCCATTCAGAAGAGACCTATACGTCCCATCGGTGACCCCACCCTCACCCAAATGCTGCCATTCCTTGCCCACCGACGTGCCGTTGATGACCTCTCTCTATCTCTATCTCTCTCTGTCTTTTATAGATATCTTCACAGGCACTGCTTAGAGGAGCTTTCTTTCATAGTTCCTCCACCTGCTTCCCCCAACAGATCTACCAGGGGAACAGAGCGAATGCACCCTTTTACTGTCCAGGTCACCAGACATAGAACAACTTGTTATGCCCGCTCTTTTGTCCCGAGGACTTTCAAGTTGTGAAATTCCTTGCCGGCACATGTTTTTCCTTCTCCTCCGAACCTGCAAGTCCAGAATTAACAAGTTGCCTCTTTCCTCCTTGTCGACACCCACGGTACGATAGTATTTAGGCGCTGTAAGCCCTCTGGGTGTGTTTATATATATATATATATATATATATATATATATATATATATATATATATATATATATATATATATATATATATATATATATATATATATATATATATAATATTCAGTTCCTTCAGGATATTTAAAAAACCATAAGAGCGAGATGGATTTTTTACTTCTATGTTTTTAACACCAGATGGCGCAACTTTGCCCCAATTCAACCGACCACCCAGCCCTTACGGTTTATAAAATCCCGATGCTTGAGCTGTAAAAATAGGTAGATGAATCTGTAAATAATCCTATCGATTCATTATTTCTGGTTTCAATAGAAATACAATTTCTGATCAAACCGGCTGACAGTATGCAACATAATAATGCAGCTCGTGATTTGAATTCTGTATGTTGTTAATTTGAAGCAACTAGTTGCACTGTATTACTAGTTAATGATTTGTAGGAGTGTAATCAAGATAAGGCATTTGGTAGGTAGGCGTATCACCAGATCAACAGCCGTCCAATAAATTTATGATAAAAACGGCTGGCAGTCTGCGTTTCTGCACATTTCACAGATGTTTTAACAATTACATTTATTATGCAACATCGGAGTTGACAAAACATTTTTGGTTAGAAACGAGATGATTGTCTGCATAGTTAATACGGTCTCACTTGATCCAGTACAAAATTAAACGACATTATTATTCGCAATTTATTATTGATTTACTGGATTTCACATTAGTGAAAACCAATTGTTAATAAGAAAAAACTTTTCCAAAGCGCTTGAACTTTTCTATCATAAATCTAATATTTTTCGTTACACGATGAACCTGTTTATCCCATGCTAGATTGATGTATAATCCCAGGTACCTTGAAGAAATCACTTGTTATAGTGCAACTGTTACACTGACATTCACTTCTTAATCTCAATACTTTGTAAGCTGGCAAGCTGTTAGTGCAGCTGTGAAACTGACATTCATTTGTCAGCCTTAATTCTCTGTGATCTGGCAACACGTTAGTGTATGACGCAAAAGGTATAAAATTTCTGGACGCAGCAAGTGCGTTATGGTAGTGAATTTTCATAAAAATATTTTTAATAGCATATATGTTTTTTTTCAGAAAGCAGGTATCAAATTTGATTACCAGTATAACATATATAGTAAAAACAATGTCCCATGTTTCATCAAAATAACTTTATTGTTTGAAAACGTACAAAAATTTCCGAAAGTAAACTTAAAGTGTAACCGAAAAAATCCGTTTCTTGGTCAACCTTATGGGTTAATAGCAAATTGAGCTTTTCAAATATGAAGCCTTTAATCAAAATTCGCTACCATAACGCACTTGCTGCGTCCAGAATTTCTTTACTTACAAACATGCATTTTATTTCGATGGAAAATGCAAAAACATAAGGCGTTTTCCACTAAAAATGTTTTTATTTGTATCACCAACGACTTATGGGCCACCCTGTGATTGTAGAAATATTTTTTTCAGATGAAGCTCAAGACACCCTATAATTAATGTGTACAATTTTTTTCATATCTTGTAGAATAATGGATATATTAAGTTTTATTGATTTTTTACGAAAATTCGACAAAAGTTATATATCATTAAGCGATAAACTCTATAGCTAAGACTACTGCCAAGCATCAGAGAAGGGTCTATTTGAAATGAATTTTCTGAAAACATTTTAGTAAAATGAAGTACAATGACGGTTGAAACTAAGACTTCAGGGTTTGTAAAACATTCTTCTTGACACATTTTCTTTCCACAGCCCGTATTAGATTCAAGTTCTTTGCCTAAATTTTGCGAATTTTGACGTTTTGAATTGTCACTTTGACGTTTTGAGGAAAACCCCAATTTATTTTTCTTTAAATGCCCATAACTTTTTGTCTTTTGACCTACAGCGCTAAATTTTGGTAGGTCATTTACCCATAGCGATACAAAACGATGTACCAAATTTGGTTGCCCTGACTTTGTTATTTCCGGAGATATGATTTTTTTTCTAAAGAAAACACAAAATTTTCCGGGAAAACCTCGGCCGATTTACCTGGCTAACGAACTTATCCAAGCCACTTACAAAAGGAAGGTATTCACCAAATTTTGTCAAAATCGGCCCATTATTTTTTGAGTTATCGGTGTGATATATATATATATATATATATATATATATATATATATATATATATATATATATATATATATATATATATATATATATATATATATATATATATATATATATATATATATATATATATATATAAATCGAAGCTTACCCCGGATATGTGTTCTAGGGGGCCTAATTAGCGCCCATTTGAAGAAATTTTTTCAAAATTCAAAAGTCTGGATCTCCTCATTAGTGATTTTTTTAAAAATTTACTAAAACAAAGATGTTTTCTAAAAGTCCAACTTTAGCCTTTTAAATAAGGAAAAATGGAGGAGTTTTGACATGTCTTTGTTAGCTTTTTGTTTCAACCCTGCCCATGTGCTATCCCTAAACAACACACTCGTGTCATCAGCAAAGCTTATTACGTCACCGTCAATGTCTATAGACATCATTTAGTGTGAATAAATAACAATATGGGTCCCAGCACACTGCCCTTATTTGGTGAAACTGTTCCATACTACATACAGACTTGGAGACTACTTCTTTGGCTTCACTATTGGTTTTCTTTTCTGTACATTAAGACGCAGGCAGCGTGTAAGCTAACTGGAGCAAGTGGCCTTTCAGAAATGTTGAAAAACATCCAGAATTCGGAAGGACCACTTGCTCCAGTTAGCTTACGCTTTGGCTACGTCCTTCATTCACAGAAAATAAAACTAACAGTGAAACCAGATTAATTGTCTCCGAATCTGTCGTTAAAGCGCTCCATTTCGACAACTACCAAACAACTGTCAAAATATCTCCCAAAACCTCTTCTTTCGATTGGTGTCAATAACTTTCTCTACTGAAACACATTTATTTTTTTTATTGCCCTTTAAAGATGAACAAATAATTTGGGCTTTCACTGTATATTTATCCACGAAACTGATTAATTTTTTCTGGATCTTTAAAAAAATTCGTTGTCAAGTATCAGCTGACAGTGATTATTGATTGCCTTATGCAAATGCTTCGTGATTTAAGATTTTCCAAGCAAAAATGACCTCTTCGATTATAAAATGTTGTCTATAGATCTCGTAATTTTTTTTTTATCACAGTTATTAGTGTGAAATATCAGTACACCAGTTGATTTAGTGCTCCGTTCTCGCTGGATAAGAAAAACAATCGCCACCAAAGACTGCATTTAAATGTTATCAACATTGTTTCCATGTTAAGCTTTCTAAAAATCATTCATCTAAAAACATTTAGTGGTGCAACTTATAAAATGAAAACATGCTTCAACTTGCCTCGAAATTATATCTGAAATCTCCGAAAAGAACTAAGTTCCACTTATGCATTTTGTCTTTTATGTTTCATGGCCTTCAGTTATCAAAACAACGTAATTTGGTAAACTTTATGGTGATTCAATGCCACTAATGCTTTCTAACATTTCGCATAGCTGTATTCAAGCAAGCGTATATTTGCAGATGTTTTTGCTGGTTTTCGTAAACATTTGAACGTAAATAGATTATAGCATACTTTACATTTATATGGATTTTAAACGCATTACATTTTGCCGTCTGCTAACCAAACTAATCAATATTTCAAAGGTATTTAATTTATGTAATTTTCATTTTATAAATTCTTGGGATTCAGTTAAAATTACTTTTACAACGCAATCAATTTTGGTTTGGCAACAAACTAGAAAAACAGCGAAATATCTGCATTAACAGAAACAGTGATTTTTATGTGGTAAACTGGACAAAAAGAAGCTAGAACCAAGGAAACCGTAAATTACAAAAAACATGCATAAAAGTTTTTATTTATTAGAACTGCTCCGTAGATCTCTACAAGATATAGGAAATAGTCAAAACACAAAAAAAAAACAGCTGATTAACGCTGAAATTTAAAACTAAAATATTCGGCCACAGAATAAAAAGAATGCTGTCTAAAAAACGATTTCAAAGTAAGCTTAAATTGCCCGAGGCTGCCCAAATTTTTGACGCTGTCAGGTAAATGATTATATAAGCGTATTGCAGTGTTGCGAGGTATCCGATCAATCTGTTCGATCTTATTAGGGGGAACATACAAATCCCTTGCCTGTCTTTTTTTTTGTTCCCTCAGGGCTCGTCCGCGGCCTTGCCGCCCCGATAGCACCGCAACCCTTGGTTGATTGTGCATACCCTTAGTCTTACTCCACCCATTCCAAGATCACTGTGCCTTGAACTAGTCTGCACAGCGATTGGTAGGGTGAAGTTTTATATTGCTCTGTCTCCGGTCTAGAGTGACCGTAGATCAGTTGTCTTTTCCGGTCCAGAGCTTTACACTCACACAAGATGTGCTGGGCTGATTTCTCCCCCTCGCCGCAGAGTCTGCATGCGAGGTCCCCTTCGAACCGCCCCATTTTATGCAGGTGTTTCTTGACGGCCATGTGTCCCGTCAAGAGACCTGTTGTGTTTCTGAGCTGTCCTCTGCTAAGGTTTAGCAGCTCCACAGCTCTCTTTGAACTGGGTCCGTCAATTATTGACTTCCCATGTCTGAGCCCTGGACAGTCCGCCCAGTACACCTTGTGTTGGTTTCTGACCCAGGACTTAATGGCTCCCCTGGCAGTGCTCTTTGACACGCCCAGAGCCGGTTCTGGTCCCATAAATGGTTCTGCTGACCCTCTCTTCGCGAGACTGTCAGCTTCTTCATTGCCTTTAACCCCCGAGTGACCCGGCACCCAGATGAGGGTCACCTCATTCTGCCCAGCCAGGTCGCTCGTCTCGTCTCGGCACTCACTCACCAGCCAGGAATTTACCCGTGGGCTACTTAGTGCCTTAAGGGCTGCCTGGCTGTCTGTGGCTATGAGGATCCGCTTGTTGGTGTAGCCCCTCCTCTTGTTCTCCCGCACACAGTGCAGGATGGCGTACATCTCGGCCTGAAACACCGTTGCATGGGCTCCGAGGGAAATACTATGACTTACCCTCGGTCCTTCCGAGTAAACACCTGCCCCCGTCCCACGCTCCCCGCCAGATCCGTCCGTGAACCAGACGAGCGCGTCCCGTGGCATGCCCGGCGTCTCCTCCCGCCATGCCTCGCGATCAGGGATTTCCACTGTAAAGTTGTTTTCCTTGCACATTCGCGGGCTCGCGAAGTCTGACCTCATTTCAAGCATGGGCTCCTTCACGATCTCCTGAATTTTGCAGTGGCCCCTGAAGCCTGGGTTGATCTTCAATCTACCATTGCAGGCTAGTCTGTATAGTCCTCTTGCCTGTCTTGTTTCATACGCTGTAATATCTGAAATAACAAAGCACCTCAAGCATATATAGGCACGTCACCGTTAAAATGCCATACCGTATAAATAATGGTCTACAAGACGCGGAAGACGGCAGGCCAAACATGTGCGGACAATTCTCTTCTGCATCAACAGAACCAACACAGCAAATCATATGCCAGGAGACAGTTGACACCACCATAGTAGCATGTCAACAACGCCTGAGCACTCAAGGAATTCCTCAGCTGCAGCAACGCGTAATTCCTGGACACAAGAGAGGTCACCACATGGCTAACATGGACACCCCAGTTAGAATCTAGATGGAGCCCCAAAAACTTTAAAGACGTGCCCTGTCTTATTGAATTGTTATCAGACCTCACATATAGGCTCAGATTCGGATGCACACCCACCGGAGAAAAAAGAAGCGTTTCAGTCTTCCGCGTGTTAAGAACCAGACCATTTCGCGAACACCAGGCTGAAACCTGAGACACACACACGTTAGATGCAGCACCAGGCTCTTTAAAACTCTCCCCTGAGATCGCAGGAGTGGTGTCATCTGCGTACAAAGTTAAGTGGTATTGTTGGAGATCATAAACAATATCGTTAAGAAAAATTGTAAACAAAACGGGGCCCCATATGCTGCCCTGCGGCACGCCGCTCGACACGGCTTAAAATCCAGACATGTAGTGCTTACCTCCCTATCGTCTCCTGACAGCCTGGCTTCTCCCAGACAGGTAGCTATTTAGCAATAAATATGCATTTCCTCTTATGCCATAATGCTCCAATTTTTGCAATAAAAGGGAATGGTTGACTGCATCAAACACTTTCGAAATGTTATACAGCTTACCAGCAAGCGAAAAAACAGCAATATTAACCAGGTAAAATCATATATACGATATTAAGCTACAACGAAATGAAAAGAGGTGCTAGACGGATGTTGTGGTTGTGATAAGACGGCGACATCGCTAGACTTTGATGAGGATTATGATGAATTTGGATCACAATATTTTAGTTGGTATAAAATCAAACTTTCACCGTCCAGTTTGTAGAAAAAACTTCAATAGAATCGAGAGGTAAAGCTACCCTACATGCTAATTGACTATTGTATGGTGTAAGCTTTGAAATGAAGTTACTAACGTTTAACGTACTTAACATCGTCTCTTACACGGTTACAGCAACTTTACGTAATTTTGCAGATGTGCAAATTATTCAGCTTGCCCAAACACAAGGATACACCTTTAGAATTTTAATTTTATCCACACATCCACAAATTGGATAGGATGTCATTGAAAAAGTAGGGTCCAATGATATGGCACCCGATGGGGCCACACCATGTGTTGAGACTCCACAAATGCCGGTTGTACACTTCTCGCAGCCAGTGAGGATTCTCTTGAGGCCAGTAATGGGCTTTGTGAATGTTGACCTCCCTGTTGCTTTTGAATGCATCTTCATCGGTCCAGAGAATCGATCGATGGAACTGAAGATCTTTGGTAGTAACCATTGGCAAAAATCGGTACGGTTTTTATAATACCTTAGTTCAGAGCCTGTTGCAGTTTGGTGTGGTTGGGGTGATAATGATTATCTTTTAAAATCATGCATATTGATTTTGACTCACAGGGGAATTAACCGCGATCATCCTGGTTGAAAGATGGCAACAGCGGCCAAAATGTCAGCTGACATTTTGTCTCTTACCGGCCGCCTAATCTGCTAATTCTTATTGTGTTGGGGTTAAATTCGACCAGTTTTTCGAGTTTTATGCCAGGCGCCTGAAAACGTTGCGCGATTGAAACAGTGATTTTTATTCGGTTCACTGGGCAAAAAGAAGCCAGAATCAAGGAAACCGTAAATTCCAGAAAACATATGCATAAAAGTTAATACAAGAACGTTATACAGACTAGATGCATTCTCGCAACAATTAGAACCGTAGACCGGTTTCGCTCTCATTAGAGCTCTTCTAATTGTTGTAAGAATGCATCTAGTCTTACATACTTTGTCCCTATATTGGGGTAGAAATGGGCCAGGGCTAACAATTTTTTAAATTGTTAGTTAGTTGTATACCGTCTCTATTTTTAACACTGTGTTATTTGGAGCGGGCTTGACAACATAGTACTTGGTTCCGAACTAGGTGGCGACACGTTCACCACTCACTTAACGTTATACAGCTTACCAGCAAGTAAAAAAAAACAACAATACTAACCAGGTAAAATCATAGGCACGATATTAAGCGACAATGAAATGAAAAGAGGTGCCAGAGACAGATGTTGTGGTTGCGATAAGAAGGCGACATCACTAGACTTTGATGAGGATTATGATGAATTTGGTTTAGTTGGTAGAAAATCAAAACTTTCACCGTCCATTTTGTAGAAATAATTTCAATAGAATCGAGAGGTAAAGCTACCATACATGTTAATTGACTATTGTAGGGTGTAAGCTTTGAAATGAAGTTACTAACGTTTAACGTACTTAATATCGTCGCTTACACGGTTACAGCAACTTTAAGTAATTTTGCAGGTGTGTAAATCGTTCAGCTTGCCCAAACACAAGGACACACCTTTAGAATTTTAATTTTTCTCCACACATCCACAAATTGCGTTTGATTGCTAAGCCCACAAAAAATGGAAACTGAAAACAAATTTAATCAGGATACTTCAGCACAACGTATTCGCGCAATATAAGGGTTTTCGTTTAAGTAGGTCAAAGTCCTGAAGTATATAAACCAAATTAAACCCGATGGGATTATGAGTCGGTTACGCAGGAGATTCATTTTTTGCTTTATCCATATTTCACGGTTCAGTTGGCGAAAGTTTATACGAAACGTTAAGCTGTTTTGAAATCTCAAGCCGTGTGTAATAAAACTAAATTATGCCATGACTTAATATATGCTAAAAACTTATAATGTTTTGTTTGAGTTATTTAACGCAAGAAGAAGCACATTGGGAGTTGTTTTGAAGTTATTTAAATGAAATAAAATATTAAACTTAGCCTATAAAAGTCTTAACGTTAAGCTTAAGACACGTACAAACCGAAAAGCTTATTTCTGCAACAACTTCACTTTATTTCCTATTTCAGAAAAAAACTTGATCAGAATTTCCTTAAAACAGATTTTAATTGGCATATTTGCAGTTGCTAGGTGAATAAAATGAGTTCCTTATTCGGTTATTTAGCAGAGAACTTGTACTGTGGTAACGTAAAAATAACCGTTTACCTGTGCCCCCAAAATTCTACTTAGACAAACAATGCTTATTAAAAGTGTCAAAGTAAGACTAAGAATTTTGCAAATCTTACGTTTTTTATTTATTTTATGTATTTATGTATTTACTTATTTTTTTCTCCTTCAGGGCTGGTCCGCGTCTTTGCCGTCCCGATAGCACCGCAGCCTTTGGCTTATTGTGCATGCCCTTTGTCTTCTCCACCCATTCCAAAACCACTGTGCCTTGAACTAGCCTGCACAGCATTTGGTAGGGTGAAGTTTTATATTGCTCTGTCTCCGGTCTAGGCTGTCCGTAGATCAGTTGTCGTTTGCGGTCCAGAGCTTTACACTAGCACAAGATGTGCTGGGCTGATTCCTGCCCCTCGCCGCAGGGTCTGCATGCCCGGTCTCCCTCGAACCGCCCCATTTTATGCAGGTGTTTCTTGACCGCCATGTGTCCCGTCAAGAATCCTGTTATGTTTCTGAGCTGTACTCTGCTAAGATTTAGCAGCTCCGCAGCTCTCTTTGAACTGGGTTCGTCAATTATTGGCTTCCCATGTCTGAACTCTGGACAGTCTGCCCAGTACACCTAGTGTTGGTTTCTGATCCAGGAATTAATGGATCCCCTGGCAGTACTCTTTGTCGCGCCCAGAGCCGGTTCTGGTCTCATAAATGGTTCTGCTGACCCTCTCTTCGCGAGACTGTCAGCTTCTTCATTGCCTTTGACCCCCGAGTGGCCCGGCACCCAGATGAGGGTCACCTCATTCTGCCCAGCCAGGTCGCTCGTCTCGTCTCGGCACTCACTCATCAGCCAGGAATTTACCCGTGGGCCAATTAGGGCTGTCTGTGGCTATGAGGATCAGCTTGTTGGTGTAGCCCCTCTTGTTCTCCCGCAGGATGGCGTACATTTCGGCCTTAAAGACCGTTGCATGGACTGTTCAGATATTAGGACTACCTCTGGATCTTCGTCTTGCACAACCATCTCCTGCTGATGAATTTTGGAATGGAGACATATATACAATATACATTGTACTAGAACAACTTAAAAACTCTTAACAGTGTTTTTGATCAAACTGATACTTGTACGTGTCACCCTCTGGAATAAACATAAAGCCATTGATATCGTGTACCCGCGGTGTAGACACGTAACGTCCTTTCCCGCCCTAAAAAGAAAGGAACGTGTTTATAATTTTCTTTTTTATGTACAATAAGCTGACAAAAATAAAACTATACGATAAAAAACTCTGGACGCAGCAAGTGCGTTATGGTAGAGAATTTTCATAGAAATGATCTGGCACAAAATATTATTATAACTTTTTTTTCTTGTAACATAGAAATCTAAATTTTGGTGTATAGTTTACTTTTTATATCGTAAACCTACCTACCAAATTTGGTTATTATAGATTTTTTATTTTTTAAGAGAAAAATTTTTTTCAAATGAAAACTCAAAATTTTTCCGGAAAACATCCTCCGATTTTTCTGATTAACGAACTTATCAAAGCCATTTACAAAAGGAAGGTATACGCCAAATTATATCAAAATCTGCCCATTATTCTTTGAGATAAACATTTTTTTCGAATTAAAACTCAAAATTTTTCAGGAAAACCTCGTCCGATTTTCCTGACTAACACACTTGTCAAAGCCATTTACAAAAGGAAGATACATGCCAAATTTTATTTAAATCGGCTTATTACTTTTTGAGATAAGAATTTTTTTCGAATGAAAACTCAAAATTTTCCCGGAAAACCTCGTCCGATTTTCTTGACTAACGAACTTGTCAAAGTTATTTACAAAAGGAAGGTACATGACAAATTTTATTAAAATCGGCTTATTACTTTTTGAGATAAGAATTTTTTTCGAATGAAAACTCAAAATTTTCCCGGAAAACCTCATCCGATTTTCCTGACTAACGAACTTATCCAAGCCATTTACAAAAGAAAGGTACATGCCAAATTTTATCAAAATCGGCCTATTATTTTTTGAGTTATCGGTGTGATACATATACATATACATATATATATATATATATATATATATATATATATATATATATATATATATATATATATATATATATATATATATATATATATATATATATATATATATAAACATATAAAAATTGAAACTGACCCCGGATATGGGTTCTAGGGGTCCTAGATCGCGCTCATTTGCAAAAATTTTTTCAAAATTCAAAAGTCGGGATCTCTCCATTAGTGAATTTTTTCTACGAAAATTCACTAAAAAAACACCTTTCCATCAAGCGAGTAAACAAATAATTTTATGCATAATAAATCGTTTTGTCCTCCTTATTATAATGTATATATGTATATGTATTTATAAGTGTATTTACATATATAAATTGTTCTAAATGAATAATAATGTAAGTTGTTTTTTAAACAAGTGTAAACAGCAATATTTTGCAATGGGAAATTCTTAAGACATCACTGAATACTTACAATAAAAATATATTCTTGAAATAGTTCACGTACACTTTGTTTTCGATTACTGTGTCATGGAAAGTTACAGGTAATTGGAACCTGGTGATAATCATTACTGGCATTTTATTAGACAGGTTCTTCTAATTTTGATTTGTGTATTTTTCTGACAAGCGTTTATTTATTTTTTAATTTATTATACTTTTTTTCAAATAGATTACATCAGAAATATTAAAGTTAACACAACCGCGTCATCAAAGGAAAAATGTAGAAGCCTGGAGAAAATATAGACAACCTAAAAATATGCTCAGACAACAAAGCAAAAATGCAACAACGCAAAGGAACTGTGCACATGCAATAAAGCAATAAAAAAATTAAAAACTATTTCAAGTAGTGACTGTGTGGTAAAGTTTACATACAAATAAGCATACAACAGACGTAGATATAAACCGGTAACAAAAAGTAAAGTCGTAAAGAACAAGGCTAAAGAAAGCATTACTGCCGAAAGAGAAAATTGCCAAACTCCTGAAAGCCTACCAAACAGAGTTGTACCACTAACAGGAAATTATATTCGAAAAAATTTATCGGGAATTGAGAAGATAAATCCAGATAACCTGAAGCCTACGACTTCAAACTTATTTTGATCAAATTTATGTTATGTCCGCTATGTTCGCATTATTTCTGAGGCAAAAAACTCGTTTAATAACCACATCAAAAACAAAGTCCTCTCAAGCTCCAACGGCAGCAAACCCTTCTGGACTCTTGCTAAATCTATTGGGAATAATTTCTGCAATAGCACGTTCCCACCTCTTGTTTCAAGGGATGAAATTGTTTCTACCGGCCTGGGCAAGGCTGAACTTTTTGCCTCGTTGCTCGCCGGCAATTCTACTCTCAACCCACCTCCAAATGTTCAACCACAAACAGTCCCCAATGTCGCGCAGAAAATGACGGATATCATTTTGAAAACTAAAAAGGTACGAAATATCTCTTTTCTCTTAATATAAGGAAAGCCTCTGACCTTGACGAGATCCCAGCAATTGTTCTCAAAAAATGCGCACCAGAACTTGCTCCTGTCCTGACTCGTCTGTCTCAGACATCTTACAATAGAGGCATATTCCCTAGTAACTGAAAAAGTGCTCGAGTACAACCCGTCTCCAAGAAAGGATCCAAAGCGCTTCCTAGCAACTACAGGTCTATTTCTCTATTTTCAGTCGTCTCGAGAGTGATGGAAAAGTATATAAACACCGAATTAGTAAAAATTTCTTGAAAAACACAGTCTAATCTATGACATGCAGTATGTATTCCGTCAGCGCAGATCAACTGCCGACCTCCTTTCCTTTCTTACCCATTCCTGGAACAAGTCTATGGAACTACACGGTGAAACCCAGTGTCGCTCTAGACATATCCAAAGCATTCGTCCAGGTCTGGTACGCACTGCTGCTTAATAAACTTCCGGCCTATGGCCTACCACCAAAACTCTGTACCTGGACAGCAAATTTCCTCTCAAACCGGAGCATTTCTTTTGCAGTGGATGGCCATTTCTCTAAACTGTATCCAATTAATCCAGGAGTTCCTCAAGGTTCAGCTTTAGCCCCTACTTTGTTTCTTCTCCACATCAATGACCTCTCTAGCACATCCAACCCAGTTCACAGTTACGCGGACAACAGTATCCTCCATTCAAATATGCAATATTCTAAGCCTGTCTCTTTAGCCCAATTAGATGAGGATCGCAGACTCATGGAGGGTTCTGTCTCCGTGGATCTCCAAAAAATATTAGAGTGGGTAAGTAGAAATATTGTACAATTAAACCCCAAATCTCAGTCTTGCTTTCTATCTCATGAGAGATACACCAGCCCTAGACCCATCAAATGAACAACCAAGTTATTCAAAGTAATGAGTCCTTTTCACTTGTTGGCATTTATGTGGATCGAAATCTCAATTGGCACCAACATTTCACATCAATTGCAGAAGCGGCTGCTAAGAAATTAGGTTTCCTCTTCCGGGTTCGTAAATACTTTTCACCAGCTAATCTCTATACCTTATATACTTCACAAATAAGGCCAAACCTCGAATACTGCTCCCACATCTGGGGTGCCGCTGTCGCTTCTACACTTGCTATCCTGGACTCCATTCAGGAGAGAGCTATAGGTCTCATCGGTGACCCCACCCTCACCCAAATGCTGACATTCCTTGCCCATCGACGTGCCGTTGGTGACCTCTCTCTCTTTTATAGATATCTTCACGGGCACTGTTTAGAAGAGCTTTCTTCCGTAGTTCCTCCACCTGCTGCCCCCAACGGATCTACCAGGGGAACATAGCGAATGCACCCTTTTACTGTCCAGGTCACCAGGCATAGAACATCTTGTTATGCCCGCTCTTTTGTCCCGAGGACTTCCAAGTTGTGGAATTCCTTGCCGGCACATGTTTTTCCTTCTCCTCCGAACCTCCAAACCTTAAAGTCCATAATTAACAAGTTGCCCCTTTCCACCTTGTCGACACCCACGGTACGATAGTATTTAGGCTGTAAGCTCTCGTGGTGTGTTGCTGAAATATAAAAAAACTTGGTATGCATATTGCCCGAGGAAAGACCATGCTATACAGGGTGATTCGCATAAGGACCGACATAGAGCAGGGGCATGTAGTGGAACCCAAAATATTGTGATTTAACGCAACTTACCCCTATACTAAGTTGCACCCCTGAGAAGTTATAGTCCTTCAAAGTGGGGTTTCTAATTTCGAAAAAAATATATAGCTCAGTTATGCTTGAACTTAGAAGAACTAAATTTGGTACACGTTGTGATTGCACAAAGAGCAATAATAGACAGTAATAAGAATTCCATTAAATGATTTTAAAGGGTTGATTCACCCTTAAAATGTGACAGAATTGTTTAACCTATTGGCGGATTTAAAATCTATTATTACATTTTATGGGGAATTTAATTATAAAACTTTTATTACTCCCATTAATGTTCAAAGACCTTTGTCGTTTTCAACAAAATTCCGAATAACTAAAGACACGTATTAGAGCTGTGTTATTTAAAATCATCGGAAATTCAAACGTTGGCTATGAAATTTACCGTCAGACTTGACAATCAGGAAGATAAGTAATTTTATTTTAGTAATATTTGCTGAGTGTTGTGAAAATGACCGGAAAGTTTTCATTTAGCGAACAAGTTGACATGCTATTGGTGTTGGGTTTCTGTGAAGGGAACTACAGAAGAAGTGTTGAAGAATATCGGAGATTTCCTAATCGTGTAATCCCTCATAAAGAAACATTTGCCAATGTTGAAAGACGAGCTCGACAAACAGGCAAGTTTTTCAGTAACACTCGAGAACGTGCTACTGCAACCAGGGCACAAGATGCAGAACTTATTATGAATACAATTGAAGATGACCCACATATTAGTACTAGAAATCTATCTCGACAACATGGTATATCGCAAACCGAGTAATAAGACGTAATCTACTGTACCCATACCATATAGAAAAAGTGCAAGAATTGTTACCGGAAGATTTGGTTAAAGGAGTGAATTTCTGTCAGTTTATTTTGCATCAAGAAATTAATTTTCAAACGAAAATTGTATTTACTGACAAAGCTTGTTTCACCCGCAGGGGTATTACAAATTTACATAACCATCATGAATATTCTGACGTAAACCCTCATTCAGTAACTCCTCGACATTTCCAACGCGAGTTTGAAATAAATGTTTAGATGGTTATTATTGATCGGTATTTAATTGGTCCAGTTATTATACCGGATCGATTAAATGGCGAAACTTATTTAGAATATCTCCAAAACAATCTCCGGGATCTACTCGATGAGGTGCCTCTACAACTTAGACTGGTTCATTGGTTTATGCACGATGGTGCACCGCCTCATTTCAGTATTGCTGTTAGAGAGTATTTAAACCACCAGTATCCAAATAAATGGATTGGAAGAGGAAATAATTGCCCACACGTTTGGCCTCCACGATCGCCAGACCTCAACAAATGTGACTTCTTTCTTTGGGGAATGCTAAAAGAATTAGTGTATTCCTCGCCAATTGCGTCTAGAGCCGAACTGTGGAATCGCATTACACATAAATGCACACTCATTACAAACAATCAACAGTTGTTGGATAGAGTAGGCCTCAATTTTCGACGAAGAATAAATTTATGACAGAGAACGGTGATCATTTTGAACAATTCCTCTAATTTATCGGTGCAAATGTTATCTTATTACTATTAGTATTAGTATTAGTTTATTGGTGTATAGATTTTACAATGCATCTTACAAAAAGTATTAAACTTGTGTCTGCAATTGATGCGATTTGGAATCGAATATAATACAAAAATAAATGAAATACTGCTCGAAATCTTCTTGACAATGACACAGCTTCAATGCTGGTCTTCCAAATTTTAAATTTAATTAACTGCCATAATTTTTGCCTATAACCATTACCTCCTGTACATCCCTGAAATTTCTATATCATTGTATGGTAACCAAATTATCTTCTTTTGACTTAGATTTCAGAATATTTTTAATGTTTAAACACCAAATTTTTAAAATGTCATGTTTAAGTTGTTTGTTTTTCTGTTAAATTTAATAATTTAAGTTCTTATCACAACTTTTTTCCTGATTGTCGTCTGTCGTTAAATTTCATAGCTAACGTTTGAATTTTCGATGATTTTAAATAACACAGCTCTAATACGTGTATTTAGTTATTCGAAATTTTGTTGAAAACGACAAAGTTTTTTGAAAATTAATAAGAATAATAAAAGTTTTAGAATTAAATTCCCCATAATATGAAATAATCTTTTTTTAAATCCGCCAATAAGTTAAAAAATTCTGTCACATTTTAAGGGTGAATCATCCCTTATCAACCCTTTAAAATGCTTGAATTGAATTCTCATTACTGTCGATTATTGCTCTTGGTACACTCAAAACGTGTACGAAATTTAGTTCTTCTATGTTCAAGCATAACTTAGATATTGATTTAAAAAATAATTATAAACCCCCTTTGAAGGCTTATAACTTCTCACGGGTGCAACTTAGTATAGGGGTAAGTTGGGTTAAATCACAATATTTTGGGTTCCCCTACATGCCCCTGCTCTGTGTCGGTTCTTATGGCCTGTACCTATATTAAAATTCAACTTTCTAGGTAAAAAAAGATATTCAAATTTGAACCGTTTAATAAACATTTTCTACCATAACGCACTTGCTGCGTCTGAAATTTAGATATTTAGGTACATACATATATTTTCTTTTCAGTTATACTTTCGGTGAACATAAAAATGTTTTCGTAAAAAGTGCTTAAAATTAAAGTTACAAAGTAAAAAGTTGGCTAAATTGCTGGTGCCATCCCGAACCTTCCCTTTTAAACTTATACGAAGTTTGGGACTAACTTAAGAAAATATATTCTGAAATATGGGAGACGTTTTATTATTTTGTTTGAATTACGCTTTTGCTTTTTCAGTGTCCCAAATATACAAAGTCATCGCATGACGACTTAGAGGGAGTTGCTGTTATATTAAATTTGGTACGAGCTACTTTCAAGAATATTCAGCATTTACAAACATTTTACGTTATTAAATTAATTTGCGGTTAAATAATATTTTGCTTGATTGTATGTCCGCAATGTCTAAAATATATTTTATTGTTTTTATAAAAGTAGCTTATATGGGTTATCTTGAAGGTTATCTTAAACTAAACCGACTTGTTTAACATATGTTTCCATTATGATTAAATTTGGCAGTTAGTATAGCAAGTTAATCGTATAGTTACATGCAAGGCTAAATGTAATCTCACCATAGTTAGACCCGCAGACCGGTTTCGCTCTAATTAGAGCTCGTCTCGCAGAACATTGTCAGATGAAGACAGGGTCGCCATCTCGGTGCGGGACCAGGTAGTATGTTGTCACGACAGCTCCAAATAACCCAAAATGTTATAAAATAGAGATTGTGTACAACCAACTAACAATTTTATAAATTGTCAGCAATGGCCCGTTTCTTCCCCAATATAGGGACAACGTATGTAAGGCTAGATGTATGCTCACAATAATTAGAACCGCAAACCGGTTTCGCTCTAAGTAGAGCTCGTCAGTACGGTATACTAACGCCGAGATGGCGACCCTGTCGTACATCTCACAATGTTCTAAGAGGCTGGCTACCATCATAGCCGTATTACTTTCACAATGTTCTAAATTATGTATCTTACGTAGCTCATAACACTGTGTGTAGCCTTTCTAATTTGTATGCTCACAATAATTAGAACTGCAAACCGATTTCGCCCTAAGTAGAGCTCGTCAGCGCGGTATACTAATTACAGCCGGAACACACCTATAAAGTAACACGGCTATAGTAGCCAGCCTCCTAGAACATTGTGAGATGTAGACAGGGTCGCCATCTCGGTGCGGAACCAGGCAGTATGTTGTCACGACAGCTCCAAATAACACAAAATGTTATAAAATAGAGACTGTGTACAACCAACTAACAATTGTGTAAATTGTCAGCCCTGGCCCATTTATTCCCTAATATAGGGACAAGGTATGTAAGGCTAGATGTATTCTCACCATAATTATAGCGCAGACCGGTTTCGCTGTAATTAGAGCTCGTCAGTACGGTATACTAACGCCGAGATGGCGACCCTGTCGTACATCTCACAATGTTCTAAGAGACTGGCTACCATCATAGCTGTATTACTTTCACAATGTTCTAAATGATGTATCTCTACGTAACTCATAACTCTGTATATAGCCTTCCTAATTTGCAAGGTGTGTGCTGTCAAATAAAAGGCCTTTTAATCCTGGTGACAATTATTTAACGTCAGTGACAACTGCTGTCAGGTGTTTTCACATTACGACAAACCTAAGCCTACTTAGAAATTAATGATAAAAATTTACCTGTGTGAACCGAAAAGGTAAGAATAAATGTGAAAATATTGATTTTAGGCATAGAACACTACTCACGAAAATTATAGGAAATGAACATGCGAAGTCATTTACCGGATGAAATACAGGTGGTTCTATTTGAAATAAAAGAAAGATGCCATTTGAATTTCCTCAATTTAAAAATTGTGTAAACACATTGTTTCATATGCACAATATTTGGCCAATGCATCCTCCAATTATAACTGTCAGTTACGTAATGGCAAAATTTGTCATCTTCATTCATCATGGTACTCATACAACCAATAAATTTGTTTGACTTTGTATCGGCCAAAACTTTCACATTTTGTTGAATAACTCGGCAACGCGGTTTCGAAAACTAGAACGGGGAATGCCGTTGTAAACGCTAATGGAAGATGAATCAAAAAATGTCTAAATATACAGGATGTTCCAAGAAAAATGATGCAACACGTGCCCTGCTGAGGCGAATTACCCTGTATATTTGGAAACATTTTCGGAATGTGCCCATTTGGGTATCATATCAAAAAAAATCTCTGGAGGCAGCGAGTGCCTTATGGTAGCGAATTTTTTTTTTTAATATTTTTAATAGCAAATGTATTTCTTTGATGAAAGCAGGCATCAAACTTGGTTGCCTATATAGTAGAAACAATGTACCATATTTCATCGAAATAAATTTATTGTTTGAAAATATATAAACATTTTTCAAAAGTCTGGATGCAGCAAATGTTTTATGGTAGTGAATTTCCATAAAAATGTTTTTAATAGCAAATGCGAGCAGGCATCAATCTGATTATCGGTATAGCCTATGTAGTAGAAACAATGTACTATATTTTATGAAAATTACTTATGGTTTGAAAATATACAAAAACTGCTTGGAATCTGTCTATTTGAAGCCATATCCCCATTAAACCCTGCCTACCCCGCACAGCACCCCTATTTGCCCCAGGTCACGTAATTTCCTTGGGGGGTATGAACAAGAAGTTTTTGTTGTGGTTTATGCAACGAGGCTAGTTATATGCACACGAGGGGGGTTAATGCCTACGATGAAGCAGGACACACACTCCCCCCCCCCCCCCCCCGGTTCGACTTGTGGCAGGGGTTGGACAGTGGCTGCTTCGTCGTGGGATTTTCCTTCCCCCTCGCGTGCATACAACCACCCTCGCTGCATAAACCACAATAAGAAAATTTTCTTTGGGTTTGTGGATCCAGCGGGGAAGGCAGGTTTCTGAAAACAGTTTTTTGAAAAGAGTTCGGGAGCTAAACTGCAAATTTACCGAAAATTCGCTACCAAAACGCACTTACTGCGTCCAGATATTTTTCTTACAAACGCATCATATTTCGATAAAAAAGGCAGAAAAGCATTAACGAATTTGTTCTACGAAAATTCGCTAATAAAAAATTATACACCCCCACTCACTCCTGGTCCCGTAACTTCCTTGGGGAGTGTGAACAAGAAATTTTTCTTGGGGTTTGTGGATCCAGGGGGAGCCTAGGCAGGTTTCTGAAAACAGTTTTTTGATAAGCGTTCGGGAGCTAAACTGCAAATGGTCCCGTAACTTCCTTCGGAGGTGTGGACAAGAAATTTTTCTTCCGGTGTGTGGATCCAGGGGGGGGGTCTAGGCAGGTTTCTGAAAACAGTTTTTTGAAAAGCATTCGGGAGCTAAACTGCAAATTTTCCGAAAATTCGCTACCCAAACGCACTTACTGCGTCCAGATTTTTTCTTACAAACGCATCATATTTCGATAAAAAATGCATTAACGAATTTGTTCTACGAAAATTAGCTAAAAAAAATTATACACCCCTACTCACTCCTGGCCCCGTAACTTTCTTGGGGGGTGTGAATAAGAAATTTTTCTTGGGGTTTGTGGATGCAGGGGGGAGCCTAGGCAGGTTTCTGAAAACAGTTTTTTGAAAAGCGTTCGGGAGCTAAACTGCAAATTTACCGAAAATTCGCTACCAAAACGCACTTACTCGTCCAGATTTTTTTCTTACAAACGCATCATATTTCGATAAAAAATGCAAAAATGCATTAACGAATTTGTTCTACGAAAATTAGCTTAAAAACAATTATAGACCCTTAAACGATAAACTTCACTAAACCTACAGCGAAAGCATCAACTTAACTAAACCAACAGCCAAAACATCAGTGAAAGGGTCTATTTGAAATGAATTTTCTGTAAATATTTTACTAAAATGAAGGGCAGTGACGGTTGAATCTGAAACTTAAGGGTTTGTAGAACACTCTTCTTGCAACATTTTCTCTTCAAAATCCGTATTTGTTTCACGTTCTTTGCCTAAACATTGTTTTTTAAGTGCCCATAACTGCTTTGTCTTTAAAGATAGCGACCTACATTTTGCACAGAGTTCACTCTTTATAATACAAACACGCGTATCAAATTTGGTTGCCCTTACTTTGTTATTTCCGGAGATATGAATTTTTTAAAAGGAAAACAAAATTTTCCGGCAAAACCTGGTCCGATTTTCCTGGCTAACGAACTTATCCAAGCCACTTGCAAAAGGCAGGTACTTACCAAATTTGATCAAGATTGGTTCATTATTTTTTGAGTTATCGGTCGGATATATATATATATATATATATATATATATATATATATATATATATATATATATATATATATATATATATATATATATATACAGATCTCCTTATTAGCGAATTTAAAAAACAATCGCTAAAAGATTCTTCCAAAGCGGTTTTTTAAGGCAGCTATGGAACTTTGATGCACTAATGAGTATTTTTCACGTATGCAGCTTTAAAATGCAATGATCAATAACCAGCTGCATTTCATGAAAAGGCTAATTTGTCAGGCATTCATACTACTGTGCTGAATTCAGTAATACAGCACAGCAAGCGCTAATGAAGAGATGACATATCCCCATTTTAGCGCTCATTTATGCTCCGGCAAATTCAAAAAACACATCGTATTGAAATCCCCTGCGTTTGTAGTAGTCACTTCATTGTTAGGCTGACATTTTAATTAACTAGGAAACCACTTCAGCATGATATTTTACATAAATTTAACCAACTGAATCCTAAAGAGAGACAAAATTATGAATGATTTAATTAGTGAAGTTTTCACTGCCTAATATTTAATTATCATTTTCCATTAGTTAATGTCAGTTCCGTTACATGTCTTTATAGAAATTTAACGCTAAGACTTTGGCTATACAAAAATTGAATTAATAAGTAATGTGATCCAAACAAGACTACTCTTTTACGTATGGGCTTTTTTTCAACCTGTTAAAACATTTATATTTGACATTTGTCCGCTATAATAACATTAGTAATCAATATCTTTATTGTTATGACAGCAATGTGGGGGTTTTCTGGTCTGGAATCGTTATTGGTTGTGCTTTAACGAACATTTATTTTAAAAAATTCGCTAATAAAGAGGTATCCATGGTGGAAATATTTTTTTAAATGAGCGTGAATTTGGGCCCCTAGAATCCGAAACCAAGATCCGTTTTAATTTTTATATGTATATATATATATATATATATATATATATATATATATATATATATATATATATATACATATATACATATATATATATATATATATATATATATATATATACATATATATATATATATATATATATATATATATATATATATATATATATATATATATATATATATATATATATATATATATATACATATACATATGACATGCCAATTTTTTATATAAAATTTTTCTCTGGCGCCCATGGTTGGTAAGCTATTGACCTCGGAAGATTCTATAATAATTACAAGAAACAGTTGTATTGCAGCAGTGCCCTAACATAAACAACCAAATTTGGTAGACGTTTTTTTTTATCAACATCGTTATTTGACAAAAATTTCAAGTAGATATAAAGCAAGTTCTAGACCAGGTCAGCTCTTTAATAGTTGGTTGGTGTGGTATACTTGCAATATGGTAGGTGGTAGTGGACTTTTCCTTTACGTGATAGTAAAGGATTTTTTCCACGCCCTAGGAGGTACCACCCCTTACATCAAGGGCCGCTGAAGTCCCAACGGACGTTTCCGGTTCTGGTGTATGAGTCGGTTTCCCTTACAAGCAAAAATGATGATGGCTCCCCCTTGTACAAAAGATTCCGGGGGTAAAATACCCCTCCATTCGTATCACCGGGAGACGGGTGTACAGGGGGCGCCAGCATCAAGATTAAACATACCCTTCTCGAATATATGTGGCCTAAATTATAACCTGAACTCCGTCCACCATTTTCTCCAGGCTAATAAGCCCCAACTCCTCTTCCTCACCGAAACTCAAATCAGTGCCAAAACAGCCACTAATCACATTAATTTCCCGGGGTATGAGCTCCTTACTTCGTTTAGATTGCATGGAGACGTGTGCGCGTACGTCCGTAGCAATCTACCCTGCACCAGACTCCCCAATTTAGAAGATGGAAGAAAAGACTATGGATAAAACTCTCTCTCTCTCAGGGCTGCAACTAAATTCATCTGTTGCATTTACCGGTCACCTTCTGACAACAACTTTGTCCAGCTCTTTGAATACCTTTCTGAAAAAACCGACCATCTGATTTCTGAATATCCTTCCTCCGAGGTCACTATTCTTGGTGACTTCAATGTCGATAATAAGGAACGGCTAGGACCTCAAAAACCGATTCACAAGGAAGAGCAGCGGATGCCTTTGCAGTCAGCATTTCTTTAGCCAATATGGTTCAGCAACCTACTTACTGTCCTCGCATCCCAACACACAGCTCAAATCCCTTGGGTCTCCTTACTACAAATCCGGACTGCTATAAGATATCAGTCACCGCCCCGCTTGGTCGCTCTGACCACGGTATGGTCACTGCTTCCTGCGCAATGCAACCCGAGGTCACACAGTCATCACACCCACGTATCGTTTGGCACTACAACTCCGCGAACCGGGACGATATGCGAGATTACTTGTCCTCATTTCCATGGGCGTCTGTCTGCTTCTCTCATCCTGACCCTTCTGATATCTCATAAAACGTCACCGAAATTATGCAAGCTGACATGGAATTATTTATTCCACATACACAGAAAACCTCTGCAGCCACTCAAAAGCCCTGGTTCTCTAAATCCTGTGACAAGGCCAGACTTGAAAAGGTCAAAGCTCACAAAACGCTTCTACACATTCCCAGTCAAGAAAACCGTCAAGCATTTAACGACGCAAGAAACCGCTATCTCCGCATTCTTTCTGAGGCAAAAAACTCGTTTAATAACCACATCAAAAACAAAGTCTTCTTAAGCTCCAGCGGCAACAAACCCTTCTGGACTCTTGCTAAATCTATTGGAAATAATTTCTGCAAGAGCACGTTCCCACCTCTTGTCTCAGGGGATGAAATTGTTTCTACCGCCCTGGGCAAGGCTGAACTTTTTGCCTCGTTGTTCGCCGGCAATTCTATTCTCAACCCACCTCCAAATGTTCAACCACCAGCAGTCCCCAATGTCGCGCATTAAATGGCGGATATCATTTTCAAAACTAAAAAGGTACGAAAGATGCTCTCTTCTCTTAATACCAGGAAAGCCTCTGACCTTGACGAGATCCCAGCAATTGTTCCCAAGAAATGCGCACCAGAACTTGCACATGTCCTGACTCGTCTGTTTGAGACATCTTACAATAGAGGCATATTCCCTAGTAACTGGAAAACTGCTCGAGTACAACCCGTCCCCAAGAAAGGATCCAAAGCGCTTCCTAGCAACTACAGGCCTATTTCTATTTTCACCAGCTTATCTCTATACCTTATATACTTCACAAATAAGACCAAACCTCGAATACTGCTCCCACATCTGGGGTGCTGCTGCCGCTTCTACACTCGCTATCCCGGACTCCATTCAGAAGAGAGCTATACGTCTCATCGGTGACCCTAGCCTCACCCAAAGGCTGCCATCCCTTGCCCACCGACGTGCCATTGGTGACCTCTTTCTCTTTTATAGATACCTGCACGGGCATTGCTCAGATGAGCTTTCTTCCATAGTTCCTCCACCTGCTGCCCCCAACAGATCTACCAGGGGAACAGAGCGAGTGCACCCTTTTACTGTCCAGGTCACCAGACATAGAACATGTTGTTATGCCCGCTCTTCTGTCCCAAGGACTTCCAAGTTGTGGAATTCCTTGCCGGCACATGTTTTTCCTTCCCCCCCGAACCTCCAAACCTTCAAGTCGAGAATTAACAAGTTGCCTCTTTCCTCCTTGTCGATACCCACGGTACGATGGTATTTAGGCTGTAAGCCCTCGTGGTGTGTTGTTGAAATAAAAAAATTAAAAAAAAACACAAAAAGGGGTGGGTCACCCTTTTAATGAATTAATTGTTTTAACCCTAACCTAATTAAAAGTTAGAGTCCACCAATTTATAGCAAATTAAATTTTCTATCTTTTTCTCCTCTTGTCAATTTTTCGACAAACCACCCTTGTTTGAGGAAATTGACATTTTTAGAGTTGAGATCAAAACAAAATTATGTCCCCTGAAGATTTTATAAAACATTAAAGTCTCATAGGTTATGCCATGGACGCTCTGCAAGTCATCTGTTGCTAGGTTACAGTCGTTGTCAAATCTGACAATACTTAAATTTATTCAGGTTTACAATAATTATTGTCTTGTGTTTCTTGTTTTCTTTTGTGATAATAATTTGTTGCTCAAAATGGCTGGCAAATTATCAGTTAATGAACAAGTTGACATGCTTATGGTATTAGGGTTTTGCGAGGGTAATTGCCGCAGAAGTGTTGAGGTATATCGAAGATTTCCTAATCGTATTATACCATATCGTCAAACGTTTGCCGATGTTGAACGTAGAGCTCGGGAAACGGGTTCCTTTTTCATAAAAAATGCTGTAGGACGCGGTTATGCAGTGAACGCTGACGCAATCTGCTGCAACCCTATCACATTCAAAAGTGCAAGAACTGCTGGCGCAGGATTTAGAGGCAAGGATGTTTTTTTGTAATTTGATCTTATATCAGAACACTGATTTTCCCAAGACCATTCTTTTTACGGATGAAGCTTGCTTTGCAATGAGAGGGATTACGAATGTGGACAACTGCCACGAATATTCGGATGTATATCCACATGCTACAGTAACTCACCATTTCCAAAGAGAATTTGAAATAAATGTGTGGGCAGGTATTGTTGGAGGATATTTGGTTGGGCCGGTTATTTTACCAAACCGCTTAAACGGCGTAACATATTTGCTTTTCTTGTAAAATGTTCTTCCTGAGCTACTGGAGGAGCTGTCCTTACAACTGCGCAGCGAAATGTGGTTTATGCATGATGGCATTTCACTACAAATATTCGTGGGTTTTTACACAAACAGTTTCCAAATCGATGGATAGGTTGTGAAATTAAGTGTCCCCAACATTGGCCAGCACGATCACCACACTTGAATAAATGTGAGTTTTTTTTCTGGGGGGGCTAAAAGGAATCTGTGTGTTTGACACCAGTTCAAACTGCGGAAGATTTGTGAAGTCGCATCAATAATAAGTGGACCATTGTTAAAGTGACGTCCAATTTACTTAAGAGTCGACTTTAATTTTCGACCAAGGGTGCAGTTATGTGTGAGAAAAAATGGATGTCATTTAGAATAATATCTTTAGTGTCTCTTTATGGTTTTTTCATTTATTACTTTTTAATAGAGTTTGTTAAATTTCAGATATGCTAGTGTTTAATAAAGTCTTCAAGGGACATAATTTTGTTTTGATCTCAACTCTAAAAATGTCAATAGCCTCAAACAAGGGCGGTTTGTCGAAAAATTGACAAGGGGAGAAAAAAGGTAGAAAATTTAATTTGCTATAAAATTGACGGACTTTAACTTTTAATTAGGTTAGGGTTTAAAAAAGTCAAAGTCATTAAAAGAGTGACCCACCCCTAATTCACCCCTTTTTTAGTTTATATCTATTTCAAATTTTTGTCAAAAAATGATGTTGATAAAAGAAAACCATCTACCAAATTTGGTTGTTTATGCTAGGGCACTGCTGCAATACTGTTTCTTGTAATTATTAAAGAATCTTCGGAGGTCAATATCTCAACAACCATGGGCGCCAGAGAAAAATTTTATATAAAAGATCGGCATGTTTTGAGGTCCTCTTCTACACGTACACATTCTGTGTCCATTGGGTTGTGAATCACCCTGTATGGATATATATATATATATATATATATATATATATATATATATATATATATATATATATATATACATATGTATATATATATATGTATATATATATATGTATATATATATATATGTATATATATATATATATATATATATATATATATATATATATATATATATATATATATATATATATATATATATATATATATATATGTATATGAACTTACTACCGTGTTGGCCATAGATTCCCATAGTTTGCCTTTATTATTTTTTATTATTGTGCAATAACATGAAGAAAACAAAATATTTTGAACGAAGATCGCCAAGTATAAATATTTACCCACTTTGTAGTAAAGCCTCATGTATCAGTAAGTTACTTTTATTACAAAACCATGTTTTTAAATGAACCGCTGCGGCTATATTTACACTTTGTCTTTTTGATGTTTGGAACATGAAAAATGCATGTAATTTCCTTTAGTCAGAGACGAGAGCTTATATAAAGTTTTTCATGCTAGCACCAAAATAGATCAGTTCTATTTTTAACTTGAGATTTTAGCGTAATTTCGTAGAAAAAATTTGCTCTCGAGGAAGGAGATCGCGGTTTTTGAAGAAAAAAAATTCCAATTGAGCGCGAACTAGGCTCCCTGTAACCCATATCTAAAGGCAGTTTCAGACTAACTATATTATATATATATATATATATATATATATATATATATATATATATATATATATATATATATATATGTATATATATATATATATATGTATATATATATATATATATATATATATATATATATGTATATATATATATATATATATATATATATATATATATATATATATATATATATATATATATATATATATCGTACCGTTCATCAAAAAATAATAGGCTGATTTTGATAAATTGGGACGTACCCTTCCTTTTGTAAGTGGCTTGAATAAGTTTGTTATCCAGGAAAATGGGACCAGTTTTTTCGGAAAAATTTTGATCTTTCTTTCGGAAAATTTTGGTGTCTTCGAAAATGACTCTAGATCTCTAGATCTCTAAGTTAAAAGAAAAAAAAGTTATAGGCATTAAAAAGAAAATGGTGAACACTGGTGATCAAAGGAAAGCACAAGGAGAAAATATTTTGTATGATTAACAAAACCAATTGAATATTTCATACAACGGTTAAGTTTTCTTTACGCAAAAAGATCAAGAAATAGCAGAAAAGTATTTATAATTTTCCTTCTTAAAACGTCAAGTCGCGATTTGAAACGTCAAAATTTGCAATTTTCATACAACGAATCTGAAACAAATACTGATTATGTAGAAGAAATGTCATAATAAGTGTGTTTTACAAATCCTTAAGATTCAGCTTCAACCATCATTGTCCATTCATTTTACTAAAATAATTTCGGAAAATCCATTTCAAATTGACTCTCTTTCTGATGCTTTGGCAGTAGTTCCAGCTATAGAGTTTACGGTGTAGTAGTCTATATTTTAGCAAATTTTCGCAGAAAAAAATTCGTTATTGAGAAGACCGAGACTTATGAATTTTAAAAAGGTTTCTTCAAATGAGCGCGAACTAGAAGCCCTAAAACCCATATAGGGGTCAGTTTCAATGTTTGTCTGTTTATACATATACAGGTTGACCCATTTCTACGGTAAAGCTCAATATATCTGTTATTATGATTTTATATAGGTTAATTATAGGGTGGCCCATAAGTCGTTGGTGATTACACAGGCCCTTTTTTTTACATCGAATTATAATGCACGTTTGTAAGGGAAAAAATTGATATCGTTCATCGTTTTGAGTAATTTCAATTGTTTTGGAACTTTCCACGTTTTTGGCGCATATCACAAATTGTGATACGGCGTTTTTACCAATATAGATAGCGCAGTTCCATGGAAATGATGCATTTAGAGAGTTTAGTGTTTGTATTACTTGTCGAAAAAATCTAGCTGCCGTATACAGGTACTCTCCAATAGTGGCTGAATTTGAAAAGTTTTCGCAGAAATGTTTTTAGTGTTTCCGTAGAAATCATTTTTTGTAAGATTTATTGTGAAATGTTGGTAATTGATGATAAATGTTTAGTAAGTTATTATTAAAAAAAAGTTGGCGAATTTTTGTGAAAAAATATAATTTAGTGTAACATTACTTAAGGCAATTTCCTAAAGCTGTTTGTGAATAATTAAATCTTGGTAGGTGTAATACTAGTTTGGAGAGGTTCGTTGGCCAGGAAAATCGGACCAATATGGTACATTGTTACTACTGTATAGGTTATACTGCCAACCAAATGTCCTTCTTTTAAAAACAAGACATATTTGCAATTAAAAACAATTTTTACGAAAATTCGCTACCATTACGCACTTGCTGCATCCATACTTTTTAAAGATTTATTCGTTCTCATTAACCGACTTCAAAAAAAGGAGGTGTGTTTTACCTCAGTAGTTTTTTCTAGGTGAACCGATTTTGATGACTCTTTTTTGTTTGTTTGTTTGAAAGCTGGGGCTTCTCATGTGGTCCCATTTAAATTTGGTCAAGATCTGACCAGTAGTTTTTGAGTTAACCTTAATGAAGTCGGTTTTCAATTTTTTTTAAATTTTACTTCTTTTTCTAACACATTATCAAAACAAATGATGTACTCTATTGCATGTCCAGACTTGGCACGATTGCGTGTAATTTACACTTTATCTCAACAATTTATTATATTAAGAATGTGTTTTTTTGGTCCATTTTGGAATACACTAAGTTGAAAAAAAAACGCGGGTCGTTACTCAAGTAGTATATAGCCTTTTGTTTGCGAATGAAGATTTTTTTTACAAGGTATGCTTTATTACGACCTTTAAAATATCTTTGGTAACGTAATTTTGGAAAAATGTCTTCATATGAGCGCGAATTAGCCCCCATATAACTAATATTCGGAGTTTATATATATATATATATATATATATATATATATATATATATATATATATATATATATATATATATATATATATATATATATATATATATATATATATATATATATATATATACATACATACATACATACATACATACATATATATCACACTGATAACTCAATAAATAATGAGCCGATTTTGAGGAAATTTGGCGGGTAGGTACTTTTCTTTTGTGAGTCGCTTGGATAATCCGTTCAGGAAAATCTGACCAGTTTTGCCGGGATACTTTTGGATTTTCATTCCAAAAATTTTTGTATTACTGAAAATAACAAAACTATAACAACCAAATTTGGTACGCAAGTTTCTATTTTAAAAGGATACTATATACAAAAATGTAGATCTCAAATTTAAAAGAAAAAAGGTATAAGCATTTAATGAAGAACATTTTTAGTGCCGCTGATGGTCACATGAGGGCACAAGACCAAAATATTTGTGTGTCACACAAAATCTACCTATTTAAGATTAAAAAATATAATTTTTGGTTGTGACACAAAATTTTTGCAAAAAAAATGCGTAGATCATTTCTAGAAAAATTTGCTACCATAGCGCACTTGCTGCGTCCAGACTTTTTTTTAATATATAAGATGCTTCATCAAGACTTGTTATTTATACACGTTACATCTGAAAAATATTGATTTTAAACGCACCACAATTTTAAAAGCTGTAATTGCAGAATTGAAACTAAGGGCAATAATTCACTAAGTGAAGATTGGAACCTGCGATGAGCATTGATAAGTACACTTGTTTGTTGTCGACGGGCTGTCGACATCTATGACTGCGGCTTTAAGCCATTCCCCTATTACAACCCGATTTTAAAATGTATCCACTATTATCTATTTTTTCATTGTTATGTTGGGATCCGATCATTTTACAATTTTTTATTATTTGTTTTAACTTTTTAAACTAATATGGGAAGAACGGGACACTCACTTCATGCCTATGGGCCTATATAGTCAAGGCGAGACTTGACAGGAGCGCCACGGAAAATAAGGGTTTAAAAACACCAGGGAGAAAACAAATGATGTCCTAAAATAACAACTATAAAAAACATAATCAAATATTAATCATTACTACATAAAGAAATATTGCCGTTCAATTTAAATTTCTATTTTGAGATTTTCTATATGTTTGTCTGATAATACATAAATTTCTATCTCTTTAGATTGCAAAAGTGTTGCCAGGTTAAGTGGGTATCGAATTTTTTTTTCTTTTATATATCCTACGTACTAAATTACTAATTGGGTTCTTATTATTTTCACACTCTAATAGGATATGTTCGGTGCTTCCGTAACTGCCACAGCTCTAGGTCTCTAAGAGGTGCAGCTTATATAAGTAATCTGGACTCCGGGAGTGACCAAATCTCAATCTACTGAGGTTTGTTATTAATTTTCGGCTTAAATCTAACCCTTTAAACCAAGGTAGTTTTGGTGGGAGTGGTTGCAAGCTTTTATAATACTGACCTTTGGTCTCGACTTCATACTGTCTATCCCATTTTTCCCATAAAACCTTATTGACAGATGGAAGTATATTACCTGAGGACATTTCAGCTCATTTATGTCTTCTTCTTCAAGTGCCTGTTTTGCCGTGTTATCTTCCTCTTCATTTGGAGTAATACTACAATGCGCTTTGACCCATACCATAGATACAGTTTTACCTCTTGCAATAAGATTCGTTAGAGACGATGCCATGTTAGAAATCAGACTATTGCATTTATTTAACGGTGATAAATTTGCTAATTTTTCAATTGTACCTTTGTTATCGCTGATGATCATGATGGTTTCATCTCGGAGTTCTGCGGCAAAATTGTCAGATTGGTAAATGGCTATTTTTTCTGCAAAGTAGATGGAGATTTAGCGTAATTTTCTTTTTATATTGAAGGTCTGGTATACAGGCTGTCCCACGTAGACCTTCCATTAGCCGTTTCTGGAGTACGACTCGCAATTGAATTCTGAAAATTCAAAATATTGGCGTTTGTATGAGACTTTCGGTTAGGTGGAAGATGGTGTTTTTTATTACAGATCTAGATTGCTAATCAAATTTAATGGTGGGTTTTACTAACATGTTATGTCATTTTTCTCAACCATTTTCGAGATATTTCACTTTTTTTCGAAAATTTCTTAAAAAACGTTGTCACATTTACACACCTGTATCTCTCTTATTTTTTAACATGAAGAGTTGATATTTTAAAATGCAAATTCTGAAATGCCACAAAATTTTGGAATTTACTAAAGCTAGTACAAGTTAGACAGGGTGTCCGAAATAGACCGGTCAATCGTGACAACATTAAAACCTAATAACTCTCTTATTTTAAATAGAACACCCTATATTTTATAACGTTAGTTCATGTACTTTTTATTCTTCTTTCGATTGGTATCAGCATTCCATATACCTAAAAGGTAAGATGCTTACTGGCAATTAGACCATTGCTGACCCTTTTTGCTCATCTAAACTAACCTACCCTCCACCTTGAGCTCGATCTCAACGACGACAGTGATTTGAAAAATCATCCGCCGCCGGTGAGTCTCGAACCGTCGACCCCCGAGTCCGTATTGGAAAGTCATCGACTTTCCCGCACGGCCACGGAGGCGCTTTCCATATACCTAAGTCCTACCGATTTGAAGATATTTAAACATTATTTGCGATAAGAAATAATTATTAGTCAGTTTATCAGGCTGCCTATGAGATGAAAATTTTAAACGTCATCTTCCGACAAGTAAAATATGCGATGACTTTTGAATATAACTTTTATTTACGAGGAGTATAATCGAATTATTAACAGAAGATGTCGTGTGGTTGCAAAGAGATTTTCACATAAACACAGATCAACTCGTTACTGGCTGAGCTTGTGTTAGCTTTAGTAAATTCCAAATATTTTGTGGCATTTTAGAATTTGCACTTTAAAATTTCAAATCTTCAGGTGAAAAAATAAGGGAGATAGAGGTGTGCAAATGTGACAATTTTTTAAAGAAATTAAAAAAAAAAGTCAAATATCTCGAAAATGGTTGAGAAAAATGGCATGTTAGTGAAACCCACCATAAAATTTGACGAGCAATCTAGATCCGGAATAAAAAACACGATCTTCCATTTGAAATAAGTATGTTGACGTCTATTTCCGGTATAACCAGAAGTCCCATAATATCGTCGATAATTTCAGTGAATTGGAAATTTCAAGAAACCCATGTGAATTTTCAGAATTCAATTGTGAGTCGTACTCCAGAAACGGCCAATGGAAGGTCTACGTGGGACACCTGTATAGTAAGCGCACGCTACCTTTAAGTCTTTTTTTGAACCATCTGTAAATATTTTTAAAGACGGTGAGCAGATTTCTTCTAAAGCCTTTTTAAACACCTAGTTTCTTATTTGTTGAGGAAATGTGGAATAATCTCTCAGGAAAATGGTTTTAATTTTTCTTAATGTTTCGTAATTTATGGAAAACATAGGTAATACCTGATTGGAGGAAATGATGCTTTTAATAGAGATGCTGCTTTGGTATACTGTGACTAGCAGCAGGGATTTCTTTTTTTGCCAATATAAGTACACTTGGAGAACTAAAATCTCCGCAACACATCTTTTTAAAGACCTGACGGTCGTTTCACTAACAAGATTAGCGTCATCAGATGATGATAATTTTTCATCATCCAAGTGTACTTATAATGGCAATAATCCAACATTTAGCTCTCCCAAGCCTGCACGCACAAATTTCTGCGGTTGATTTTACGCGCTTCACACTTTCTTCTCTTACTATACTGGCGCAGCAAGTGCTTTTTGGTAACAAATAAGGTAAGGGCCTAACTAAACACTAAATTAAGTACTAGCGCAGCAAGTACTTTACACCAGCTAATATAACGTCTGCAACGATTAACACTATACTTATTCTGATTCTGTATTCTGTATTAATGGCTTCCGACTCTCTGCGATCCCCGATATACTAATTTTGTTTGTTGAATGCAGGAGGTAAAAAAGTAAATAAAAATTTATCAAAATATGGTATAGCAAAAATATTATTTTTTCCACGGCAGGCGGCAGTGCGCGCGCACGGGCGCACTTATCGAGGAGCCGCCCCTGACTATAACACACATACATATTGACACATTATTCGTTACCATAACGCACTTGTTGCGCAATAATTATTTTTTTTCATGCAGGGGAGTAAGAAGTGACCATAAAACAGTCTACTATATATATTCACTGCCTGTCTGCTTCATAACAATTTAATCAGAATACGTGTTATACCTTATTAAGGAGAAGGAAGTGGCAACAGCGCGTAAACTCGAATGCTGAAAGGGTCTAGAACTTGGCAGGTTGTAATGTGCGTTGCAGTTTTTATTCAAATAAGTATACCTGTTCTGTTATGGCTGATTAAATGAAACTGAACATATAGATTCGTATATTTTTATTCAACAGTTCGTCCAGAGATAGTTATCTCTAAACAACATTATTTTATCTCTGCTCGTATAAAAACATAATATTTATAAATATACTAACACTGACATCATGTGTAAATATGTGATCTGGTGTGGTGAATTGTTGTGTATTTAAACGTGGATTTACGTTGTGATTCGACACCAAAAAAATGGTTTTCCGCCGGTTTTCATCTGTTGACGGTACCTCGAGCACTTCGCCTAAGCTGTGCCATACGCCGTCTCCACCTCACACACCGCCTCCCACGAGTACGGGGATTTGGAACTGGTACAACAAACTGTCCACGAATGTCAGGAGAAGGCAGTCTCTGTTATCGCCAAAATGTCTCATCAGAAAGTCGCTGGTAAATATTTTTTATGGTTAGTTGGTAAAAGCATTAAAATATCTTGCATTTTCATTTAAATTTACAAACACATGTTTGGGGTAATAAACTTGGAGTATTTTTTATATTCCAACAACTTCTCCGTATAAGATCAACGAAAAATGGTATGATTATAAAGAATGTATATGTTTTCCAGACGTTTTTTTATAACGGACCACCCAAAATTTAAATTTGGCGCCACGTCTGTTGCTGAGCTCTGACTGTCAAACCGTTATGACAGTTCTATGGTAAACAGTGCCACTAGTAACAATTGATTTTTATTTGACAGAAAAACGCATTCTTATTAAGTGAATATGCGAACCTGCGTATAACACTCACACTCAGATACCTACACTTTTATTCACCACAACACAGTTTTACACAGCTGACGATCGTATCACCAAGAAGGTTAGCGTCATTACAGAATAAAAAATATTCTTTACGTCTGATCTGACCTGTTCTGACGATCATTTGGCTAACAAGGTTAGAGTCATCAGATGATGAAACGATCGCCAGGTCATTAAAATGTGTTGCGGTGAATGGTATTTAAAAGTGTAGTGTGTAGAGTTGAGCCCGACCACGATATCTGCTGGTCGGGTCCGATATTGTGCAGACGTTAACCATCGTTTTGAATACTGCTTTGCTACTTAGCTATACGTTTTTTATCAACTTCTCAAAGTGAGGTTTAAATTACCTTGACAAGAAATTCAACATACCTGAGGTTTCTGTATTACATTGCTGGAAGCTGGAACCTTGTTGATATTGTTACGTTCCACGGGGTTCTGGGTTTGTTGACTAACAAAACACAGCTTTTCAAACTACTATGTATTATAACCAACTATTTTCCAACACCATAAGTACATCAACTAAAATATTTCTCTCTATTACTAAATGTCCATAGAACTATATTCCACTATCCGCCCTCTATGATCGCTTCTTATACACCAACACTTACTGCTGACTCGCTTAATACTATATGATCACTTACTCTGCACCACACTAATTCAATACTGAACTAACTTACTCTGTGTAACGCTCGCCTATTTTACTGTCCATAGAGATTCTAGACCTTCGACACCTGTCACTTCTGGTCCCTTCTAAAAATATAAATCCAGAGTGTTCGCTGTTACCAACATACTACAACTGACCATAGAAGTAACAAAGTCCATAAACTTAATTCTCATAGACAAATGTGACACTGCCCCCCTCTTAATTTCGATCGTCCCGGTCGAATTCTGACATTTCTTAGTATGGCGTAAGTCTGGGCATATGATCCACCTTCATCTAGCTTTTCGGGCTCTTCTGAATGCGACAGACAACGTCATTGATCGTTTTGACCACCTTATAAGGACCTTCCCATAATTTCTGTAGTTTCGGTGACCTTCCCTTGCGTCGTACTGGATTGTAGAACCACACCCGATCTCCTTCTTCAAAACCAGCTGAATTAGCTCGCACGTTATAACGGGTCTTCATGCCGTCGCTTTCTATTCGTATATGCATTCCGACAGCAGAGTGGATGGTTTTCCTTCTCGTCAATAGGTCGGAGCTTTCTTCAAGCGAAGTTCTCTTACGTGGTACTGGTTCTTCCGCGTAGTTGCTCTTGTTCTGGTGTTTCTACTTGCACAAATATCTACGGGCCCTATTCATCCTGTCGACATCGAATCTGTTCCAACAAATGTGTTCACTGAACTTCTTCTGGATTGGCTTCACATTTACATGGTCTTTACACCCTCCATCTTGTACTTCTCTCATAATTTCTTCCCCGCCTGCTGCTGGCTGGGTAACTGGGTCGTCTGTTCCTCTCACAGTTCTCTTCACTGGAATGATACTTTCACGGCAGACGTTGCTATTTTCATGTAGATTTTTCGCACTACCATGTTACTGCCAGGCGACATTATTATTTCTTCACCGCTGATCCAGGATGTTAGTGCCAAGATCAAGTTTAGCGCACTGACTTTGAAGTATGTCCAAGCCAATTATAATCGGGTCTGATATGGCGGCGACTATGGCTCTCTGCCTTGCCTTCCATGTCCCAATTTGCAGCTCGACGTCAGTTTCGCCAAATACCTGGATCCGATCACCACCGGCTGCATTTACTCTGTACACGCTCTCTTACTCGCCATCTTGGAACCATGTCGTAGCGAATAATCGTCCTAGGTGCGTCTGTGTCGACGACCATCTGGGTCTTATTACCGCTTACGTATCCGTCTACGACGAGAGCGCTGACAGAATCGCTAACATGAGAAATTGTTACCGGCCTTAGCTTCACTTTCTCCCTTGCACGTGATCTTAGGGCCCAACATTCGCCCCTTTTATGTCCCATCCTGCCGCAGTTCCAACAGCGCAAAGCATTTGCACGGTGAGCTCTTATTGGGTGTCCATGAGACGTAGGCCTTACTTGTTCTGCTATTTAATCTAGTAGCTGCATGATCTTGGATGAATCTGTTTTGTTTTCTTATTGGACTTGGAGGCTGCGAACTTTCACATGACTTTCTTAAGCTTGCTTTACCGCTTCAAACTCCAAGGAATGTGCCAAAGCATCGTTCAAGTTTTTGTGTCTTGCCATCCTCAGCGCCTGTTGCGTGTCGATATCTCCGATGCCGTCAATGAAGGTTTGCAGCGAGAGCTGGTTTAAAAACTGCATCGGAGCTATGGGGTAGGCTAATAGCGTCAGTCTGACAACGTCGGCGTGGAGATGTTGGAGACTTTCGCCCGATTTCTGACAACGATTTTTCAACTGCAATCGATACAACTGTTGTAAATACTGGTCGCCAAACCTCATCTCTAATTGATGTCTTACGCTGTCAAAACTCATTGGTTCTTCCCTGGGAATCCTTGAAGCACATCTAAGGCATCTCCTCTGAGAGCTTCTATCATAGAGGTCGCTTTGTCTCTCTTCGCCCCAACCATTTGCTGTAGCAGCGGCTTCGAACTGGCGTAGACAAATATCCCACGGGACTGAGCCATCGAATGTGGGGGTTCTTAATTCTTACGACCGGGCTATCTTGGAGCCTGATGTTTTTATTGGCTAGGGTATCACACCTTTTTTCTAGTGATTGCATTTTCTGCTGAACTTCTTCTTGTATACTCGTCAGTTTGTCACTTACATCGTCGCTGATACCCCTTACTCGGCTTTCCCCTTGCTGGAAGATGTCGTCATTTACCTGCTTCATACGTTCGTCCACACATAAAGTAATATTCTCAATTCTGCTTGCTTGTTCTTGCAGAATTTTCATTGTTTCTTCATCCCCTTTTTCTCAGTTCCTCTCTCGTATTTTCGTCTCTTTTTCTCACTTCTTCTTTGGCTTCTTCGTCTCTTTCTGACTTCTTCATCTCCTTTTCTCATTTCTTCTTTGGCTTCTTTGTCTCTTTTTTTGGCTTCTTCAACTCCTTTTCTCATTTCTTATTTGGCTTCTTCGTCCTTTTTTTCTCAGTTCCTCTCTTGTCTCTTCGTCTCCTTTTCTCATTTCTTCCTTGGGTTCTTCGTCTCTTTTTCTGACTTCTTCATCTCTTTTTCGCATTTCTTCTTTGGTTTCTTCGTCTCTTTTTCTGGCTTCTTCATCTCTTTTTCTGGATTCTTCTTTCATTTCTTTAATCAATTCCAATAGCTGGGTGTCCATATTGGCTGTTGCTCTACGTGTCTTAGGCATAGACGTACTTAAAGCCGGTACACGGTTTATTCTGTTTCAAACACCCAGTTATGAATTATTGCTGACACTGATCTTCCAGAGGCTCTAGAAATTTCCACGTTGTTTAACGAATATTCTGGAAAATATTTTCGCTAGCAGCTTGAAAATCCCACTTCTGACACCAGTTGTTACGTTCTACAGGGTTCTGGATTTGTTGACTAACAAAACACAGCTTTTCATACTACTATTTATTATAACCAACTATTTTCCAACACATGAACTAAAATATTTCTCTCTATTACTAAATGTCCATAGAACTATATTCCACTATCCGCCTTCTATGATCGCCTTATACACCAACACTTACTGCTGACTCGCTTCATACTCTATGATCACTTACTCTGCACCACACTAATTCATACTGAACTAACTTACTCTGTGTAACGCTCGCCTATTTATACTGTCCATAGAGATTCTAGACATTCTACACCTGTCACTTCTGGTCCCTTCTAGAAATATCATTCCAGAGTGTTCGTTGTTACCAACATACTACAACTGACCATAGAAGTAACAAAGACCATAAACTTCATTGTTATAGACTAATGTGACAATATAATAAAGTTTATATGGTTTTTGATTCTAAGCTTATCTTTGTAAAAAGTCAGGTCGTCTTTTATCATAAGGGCTATTTACAAGTTACACTAGTAAATGCATTAGATGTTCGATGATTTCAAAAACCTCATGTCAGCAGGAAATACTATTTTTATCATAGTAATCAAGTAATCAGCAAACACATAAAAAATTAAATTGTAGTAAAAATACGAAGAATAAGTGACAATTAAAAGTAAAATTATGTTCGGTAGTAAAACTGTTTGGCAAAGTTTCCACACGTGTAACTGTTATTATGATTTTTGTTATTGCCGTAATAATTTCAACAAATGCTGGACTGATAGCTTCAAAATTTGTTTGTATTTTTCATTACTGGCATATAGCATATATACAACGTTTCTGCCAAATTTTGTTCAATTTATAGGATTATAAAATTTTATTTAGTTAGTATTAGTATAATGGTATATTATTTATACATTTTTTTTATTATTAATGTACTGACCGTAACTATGTTTGTAATTAGCAAAAAAATATGCAGACGTGTTCCATAATATGTCCCGTTGGCTGTGGTGTTGCCTACTTTAAAGTATATGAGAAGAATACCCCCACAGTCCCAAAAAATCGCAGGCATCACTTTTTTTGTCGACTGACAGACCTTTTTTTTCTCCCTCAAGGCTCGTCCGCGTGTCTGCCGCCCCGATAGCACCACAGCCTTTGGCTTATTGTGCATGCCCTTTGTGTTTTCTACTCCACCCATTCCAAAATCACTGTGCCTTGAACTAGTCTGCACAGCAATTGGTAGGGTGAAGTTTTATATTGCTCTGTCTCCAGTCTAGGCTGTCCGTAGAGCAGTTTTGCGGTCCACAGTACACTAGCGCAAGATGTGCTGGGCTGATTCCTCCCCCTCGCCGCAGAATCTGCATGCCAGGTCTCCCTCGAACCGCCCCATTTTATGCAGGTGTTTCTTGACAGCCATCAAGTCCCGTCAAGAGTCCTGTTATGTTTCTGAGCTCTCCTCTGCTAAGATTTAGCAGCTCCACAGCTCTCTTTTTACTGGGATCCTCAACTACTGACTTCCTATGTCTGAGCCCTGGACAGTCTGCCCAGTACACATTGTGTTCCTCTCTGACCCAGGACTTAATGGCTCCCCTGGCAGTGCTCTTTGTTATGCCCAGAACCGGTTCTGATCCCATAAATGGTTCTGCTGACCCTCTCTTCGCGAGACTGTCAGCTTCTTCATTGGCTTTGACCCCCGAGTGACTCGGAACCCAGATGAGGGTGACCTCATTCTGCCCAGGTCGCTGGTTTAGCCTTGGCATTCATTTACCATGCTTTGGCCAAGCGGAGACAAAGAGTGGTGGCGCTCGAGTTCATTTTATTTATTTTTCCGACCGATCACTCCACCTTTAGGAAGCAGACCGTTACAAACCTTCTTGGCAGTGCTTCTCTTTTACGCCTCCATTTCATCTACTCCCTTTTGCACAATGGATCATAGTAGAAGACCATAGTTTCATCCCCTCTAACAATTGTCTCAACACGTCTACTGGGTTTTCTTTACAGAGGTCCAAAAATGATCTGACACATTCAACACGAGGCTGAAAGATGTTTAGGTACCCACATTGCACTTTATTGATGCCTAAATGTTCGTGGAGAATTCGGCGGATGCCTGTATCTGAATGCCCCGACATTTTAAATTGTTCTTTCACTCTCAAGCGTCGATCGATAATACGAGATCCTCAACAAGGGCAATCTTGTTGTCCGTCATCACTTCCTCGGTCCTTTCTGTTCTTGCGCCATCTTCCAAGAATTCCTGCCCCATTCTAAACCGTTTTGACCAATCTTTAAGTACAGAATAAGAGGGAGAATCTTCCCGGTACACCCCATCTAGCTGATCTTTGATGCTTTGAGGTGTAAGACCTTCTCGAGTAAGGAATTTGATAACAGCTCTATACTCAATTTTCTGAGAGCCGACTCCGTATTCATCAAATGATTTATCTGAAGAATAACTCTATTTCTTATTCATTGTTGGATTGGAATAGGCTGTTTTGGCTGTTTCTGGTTTTGCTGTGTATGAAACACCATTTGGATATTGTTTGATGGTCATTTGTATGGTTGAAATGGTTGCCTATGTCGAGGCGTGAGTAGTTGTTGCCTTAAGTTAGGATACCAATGATGTTGCTGGCTCTCAAAGCGGGCATGTTTACAAGCCGTTTGTGCTTTTTGTCCTTGTTTGATAGTGTGCTTCAGTAAGTGGATGATACACGCAGCGCTGCTTGATAAACGTCCGGCCTATGGCCTACCACCAAAACTCTGTACCTGGACAGCAAATTTCCTTTCCAACCGGAGCATTTCTGTTGTCGTGGATGGCCCTTCCTCTCAACTGTATCCAATTAATGCAAGAGTCCCTAAAGGTTCAGCTTCAGCCCCTACTTTGTTTCTTCTCTACATCAATGACCTCCTCTCTAGCACATCCAACCCAGTTCACAGTTACGCGGATGACAGCACTCTTCACTCAAATATACAATATTCTAAGCCTGTCTCTTTAGCCCAATTAGATTAGGACCGCAGACTCATGGAGGGTTATGTCTCTATGGATCTCCAAAAAATATTAAACTGGGGAAGTAGAAATCTTGTACAATTCAACTGCACCAAATCTCAGTCTTGCTTTCTATCTCATAAGAGATATACCAGCCCTAGACCCATCACAATGAACAACCAAGTTATTCAAAGTAATGAGTCCTTTTCACTTGATGGCATTTCTGTGGATCGAAATCTCAATTGGCACCATGTCACATCAATTGCAGAAGCGGCTACTAAGAAATTAGGTTTCCTCTTTACCAGCTAATCTCTATACCTTATATACTTCACAAATAAGGCCAAACCTCGAATACTGCTCCCAATCTGGGGTGCCGCTGCCGCTTCTACACTCGCTATCTTGGACTCCATTCAGAAGAGATATACACGTCTCATCGGTGACCCTACCCCCACCCAAAGGCTGCCATCCCTTGCCCACCGACGTGCCTTGGTGACCTCTCTCTATTTTATAGATATCTGCACGGGTACTGCTCAGAGGAGCTTTCTTCCATAGTTCCTCCACCTGCTGCCCCCAACAGATCTACCAGGGGAACAAAGCGAATACACCCCTTCACTGTCCAGGTCACCAGACATAGAACATCTTGTTATGCCCGCTGCTTTGTCCCAAGGACTTCCAAGTTGAGTAATTCCTTGCCGGTACATGTTTTTCCTTCTCCTCCGAACCTCGAAACCTTCAAGTCCAGAATTAACAAGTTGCCTCTTTCCTCCTTGTCGACATCCACAGTACGATAGTATTTAGGCTGTGAGCCCTCGTGGTGTGTTGTTGAAATTAAAAAAAATGCATGTATTCAGATACTCCTGCTATAAACGTATCAGCCGCATATAGCTCATTGTCTGAACCTTTAGAGGCGTTTACATTGTTTGTTTGCACTATGTTCTAGGTATATATATATATATATATATATATATATATATATATATATATATATATATATATATATATATATATATATATATATATATATATATATATATATATATATAGAGAGAGAGAGAGAGAGAGAGAGAGAGAGGTATATGGTTTACATTTCTTGTAATGGTTCTTGCAAATAAACTTATTATTATTATAAAGAATTTATTTTCTCGGAATATGGGTGCTTAAGAAGCTATGTCTTAAGCTTCGTGGTCTGTTTTCTTGAGCCAAGCGAAAATATTTGACTAAGAATTATTGTGTTTTAAGAAGTTAATCTAATGACGTACTAATCGTCTTTTCTTTTTTTTTTCAGCTTCCAGTAGTTGATCCTTTCCTAGAAAAAGTGAATTTATCTGATTTAGGTAAGTGTTCAGTAATTGTTTAAATATGATTTTTGTTTCTAATATACTTTTTAATTATTAATAACAAGGTGTATTAGCTTAAAAGTTGTTCTTTCTATACGATAAGGTGTTGGTATTGGTGCGAATACACATAAAATAGTGCTACAAATTGAATCATAACTTTCACATAGCTGTGATAATGTACTCCCTCAGAAAGACATTCCCATGCAATTAATTTAGGGTCCATGACTTGACCACAAAGCAAATATTTGTATTCATGTACCCGTAAACTTGGGAAACGTTATATCACTGGAGTTTTAACGAAAAAAAAAATGAAAATTTTTACCAAATCATCCCTAATTTATCCCCTACCTCCTCGAAGGATCTCACCAAAAAGAATTCGAAGCGTTCCTTTGTCGGGTGCTAACTGGGTACCAAATTAGAAGATGATATCTTAATTCGTTCGAAAGTTCTTGCGCCTACTAACAGACAGACGTACAGGCCGATAGGCAGACCGACCGACAGACACAAAAAAATTTCGTTCCAGAATCAAGTTTTATATATGTTTGAGACTGTTTATGCCGTTTTAGCACGAAAAAAAATTCGAGATTTCTGTCACCGATATTCTACCCTTACACATTCAACCCCTAATTTCGTTTTAGCACAGAATACCAGATGTTTGAGAAATTGAAAGTTTTCTAATAAACAACCCTTAGAACGTTATATTACTCGAGTTTTAACAAAAAATGTCAATTTTCACAAAATCCCCCATTCATCCCCTACTCCTTGGAGCGATTTAACCCAAACAGAATTCGAGCCGTTCGTTTGTCGGGTACTAACTGTATACCAAATTTGAAGACGATACCTAATGCTAAATTCGGAACTAAGCATTTTACTATTAACTTTTATAAATTATTTGTCGCGACAGTACGTTTTGCAAAATCCGGACAAGTTATAATTTTTCCCCGCACTCAGCACTACCACAGGTTTAAATGCCCAGGGGATGGTTTTTTTGTAGTGATTCTTTTTTGGGATTTAGTCGTGCGTGGCATACGAATTTGTCGTGCCCGAAAATGATTTGTCGCAAAAGTACATTTCGCAAAGACCAGAGGTTATAATGTTTTCCCCATATTCAGCACTACCACAGGTCAAAATCACCAGGGGGTGGTTCTTTTGGAGTGATTCTGCTTCAGGAATTTTTCGTGCGTGGCCTACTAATTTGTCGTGCCTGAAAATAATTTGTCACGAAATTGTATTTCGTAGAGATACGAGAAATATACCCTTTTGTTTTAATTTTTTTTTAAATTCAACTACACACCACGAGGGTTCACAGCCTAAATACTATCGTACGTGTCGACAAGGAGGAAAGAGGCAACTTGTTAATTCTGGACTTGAAGGTTTGGAGGTTCGGAGGAGATGGAAAAACATGTGCCAGCAAAATTCCACAACTTGGAAGTCCTCGGGACAAAAGAGCGGGCATAACAAGATGTTCTATGTCTGGTGACCTGGACAGTAAAAAGTAAAAGGGTGCATTCGCTCCGTTCCCCTGGTACATCTGTTGGGGCCAGCAGGTGGAGGAACTATGGAAGAAAGCTCATCTGAGCAGTGCCCGTGCAGATATCTATAAAAGAGAGAGAGGTCACCAACGGCACGTCGGTGGGCAAGGGATGGCAGCCTTTGGATGAAGGTAGGGTCACCGATGAGACGTATAACTCTCTTCTGAATGGAGTCCAGGATAGCGAGTGTAGAAGCGGCAGCGGCACCCCAGATGTGGGAGCAGTATTCGAGGTTTGGCTTTATTTGTGAAGTATATAAGGTATAGAGATTAGCTGGTGAAAAGTATTTGCGAGCCCGGAAGAGGAAACCTGATTTCTTAGCAGCCGCTTCTGCAATTGATGTGACATGTTGGTGCCAATTGAGATTTCGATCCACAGAAATGCCAACAAGTGAAAAGGACTCATTACTTTGAATAACTTGGTTGTTCAGTGTGATGGGTCTAGGGCTGGTGTATCTCTTATGAGAAAGAAAGCAAGACTGAGATTTGGTGGGGTTGAATTGTACAAGATTTCTACTTCCCCAGTCTAATATTTTTTGGAGATCCACGGAGACAGAACCCTCCATGAGTCTGCGATCCTCATCTAATTGGGCTAAAGAGACAGGCTTATAATATTGTATATTTGAGTGAAGGGTGCTGTCGTCCGCGTAACTGTGAACTGGGTTGGATGTGCTAGAGAGGAGGTCATTGATGTAGAGAAGAAACAAAGTAGGGGCTAAAGCTGAACCTTGAGGAACTCCTGCATTAATTGGATACAGTTTAAAGGAATGGCCATCCACAACAACAAAAATGCTCTGGTTGGAGAGGAAATTTGCCCTCCAGGTACATAGTTTTGGTGGTAGGCCATACGCCGAAAGTTTATTAAGCAGCGCTGCGTGCTAGACCTGGTCGAATGGTTTGGATATGTCTAGAGCAACATTATTTCTTAGAGATACGAGGAATGTACCCTTTGCTTTTGAACATAACGCTACCAACCCCGTGATTTATCAGGGGGTTGCTAATTTGGACATTTGTTCACGACAAATTCACTACACATTATGCTAATGTGAGCGCTTTTTGCCACGAATTCAGCTGCTTTGGGAATGAGGCAATGCTTACTTTACCTCGGTTTTTTTTTGTAAATAAAGAGCGACAAATTTTATTTTTTCAAGACAAATTTACGACAAAAAAACGACAATCAATCCATGTATTGGCATTGAAAAATTGCGATATAGAAATGCTAACTTCATGGACGTTATTTATTTTTATGGGAGATAAAGAAAATATTCACCTGATAATAAATTATTAACTAGATTTCTTATCTCGGTTTATTGTTTTTTTTTTTTTGGAGGATTCAAAGGTGTATTATGATAAATATAACCCGATAAGTAAAATTCACAAAAAAACAATTATAATTTCTATGGACAATAAATTATTATCATTATTAGTGAATTTTCTTAAAAAAAATTCACTAATGGGGAGATCCCGACTTTTGAATTTTGAAAAAATTTCTTCAAATGACCGCGAACTAGGCCCCCTAGAACACATATCCGGGGTCCGTTTCAATTTTTATATGTTTATATATATATATATATATATATATATATATATATATATATATATATATATATATATATATATATATATATATTTATATATATATATATATATATATATATATATATATATATATATATATATATATTTATATATTTATATATATATATATATATATATGTATCACACCGATAACTCAAAAAATAATAGGCCGATTTTGACTAAATTTGGTGGAAAAATTCCTTTTGCAAATGGCTTGGATAAGTTCGTTAGCCAGGAAAATCTGCCCAGGTTTTCCCGGAAAATTTTGTGTTTTCTTTCGAAAAAAATTTATATCTCCGGAATTAACAAAGTAAGGGCAACCAAATTTGGTACGCTAGTTAATATCCTTATAGGTAAGCCACCTACCAAAATTTAGCTATGTAGGTCAAAAGACAAAAAAGTTATAGGCATTTAAAGAAAAATAAATTAGGGTTTTCCTCAAAACGTCAAAGTTGCGATTTAAAACGTCAAAATCGGCAACATTTAGGCAAAGAACTTGAATCTAATACGGGATATGGAAATCAAATGTCTCAAGAAGGATGTTTTACAAACTCTGAAGTCTTAGTTTCAACCGTCATTGTCCTTCATTTTACTAAAATGTTTCCAGAAAATTCATTTCAAATAGACCCTTTCTCTGATGCTTGGCAGTAGCCTTAGCTATAGAGTTTATCATTTAATGGTATATAATTTTTGTCGAATTTTCGTAAAAAATCAATAAAGCTCAATATATCCGTTATTATACAAGATATGAAGAAAATTTGTATATATTAATTATAGGGTGTCTTGAGCTACATCTTAAAAAAATATTTCTACAATCACAGGATGGCCCATAAGTCGTTGGTGATACAAATTTTCTTTTTTTTTTAATCAAACACGCCTTATGTTATTGCATTTTTGAATTTTTCAGCGATGCATGTTTGTAAGAAAAGAAATTCGGGACGCAGCAAGTGCGTTATGGTAGCGAATTTTCATTAAATGCTTCAAATTTGAATAGCTCAATTTGCTATTAACCTATAAGGTTGACCAAGAAACGAGTTTTTCCGGGAACACTTTAAGTTTACTTTTGGAAATTTTTGTACATTTTCACACAATAAAGTTATTTTTATGAAACATGGCACATTGTTTTTACTATATAGGTTATACTGGTAACCAAAATTGATGCCTGCTTTCTTAAAAAGGAAACACACATATTTGCAATTAAAAACATTTTTATGAAAATTCACTACCATAACGCACTTGCTGCGTCCAGACTTTTATATTTAAAATGCAAAACACGTGTTTACACCTGCGCCCGCAGCTTTAAAAAGACGAAAACAAGTTTATAACATTGATAAACAGAACTTAAAAGGTCAGACAGACGTTGTTAGATCATTTCCATTACAATGAGTTCAGAATCAACATAGTGCTATGATTTGTGCTTTGACTATGATATGAAAAGTAAATAGGTAAAAGTAAATAGTTACATCACTAAGTTGTTTTTCGCCGATGTTATGTAATGTTATTTTTTTTAAGATGTATGTAATCCCGTTACAAATATAAATCCAGAGTTTATTGAAGCTAACGTATACTGAGCTTGACTCTTACTGCTAAATATTTTGAAAAACCTACAAAAAATGTTACAGCATAACTAAACCTTTCCATATACCAGGGCGGATCTTTATGTTCCGCCGCTGGCCTATATAATGAAAGGCTAAGAACAATTTATTATTTTTATTTTTCAATCGAATCCCCTAATTCCAGCACACTTTCCCAACGATTGTCTAACAATTTAAAAGCTTCTAATGAAGTGTTTCCCAGTCATCTTCAAATCACTCATATACATCGACTTCCACTTCATTATCTGTCGAAAAGCTCTTCCCACTCAAGTATTCTTAGAGTTTTGGAAACAGCCTGTAGACGTGTTCTGACAGATCTTGCGAATAAGGTGGATGCTCCAATAATTTAAACCTATCTCTGTTGTTGGCAGACATTGCAATAACTCACTTGTAGGGCTTCGCACGAGACGATACGAGCTGAGATTTTCAAAAATAACGTCTCGGTCTCGTGGAAATGGGAAAATTCTAATATTGTCTCGGTATCGGTATTATAATATGTCTCGTATCGTATTTGTCTCGTCTCGTATAGTCTCGCCCAGTCTCGTTTTTTCTTCTTTTGTACACTCAACTACCTACAAAGAAATATGAAGAATAAGAATGATTAACCCACCTTTTGCTAGTAAAAAATTTGGCGAAATCATATTCAAATTTTTGTTTGTTTTAAATTGCAATAAAATTTCCTAAAGAAAAAATAAAATAAAAACTATTTAAATACCAATCATTTAAAATTACAATTATATTATACAATATCATATATTACAGTATTACAATTAATATAACAGTAAATCAGTTTTCTATTTTATATATTTTTAGTGAATTTTCTTAAAAAAAATCACTAATGAGGAGATCCCGACTTTTGAATTTTGAAAAAATTTCTTCAAATGAGTGCTAATTAGGCCCCCAGAAAACATATCCGGGGTCAGCATCAATTTATATATATATATATATATATATATATATATATATATATATATATATATATATATATATATATATATATATATATATATATATATATATATATATATGGATCACACCGATAACTCAAAAAATAATGGGTCGATTTTGATTAAATTTGGTGAAAAAATTCCTTTTGCAAATGGCTTGGATAAGTTCGTTAGCCAGGAAAATCTGCCCAGGTTTTCCCGGAAAATTTTGTGTTTTCTTTCGAAAAAAAATTATATCTCCGGAATTAACAAAGTAAGGGCAACCAATTTTGGTACGCTGGTTTATATCCTTATAGGTAAGTCACCTACCAAAATTTAGCTATGTAGCTCAAAAGACAAAAAAGTTATAGGCATTTAAAGAAAAATAAATTGGGGTTTTCCTCAAAACGTCAAAGTGGTGATTTAAAATGTCAAAATTGGCAACATTTAGGCAAGTAACTTGAATCTAATACGGGCTATAGAAATAAAATGTCTCAAGAAGGATGTTTTACAAACCCTAAAGTCTTAGTTTCAACCGTCATTGTCCTTCATTTTACTAAAATATTTGCAGAAAATTCATTTCAAATAGACCCTTTCTCTGATGCTTGGCAGTAGCCTTACCTATAGAGTTTATCGTTTAATGGTATATAATTTTTGTCGAATTTTCGTAAAAAATCAATAAAGCTCAATATATCCGTTATTATATAAGATATGAAAAAAGATTGTATATATTAATTATAGGGTGTCTTGAGCTACATCTTAAAATAATATTTCTACAATCACAGGGTGGCCCATAAGTCGTTGGTGATACAAATTTCCTTTTTTTTAATCAAACACGCCATATGTTATTGCATTTTCCATCGAAATATAATGCATGTTTGTAAGAAAAGAAATTATGGACGCAGCAAATGCGTTATGGTAGCGAATTTTGATCAAATGTTTCATATTTGAACAGCTCAATTTGCTATTAACCTATAAGGTTGACCAAGAAACGTGTTTTTTCGGGAACACTTTAAGTTTACTTTTGGAAATTTTTGTACATTTTCACACAATAAAGTTATTTTGATGAAACATGCCACGTTGTTTTTACTATATAGGTTATACTGGTAACCAAATTTGATGCCCGCTTTCTTAAAAAAAAACACACATATTTGTTATTAAAAACATTTTTATGAAAATTCACTACCATAACGCACTTGCTGCGTCCAGAATTTTTAAGATTGCTAATGAACATGTCGCCCAAGACAAACGATATTTCGACATATTCAAGGAGGTTGTTGAAAATAGTCTTTTACAGGGAATATACATGACAGCCATTCTTGAAAAAAAATCAAAAGAGAAATTTTCATTTTTTCAATTTTCTCAAATCTGATAATAAAGCAAGCTGATATGCGTTGCACGAAAGAGCTAGCATATTTTTAGGGAATATTAGATCACAAGCAGGAATTGTAAAACCATGAGAAGGGCCTCGTTTACCTATGCTTATCAGGCCACTTCCTTTGAAAAAACGTTCCATTTTCTTATCTACAACAACTTCATGGTTTTCTATTGGTGCAACGATGCCAGCCATCCTTATCGTGCCTCTTATCACTGGCAGTCATCCTTATCGTGTCTCTTATCACTGCCAGCCATCCTTATCGTGCTTCTTATCACTGCCAGCCGGCCGGCTATAAATAAGAGCAAGATTTAGGAAAAGACAGCGTTCCAACGGTAGCAAACGGACGCAAACAGCCAGTCACCCTAAGGAAATTGACTAATAGACCGAAGTAGGTCACTTTCCTTTTGTATATTATTATACCATCAGTGTGGTACGCCAACTGTAACGAACAGATGCTGGTCGTAATAGAGCGGTACGATCAAGACAGCTGGACTTGTCTGTAGTCTGCAGTTGATTTGATTCATTATTGTAGACACCTAAGGCTGACCTAGACCGCCACCTTTATTGTCCCGACCGGCGTTACCTCCTGATTCTAACACACTGGTCTGACCAAGAAGCCAAAGATGTTTGGTAATATATGTTGAGTCCTGCCTGCTAAACGCAAGGAAGACAATCGAGCAACCGAGTGTTCACTATTCGCTGGCTAGGCTGCAATCGGGTAACGCTAGAAAAAGAGTCCAGTCCAGAAAGCTCTCCAGGATTCCGTTCCATCATTAGAAGAGACGTGAACCGATAGGTCATTTTTTATATTGTACGTAGTGTAAGCCGTGAAAATAGTTTTAAATATTACAGAAATTGTAAATAAATGTATGGAACCCAAATGTAATATATTCAAGGCAGTGTATCACAGGCAGAATCATAATTCTTATTATAAATTTTATATCAGGGTTGAGATATATTTCATATCAAATGGATGTTACTAATGGCTTGTATCATACGATCATATTTAATAGGCTTAATGAACGGTAACCAGACATGCTTCTGGTTTTACTAGGATGACATGCGTTTATATGATCCACCCAAAGTGAGAAAACATAATTCATAACTTACCACATACCCTTGAATGCGTTTGGATGACACGCAAAGAAAATATGGTACAGAGTGAGGCAGAGAAACTTGCTTATTTAGAAATTCAATTTGAAAAAATCCCGGGACGCAGCAAGTGCGTTATGGTAGTGAATTTTCATAAAAATGTTTTTATTGCAAATATGTGTGTTTTCTTTTTAAGAAAGCAGACATCAATTTTGGTTACCAGTATAACCTATATAGAAAAAGCAGGCATCAAATTTGATTACCAGTATAACATATATAGTAAAAACAATGTGCCATGTTTCATCAAAATAACTTTATTGTTTGAAAACGTACAGAAATTTCCAAAAGTAAACCAAAAGTGTTACTGAAAAAATCCGTTTCTTGGTCAACCTTATAGGTTAATAGCAAATTGAGCTTTTCAAATATGAAGCATTTAATCAAAATTCGCAACCACAACGCACTTGCTGCCTCCAGAATTTCTTAACTTACAAACATGCATTATATTTCGATGGAAAATGCAAAAAAATAAGGCGTTTTCGAAAGAAAAAAAAATTATTTGTATCACCAACGACTTATGGGCCACCCTGTGATTGTCGCAATAATTTTTTAAGATGTAGCTCAAAACACCGTATAATTAATGTATACAATATTTTTTCATATCTTGTATAATAACGAATATATTGAGCTTTATTGATTTTTTACGAAAATTCGACAAAAATTATATACCATTAAACAATAAACTCTATAGCTAAGGCTACTGCCAAGCATCAGAGAAAGGGTCTATTAGAAATGAATTTTCTGGAAATATTTTAGTAAAATGAAGGACAATGACGGTTGAAACTAAGAGTTCGGTGTATGTAAAACATTCTTCTTGAGACATTTTCTTTCCATAGCCCGTATTAGATTCAAGTTATTTGCCTAAATGTTGCGAATTTTGACGTTTTCAATTGTCACTTTGACGTTTTGAGGAAACCCCCGATTTATTTTTCTTTAAATGCCCATAACTTTTTTGTCTTTTGACCTACAGAGCTAAATTTTGGTAGGTGGCACACCTATAACGATATAAACCAGCTTACCAAATTGCCCTTACTTTGTTAATTTTTAAGATATAAATATTTTGCGAAAGAAAACACAAATTTTTCCGGGAAAACCTCGGCGGATTTTCCTGGCTAACAAAATTATCCAAGCGACTTGCGAAAGGAATGTACTCACCAATTTTGACGTTTAAAATCGCAATTTTGACGTTTTGAGGAAAATCCAAATTTATTTTTCTTTGAATGCCTGTAACTTTTTTATCCTTTAACCTGCGGAGCTAAATTTTGGTAGGTAACTTGCCTATAATGATATAAATCCGCATATGAAATTTGGTTGCCCTTACTTTGTTAATTCCGGAGATATAATTTTTTTTCGAAAGAAAATACAAAATTTTCCGGGAAAACCTGGACCGATTTTCCTGGATAACGAACTTATCCAAGCCATTTGCAAAAGGAATTTATTCACCAAATTTAATCAAAATCGGCCCATTATTTTTTGAGTTATCGGTGTGATACATATATATATATATATATATATATATATATATATATATATATATATATATATATATATATATATATATATATAAATATATATAAATATATATAAATATATATATATATATATATATATATATATATATATATATATATATATATATATATATATATATATATATATATATATATATATATATATAAACATATAAAAATTTAAACCGACCCCGGATATGTGTTCTGGGGGGCCTAATTAGCGCTCATTTGAAGAAATTTTTTCAAAATTCAAAAGTCGGGATCTCCTCATTAGTGAATTTTTTTTAAGAAAATTCACTAAAAAGTAATGCAGATATATATTTAATTCTTTGAACAGCACCAAGTTCATTTTAATTTTATGTTTAGTCTTAAAAACTATATCTGGCAGGCGGCGCCCATTATTCTCAATACACTGCGTTAATCAATCTCTGAAGTTTCGTTCAACTCGTTCCATTGACGGATATGTTGGCGACAGCTTGACGAATATTGTTCCTCAGATGAGCCGGGGTCCTAGGACGATCGTTGTAAACAAGTGATTTTAGATAGCCCCATAAAAATAATCGCATGGGGCTAAAACAGGCAACCGTTCTGGAGATTGCTGATCGCCCCTCAAGGGGACGAGATGTCGTGGAAAGTGTTGCAGCTGCATCTTTGCGGATAGAGCGCTGAGAAGATCGCAAAACAGAAAGCTTTACATGTCAATGACTTGAAGTGACCTTTTTGTTCGTGGAAGTCCAGGTTTTTTCTTCTTCACATCACCCGTTTCTCTGTTATTTACCCATGAAACAATCGACTGCCGGCCAGGAACACGACCACTAGGCGCAATGTTGAAATGGGTACGAATTACGTTGCGTGGCGATGATTGAGCGACCGTTAGAAAATGATGCCTCGACAGCGAATACGCGCTCCACCTTCGTCCACTCCACTATTAAGTGAGTGGTGAACGTGTCGCCACCTAGTTGCGGAACCAAGTACTATGTTGTCACCTCAACTCCAAATAACACAAAGTGTTAAAAAATAGAGTGTATACAACCAACTAACAATTTTAGTAAATTGTTAGCCCTGGCCCATTTCTAACCTAATATAGGGACAACTAGGTGGCGACACGTTCACCACTCACTTAGTGTTGGAAGGCTGGCTACTATAGCCGTATTACTTTATAGGTGTATTTTCTCAGCAATTAGTATGCCGTACTGACGAGCTCTAATTAGAGCGAAACCGGTCTACGGTTCTAATTGTTGTGAGAATGCATCCAGCTTTACCACTCCATGATGCTAATGACAACTAAACCAAGCATAGCTGGAGCTACAACTTTACGCCCCGCCCTCTCGAATGTGCCTACCTCCACCCCCTAGGAACAACCACCGCTTCGGGTGCCAAATTCAAATAAGCTATTCTGTTAAGTACTGATATAACATCTAATTCACAATACACGATAATCTAAGTAAAATTAGTCGCTATATTTGGTTTCAGCAGGATGAAGCGCGTTTTGCAAATTAAATTAGAACCTATTTTAAATGTAGTCTTTCCTGGCAGATAGATTTATAAGCGAGGCGTAATTGAGTGACCAGTTCATTCTCCTGACCTAACTTAACTGGATATCTTCTTGTTTGAACATGTATAGTCGAAATTGTATGTTATAGACGAGAATATATCAAAAGGATAGGGAGTTGAAATGAGTCATCGGATTTCAAAACTGGTCTTGAAAAAAATCAGTAACTGCCTTGCGTGTTCGCAAGGAGTAAATGGTTTACAGTTTGAAAGTTCACCCTAAAAATATATATTTTGTATTTTTCTATCGATAAAGTGTTTTTTTTTTCAAATAATAAAGACACTAAAAAATTTCAAGTTTAGTTTTCGCAAGATCGCCAAACTTTTGACATTGTTGAACAGATAATCAAAATGTGGTAACACAAGCCACCCTTCCGATTTGAAAACCAAGGGGTGGAGCGAACTGTTAAAATTATACGTCACAGATTGATTTTAAAATTCCAAATCTACTTGTTTCACTTCTAGTAAATTTTTATTAAAAAAAAATCAATAGTAGAGAGGTATCGATGGTGAGAAATGTTTTTCAAATGAGCAAGAACCAGAACCCATATCCGGGGTCAGTTTCAATTTTTATATGTTTATATATATATATATATATATATATATATATATATATATATATATATATATATATATGTATATATATATATATATATATATATATATATATATGTATATATATATATATATATATATATATATATATATATGTATATATATATATATATATATATATATATATATATATATATATATATATATATATATATATATATCAGTACATCGCCCCTAATGTGCCGGTCGAGCAGTTTTTTCATTGTTTTTAGCAAGAAGGACATGAGACTTATTGGCCTTAGGGACTTCGCCTGGTTTGTTGAAAGCCCAGGTTTAGGAATGGATACAACCCTGGCCAGTCTACATGCCCTCGGAATGTACCCCAGAGCCAGGATGGCTCTCATAATTCGGGTAAGCGCCGGCGCCAGTATGTATATACCCTGTTGGAGCATGATGGGCATTATTCCTTCGAATTCCGGGGATTTGAATGGCAATAAAGCATTTGATGCGTCCAGATTTTTTTTTCATATACAAATATGTATTAACTGAGAAAATCAATTAGTTTACTACATTTGGCCCAGACCAAATTAAAAATCAAATGGACCTTACAAGATATGGATTTCCAAGGTGGTCACTTGAAGAATTACATATACAGGCTGTTTCAATTTCTATGACACGCAGTGTATCATCGCCTTAACAAGCAGTCTCAGTAAACTTGCGTTGGAAATATTTGAATAATAACGCTTTGACGGCATCCTAGCTCCACAAAGCTGCGAATAGCGCCATTTAGATTCCTGTCGGGCATCTGTGCACTCAATTATCAAAATAAAGATTGTTAAAGTGTGGTGTTTTGCTGTAGGAACGAACATGCATTATTTGAAAGCTAATGATATTCGCTCGCTTACTTGGTATTTTGGCAACGACCCGTTCAATCCTGAGCCAAGAATAACCCAAGGGATACATCAGTGTTCGATCGCGTCTCGATCCAGACATCTATGAAAAACCGAACTGTCTTGCGAAAAGACCAAACCAAAACATGTGTCCGTGGCAATAGTGATAACCAAATGTTGTGTGTGACTTTTGGTGGGGTTGTGTAAATTGTTTACGCCGTTGACAGAAAGAGTTGGCAGCGCCAGACGCTATTGTTTTGTTTGCTGACCGTTTTGGCGTCGTGCGTTGTCGAATAGTTTTGTCTTTTGTTTGTACTAGTTGCAACGTTTTTAATGCATATAATTATTTTTGGGTCATACACCTTGTTGTACACACCCACTAGTGTTTTCTTTTGGAACCGGTCGTTAAGTTTTAGTGTTTTGTTTTATTGGTGTTGATGTAATAAGCTAATTATTGCTTTTTATTTATTATCCTGTTCTGCTCTTAAATTGAAATGAATGAGACGTATGTACTGTTAAGTTGCACGGTTAGATCATATTGTAAAAATATCTATACAAGAGATTTATATTCGTTAATTGCAAAGGAAATTGTTATCTTTATTTCGAACAGATGCCCAGCACCTGTCTGCCGATTTGTAATGTTTTGTTTTCCGAAGCTTCTAAGCGTGTAACAACTTAAAGTCACAATAATAAATAATAGTAATAATGGGAATAAGAATAATAACAATATTGTTTGGAAAAATAGATGTGTTTCAGCTTCTACAACTAGTGCAAAGAAAGTATGCACAAAGGCGTGATAATAATAGTAAAATAACTGGTTTATTGGAAAAAATTATACAATATTATGTACTATAATACAGGGGAGTGTGGGGGAATGGCTGCCACTTAAGGCATTTAGAAGACCATGACTACGTTTTAGAGGCGATGGAAATAATGGGGGTATCAAATAATACCTAAAACATGGTAGGATTAAACAAAACTCTTATTATACACAAAAACAATTTAAAAAAAAATTGTGAGTATATTAAAAAAATATGTTGGTGAACGATATTACCGGCACTCTTAGGGTAATTCCGACTGGGGGCAGCTATTACCCAAAAACATCAAATAATAGAAATAAATAATTATATAATATATAAATAAAGTCACAAAGATTGTGTTTTTTGTCTGATGCTGTTTAAGTTTCATGTGCCCATCGCAAACATTGCTCACATCTCAACCCAAAGATCTCGATTATTTCCAAATTCCTCTCGTATTATGCAAATATCTGCATTAATTTCATCTTCTGACAGGGTGTCCACTCGTCTGGAAGACAGGGAAAACTGTAAAAAGTCAGGGAATTTGTAGAAGAAACGTTTTGGTCAGGGAAATCAGGGAAAATTGTAAAAATTGACTGAGAGTCGGGGAACTTTTGTCCCTGCCGGGAAAAAAATATTTGTTTATATTTTATGATAAATAATTGAAACTATCCCAGCAGAACTCGCACTCAAAGATAATAATGATAAATAATTGAAACTATCCCAACAGAACTCGCACTCAAAGATAATTTTTGATCGTTTTTTTTCCAAAACCCCATTTCTTTATTTTATTAAAACAGTGTTTTTGCTTTTTGGGCTATTCTAATTTCTTTTTTTTACAAACCCACAATCGTTTTTTTTTTCAGTAATTGATCGCTTTGTATTTGAAATCTGGAAGCGTGTTTTCCACCATGAAGCGATGACCTACTGTATTTTGTGGTAGTCTGTTACACATTTTGGTGGCAGATTCTAGAAAACCAAAGTCAGAGAAATAGGTTTTGGCATGTCAGGGAAAACTCAGGGAAATTGATCTGCTGTTTTTGGTGGGAACCCTGACCGATGGCAGTTCTTCTTCGCTGTTTATATTATTTTTTAATTGTGCAACCCGAATACGATTGCCCACAACGTAGTGATCTTAGAAAATTTTCGGGGTTTGTCGTCACCAAAGATGTCTTCAAATTATTATGAAAGATCGAGTAGTTCCAGAAAACGCCAAAGTTATATCAAATTCAACTTAGAAAAACGTTATACACTTTGTGTAAATTAGAACAGAACCAACATTCAGCAACTTTCATTTGTACTAACATATGCCTAGATTTAATGACCTTCAATCTTTCAAATTAAAGAATCCTGTGGTGCAACGTCTTCTGGTACTTGATTAGAGGAGCTGGAGCAGCGAATTCCAAATTTTCGACAGGGGTTGCAGTATTTCTTGATAAAAATTCCGCTGAAGCCGTCCTAGTCTTTAGAGAATGTCTAGGTTAACGGGACAAATTTCAGCCACTTCAAAGCCTTTCACGGCCTTTTTAATTGTTGACACCCGACTGAAGGCTTTACTGGAAAGCTGAGCGACCTGATTTGGTGGGATTTTGTCTCCAAGATGATTTCTCATATATTTCGCTAGCGTTTTAATTGGGCGACCCGGAGGTCTTTTGGGAAGAAATTGTGGGGTCTGCTGGCGTTCGCGAATGGTTTGTAGGATGTTCCTTCTTCACCTGAACTTCTATTTCGTGCATACTTTGCATTTGTAGCTTATGCTACTCATGTTTACACGTCCCAGCATCCTTCTTTGCTTCGGGACCGTTCGGTGTTGAAAGCGCAGCATTTTACCGATAGTTCGTGCATACACGAGTGCTTCATAACGTGTTTCTGAAAAAAATTCTTAGAGAACGGACACTGGGCTAATCTACAAATTTACACAGACACTGCTTAAGATTTCAGCAGCAATAAAACTGTGACGTAATACCGGTGTTAGTTCAGACAGTTATTTTAATATCCTTCTCCACGTTAGACTGAATTGATTTGTGATATCATGATATAAATAGAAGCAAAAATATAAATGTTCTAAAATCTTACTTGCAAAATATATATTCTTGATGTGTTTTTAAGTTTTCCAACTTGAAACTTCAAATTTTTGTTAATACTCACATTGACTTATCTTACCACTGTTATTATTTCAGTTGTTCTTTTGTGCGTAAGCGTTTTTCATTGTATTTATTCTGGCTATGTTCCTCAAGAAAACATTGTTTTTGATCCCAGTAGTGTTAGTCTCTCATGCAACGTTTCGACAATATATTTGACATCTTTAGTGTACACAACAGCCATCGATCAAATGAAGACATTCATGATTCGCATTTTGCTGCCTTATTTTGACTCTAAATCTAAAAGTGAGTGTTTCGTGTTGTTGTGAACGCCATATATTCATTATAAAGTGGTAATTAGACTAGTGCGTTCGTTGCAATGTGTTGGCGGGAAAGTGTGAAACCTTGTGGGCATGTTACGTCTGCATTTGTTTTCAAACCATGTGAATGTGACGATACTACCTCCAATAGAAGAAGAGGAAGAAGTATATCGCATAGATCAGATAAAAGAGTTCGAGACTGTTCCTAAGGCCAACAAGGAGTGGCTTGCTGAGGTATTGGAACAAGGTACTACTTGTATATGTGTGCTTTTATATTTTGGTTCTTGCGTATAGCTTTTAACGATTTTGTGTAACAAAGTTTCTCTCTAAATAGATAGTAGGGCCGTAGGGATTGAATTAGGGATGTATGAACGTAAGATAATATTTGAGTGCTATGGTTAAGCTAAGGCGAAGATAATTATTAAATTCAACAAGAGAAAAATATAATCATGTAACACTAGGACAAGGGGAATAATTGGCAGATTAGATACTGGACCAATTTTCACCCTATAACAGTTTTTGCATTAAATTTAGCTTTCCTCTAAGTAGGGACGCCTTTCATTCACTGATGTTTCAAGTAACACTAGATTAAGAGTTATTTTGTTTGAGATAATGAGTACTATATTCGGGATAAGATATTTACAATCAATTACATAGTTTAAGGGAAACCGGTTGTGTTTTAGTTGAATATTTAAATCTGTTTATATGCATTTTATTTTTGATATTACAGTAGTTTTAAAACAAAAAAGCCGGTTTTCATTTCTAGATATAATAAACCAATAAGCCAACCCCACCCTAAGCTTTTAGTGAATTTTCGTAGAAAAAAATCATGATAGGGGAGATCCCGACTTTTGAATTTTGAAATTTTTTTGCAAATGAGCGCGAACTAGCACCCCTAGAACCCAGATCGGGGGTCAGTTTCAATTTATATATATATATATATATATATATATATATATATATATATATATATATATATATATATATATATATATATATATATATATATATATATATATATGTATGTATGTATGTATCACACCGATAACTCCAATTTTCATAAAATTTGGGCATGTACCTTCCTTTTGTAAATGACTTGGATAAGTTCGTTAGTCAGGAAAATCGGACGCGGTTTTCCGGGAAAATTTTGAGATTTCTTTCGAAAAAAAAAATTGTATCTCAAAAAATAAAAAACCTATGATAACCAAATTTGGTAGGTAGGTTTAAGATATAAAAAGTAAACTATACACCAAAATTTAGATTTCTATGTTACAAGAAAAAAAGTTATAATCAAATATTTTGTGCCAGATCATTTCTATGAAAATTCACTACCATAACGCACTTGCTGCGTCCAGGATTTTAGTTAATATTATAATTAAATAAAAGGGCGACAGGGTATATGACACGGTAGTGCAGGGATTCCCAAAGTGGTCGATAGTCGACCCCTTGGGGTTCGGTTTCCCAGGGGTCGACATAACACTGATTTTAGTGAATTTTCTTAAAAAAAATTCACTAATGAGGAGATCCCGACTTTTGAATTTTGAAAAAAAATTTCAAATGAGCGCTAATTAGGCCCTCCAGAAAACATATCCGGGGTCAGTTTCAATTTTTATATGTTTATATATATATATATATATATATATATATATATATATATATATATATATATATATATATATATATATATATATATATATATATATATATATATATATATGTATATGTATCACACCGATAACTCAAAAAATAATGGGCCGATTTTGATTAAATTTGGTGAAAAAATTCCTTTTGCAAATGGCTTGGATGAGTTCGTTATCCAGGAAAATCCGCCTAGGTTTTCCCGGAAAATTTTGTATTTTCTTTCGAAAAAAATTTATATCTCCGGAATTAACAAAGTAAGGGCAACCAAATTTGGCACGCAGGTTTACATCCTTATAGGTAAGTTATCTACCAAAATTTAGCTATGTAGGTCAAAAGACAAAAAAGTTATAGGCATTTAAAGAAAAATAAATTGAGGTTTTCCTCAAAACGTCAAAGTGGCGATTTAAAATGTCAAAATTGGCAACATTTAGGCAAAGAACTTGAATCCAATACGGGCTATAGAAATAAAATGTCTCAAGAAGGATGTTTTACAAACCCTAAAGTTTTAGTTTCAATCGTCATTGTCCTTCATTTTACTAAAATGTTCCCAGAAAATTCATTTCAAATAGACCCTGTCTCTGATGCTTGGCAGTAGCCTTAGCTATAGAGTTTATCGTTTAATGGTATATAATTTTTGTCGAATTTTCGTAAAAAATCAATAAAGCTCAATATATCCGTTATTATATAAGATATGAAAAAATTTTGTATATATTAATTATAGGGTGTCTTGAGCTACATCTTAAAATAATATTTCTATAATCACAGGATGGCCCATAAGTCGTTGGTGATACAAAATTTCCATTTTTTTTTTTAATCAAACACGCCTTATGTTATTGCATTTTTGCATTTTCCATCGAAATGTAATGCATGTTTGTAAGAAAAGAAATTCTGGACGCAGCAAGTGCGTTATGGTAGCGAATTTTTATCAAATGTTTCATATTTGAACAGCTCAATTTGCTATTAACCTATAAGGTTGACCAAGAAACGTGTTTTTTCGGGAACACTTTAAGTTGACTTTTCGAAATTTTTGTACATTTTCACACAATAAAGTTATTTTGATGAAACAAGGCACATTGTTTTTACTATATAGATTATACTGGTAACCAAATTTGATGCCTGCTTTCTTAAAAAAAACCACACATATTTGTTTTTAAAAAATATTTTTATGAAAATTCACTACCATAACGCACTTGCTGCGTCCAGAGTTTTTTTATCTTTGCTTTGCGATTTTAATGCTTTTTTCAAAAAATAATTACCTACTTAAGTATTTTTACGTAATTTGCATTAATAATTACTAATTACACTTGATAAGTACTGAATTTTTTGTCTATTTTGTTAAATTTTGATGAGAAAATGATGTCAAGCTTACTCACTTAACCAACCGCAAAGTTTTTAAAGTGGTAAGTATTTTGTATCAATAGGAAAGAAAACTAGAGATACGACTTTTTAAGTAATTTGGCTATGGGGGTCTGAGGTATCAGTTCATTTTGGAAAAGGGGTCTCTGGCCCAAAATAGTTTGGGCATCCTTGCGGTAGTGGATATAGCAAAATTGGGATTTTAAATTAAATTTCCCATGCTCTACCGTATTCATTCCAACATAAATAGCATAGACCTATATTGAGGGCTGTCTAAAAAGAATATTTTCTTTCAATAAAACCACGGGAAGCTTTTATCTCTTAAAACGCCTAGCCGCTCGGGCGCTGTCAAATTTAGATAAATAAATGGACGGTAATATTAAGGGTTTTTGAATAACTAAACTACCCATATTACTCGCTCTTGTCTTGATCGAGTTATTTACAATAGTTGAAATGAAAGTAAAGAGATGAAAAGCATCCCGTTACACTTTGTGCAAAATTGTTTCCAGAGACTTGTGACTTATTCCCATATTATGGGCTATTTGCGAGTCACGCTATGCGGATTTTTTTTAATAATCAGTAAAATATCAATCTGAATGTTTCCATCAGACGCCCGCGTGGCGCAGGTTGCTAGGTGCCAGCCTGCTAAGCGAGAGGTCCCGGGTTCGATTCCTGGGCGAGCCAAGTTGACTTTGTCTGCAAAATTTGTAAAAATATTGAATGATGGGAAATGAATGTGCTAATGGCCTGATATGCCGCAGCCAATAATATTAAATAAAAAAAAAGAATGTTTCCATCTACCGTAGGTTTTCCACTTTTAAGCAAATTTTTAAAACAGCCATGTTCTTCATATTTTCTTAAAATCTGGGAAACCGTAGACTATGGAAATCTGCGTTCGATGTGGATGGACCTTATTAAAGAGTTCTCGTACCTCATTAGTCGATCTATAATCTTGATAATCAACCATCATTAAAATTTCAATACGATCTTTTTCACTGAGATACATTTATCGATTATGAAAAGGGAACATTTTAAAGGCAAGACAACGCAACGCCAAGAAAAAGATTCGAGAATATAATCTAATCACTACTGCAAATTTTTAATTTTCATGTTTGTCGTTTGTTTGCATACTCTTTGTCAAAACTACTAAACTGCTCGTCAAAATTTATGAAAAGTGTTATTTAAATTTGTTTAAATAACAAAACAGACAAAACGTACCGATATTGGTGATTTAAAACCATATTCAACAGTTGCCCTCACAATAAAATCACAGAATTTAGTCATTTATTTTTAGTTTGAAAAAAAGGTCGCCATTTTGAAGATGCGTGATATCATCGAGACAAAATGTGTGCGTGATAAGAGTTTTCAAATCATGTATCACAAGCCGCGTACTGCAATTCAAAAAAAAAGTCGATGACGTCATACCTTTGACAGACGTCAGTGAAAAAACAAATGAATTAGATGAAAAAGTAGACTAATTAAAATACGCATACGACACCACCATCCTCAGCAGTTCCACTCAGCCGAGGATAATAACCGAACGTCTTCAGACCGCCGTAGTCGAGCTGCAAGGCTGGTATAGGAAATCTTGTCTAGCCATAAACCCCGATAAATGTTCAGCAGTCCTATTTTCCAAGAGGAGACACACACCTCACGAACACGTATCACTAGACAACCGTCTAATTCCATGGCAAGATTCCGCCAAATACCTCGGGCTTTTTCTCGACTACCGCTTAACATGGCACCCTATCTCCAACATGCCCGACGGAAAGCTTCGATGTTCATCTCGAAGTTCTTTCCACTTCTTAACAGAAATTCCAAATTGTTCATGAACCGAACCACTTCAGACCGCCGTAGTCGAGCTGCAAGGCTGGTATAGAAAATCTTGTCTAGCCATAAATCCCGATAAATGATCAGCAGTCCTATTTTACAAGAGGAGACACACATCTCACGAACACGTATCACTAAACAACCGTCTTATTCCCTGGCCAGATTCCGCCAAATACCTCGGGGTTTTCCTCGACAAACACTTACCATGGCGCCCCCATATCCAACACGCCCGACGAAAAGCCTCGATGTTCATCTCGAAGCTGTTGCCACTTCTAAATAGAAATTCCAAATTGTCCATGAACCTATGCATTCCCTGCATGGGCCAGCGCAGCCGCAACACACATCAAGACCCTTCAAATCATCCAGAATAAAATTCTGAGAATGGTTACCGGAGCGCCATGGTTTGTCAGAAACAGTCAGATTCACTCTGACCTGGAAATGCCTTCGATACGTGAGTTTATAACTCAACTATCCACAACTCAGTTCGCAAAAGCCGCTTCTCACCTAAATGCTCTTCTCCGTAGTGCCACCGCCTACGATGAGCAACTTCCACATAAGCATAAGCGTCCAAAGCTTATACTTACCCGCGGCAAAAACAGAATGGAAACATTGAAACCCAAACCTCATTGTGTGAAATCTTTCCGGCGGAGGTCTGGACTAAGGTCCGGTACTCCAAGGGAGGGAGTTTTAGTGAGTACGAGTCTCACAGTACCTCGATATACCATGCACTACGGTGTTGTGAATGAGGTTTGCATGAGGCATTTCTCCCTCCTGTATCCAAAAAAAAAACTAAATTGACGCGTTCGAGCGTTTTAAAAAAAAACGTAGTCCATACTCTTTTTTCAAACTGTATATTCGAAAAGTTTGTTGCTCATGAAATTCGTGTTTTTTGCACTGCATTTATAACTCAATCTACGTCGGCTATTATATTCTAAAAATTGAACGTAGGAAAATAAGTATAACAGTAAAAGTTCACCAATTACAATACCTCCCACGCGATCCTCTCAATTCACAAGCCTATTTAGTGTCATCACCGTGTGACATATGTTTACAGACTTGCTTATCAAATCTAATTTCCCTGGGGAAATTTAAAAATTAAACAAAATCTGAAACGCAGGCTAATAAAACAAAATATTTACTTGTTATGCGAGGCATCAATATCGACACATCCGAAAAAATTAACTTCAAATATTACCTCTCTTGTAAGTCACGCAAAAATACCTTGTTACATATCAACTAAGTGAAGATTGGAATATGTGGTGAGCACTGATAAGCAACACTTTGTGAACCCAAATCAACGCAACACATTAAAAAAACCTGATGATCTTTTCCCTAACCAAGTTAGCATCATCAGAGGATGTATGATTCTAAATATTTTATATCCACAACTCTATCTATATTCTTCTGCAGGTCACTTCTGTCGGTCACCAACGATTTAGGGAGGTTCAATGACTCCAAAATTTACATATTTCGTTTGGCGGAAATATCTGTATTATTTTATTATCTATCGGATGTGCATCTGCCGGTATTTATTTTACAAAGCAATCTATCTGGAGACTACTCATAGGCGGCGGAGCGAGATTCATACATTTTTATTAATACTATATTTAGCAATATATATATATATATATATATATATATATATATATATATATATATATATATATATATATATATATATATATATATATATATATATATAAGAAAAATGTATGAATCTCGCTTCGTCGCCTATGATTTTTTATTAATCTTAGATTCTCCTCATTAACGTGGCGATTATTATCCCAAATATGTCGGGCGACGGAAGATCTATCTATAGTACCGTATCTTAATTGTGCTACATGTTCTTTGAATCTAATTCCAATAGAGGTTTTTGTTTGTCCGACGTATTAAGATCACAATCTTTACAACTTATTTAATAAATTCCCGACATTTTGGCCGTACTGTCCTTGTCTTTTGGGTTACCCAGCAAGTTTTTTGTCGAAAATGTTAGTTGCAATTTTGATTTTTTTAAAAATACCATCTAGACCCCTCGTCATTAGATGTTCAGTTGGTAAGCAAACAAAGTTTTTCCGGATTTCTCTCTTCTAAAAGTCGTTGATTCCGCTAATTATTATTTTTTAATTATTAATTTCTCCACTAGGCAAGCAGTTTAGCCGTTATATTCGGCTTATATATACTTTAACTCTTTGGTATATCTACTTTTACTTAAAGGTTAGTAGTTAATTAACCTGTTTATTAAAAAAATTAGACTGGCCATTTTGTGTGCGTACGTATAATGTGAGTCATTCGGAATGTAGCTTAGAGTGGTGGTTTTCTTTCTTTGGACATCGAATTGTAAAGTGTCTTTATTTTTGATAACTAGTACATCTAGGAAGGGTAATTTATTATCGATTTCTAATTCGTGGATAAATTTTATAGAATCAAATTTATTGTCTAATTTGGCAATAAAATATTCTATTCTGCAAATGTTTGTGTTAAACACAAAATACATAAATCATGTAACATCTGTTTGCTAGTGGTACGTCATCCAGTAACTCCATAAGATCATGTGATAAGAAATTTTCATAACCTTCACCATTTAGGTTGTCAGGAAAGAAATGCGGACCTACCAGAGTGTTACCAATCACACCAATCCAAACATTCAGGCTGAATCGTCTTTGATAACTTGTTACCTTAGCTAATCTGGGGTCCTCCATAGACCAATAATCACAATTATGACAATTGAATATTCCTTCTTTAGTGAATTTTGACTCGTCGGTCCACAGAATTCTGGACAGGAAATTTCTATCTTCATTATCAGCAATTCTACTCTCAACCCACCTCCAAATGTTCAAATACCAACAGTCCCCAATGTCGCACATAAAATGACGGATATCATTTTCAAAACTAAAAAGGTACGAAAGATGCTCTCTTCTCTTAATACCAGGAAAGCCTCTGGCCTTGACGAGATCCCAGCAATTGTTCTCAAAAAATGCGCACCAGAGCTTGCTCCTGTCCTGACTCGTCTGTTTCAGATATCTTATAATAAAGTCATATTCCCTAGTAACTGGAAAACTGCTCGAGTACAACCCGTCCCCAAGAAAGGATCCAAAGCGCTTCCTAGCAACTACAGGCCTATTTCTCTCCTTTTAGTCGTCTCTAAAGTGATGGAAAAGTATATAAACACCGAATTACTAAAATTTCTTGAAAAACACAGTCTAATCCACGACAGGCAGTATGGATTCCGTCAGCGCAGATCGACTGCCGACCTCCTTTCCTTTGTCACCCATTCTTGGAACAAGTCTATGGAACTACGCGGTGAACCTCAGATTGCTGCTCTAGACATATCCAAAGCATTCGACCAGGTCTGGCACGCAGCGCTGATTAATAAACTTCCGGCCTATGGCCTACCACCAAAACTTTGTACCTGGACAGCAAATTTCATCTCCAACAGGAGCATTTCTGTTGTTGTGGATGGCCATTCCTCTAAACTGTATCCAATTAATGCAGAAGTTCCTCAAGGTTCAGCTCTAGCCCCTACTCTGTTTCTTCTCCACATAAATGACCTCCTCTCTAGCACATCCAACCCAGTTCACAGTTACGCGGACGACAGCACCCTCCACTCAAATATACAATATTCTAAGCCTGTCTCTTTAGCACAATTAGATGAGGATCGCAGACTCATGGAGGGTTCTGTCTCCGTGGATCTCCAAAAAATATTAGATTGGGGAAGTAGAAATCTTGTACAATTCAACCCCGCCAAATCTCAGTCTTGCTTTCTTTCTCATAAGAGATACACCAACCCTAGACCCATCACAATGAACAACCAAGTTATTCAAAGTAATGAGTCCTTTTCTCTTGTTGGCATTTCTGTGGATCGAAATCTTAATTGGCACCAACATGTCACATCAATTGCAGAAGCGGCTGCTAAGAAATTAGGTTTCCTCTTCCGGGCTCGCAAATACTTTTCACCAGCTAATCTCTATACCTTATATACTTCACAAATAAGGCCAAACCTCGAATACTGCTCCCACATCTGGGGTGCAGCCGCCGCTTCTACACTCGCTATCCTGGACTCCATTCAAAAGAGAGCTATACGTCTAATCGGTGACCCTACCCTCACCCAAAGGCTGCAATGCCTTGCCCACCGACGTGCCGTTGGTGACCTCTCTTTCTTTTATAGATATCTGCACGGGCACTGCTCAGAGGAGCTTTCCTCCATAGTTCCCCCACCTGCTGTCCCCAACAGATCTACCAGGTGAACAGAGCGAATGCACCCTTTTACTGTCCAGGTCACCAGACATAGAACATCTTGTTATGCCCGCTCTTTTGTCCCGAGGACTTCCAAGTTGTGGAATTCATTGCCGGCACATGTTTTTCCTTCTCCTCCGAACCTCCAAACCTTCAAGTCCAGAATTAACAAGTTGCCTCTTTCCTCCTTGTCAACACCCACGGTACGATAGTATTTAGGCTGTAAGCCCTCGTGGTGTGTTGTTAAAATTAAAAAAAAAAAGTAATGGTAAGGGTGCTGTCCTTCCTGATACAGAACTGATCATACTTTCCACTGCGACACGCCTAGAAAAGAGGAAACTTTTCTAGTGGTTGTCGTGGGATCTTCCTCGAAAGAGTCAAAAATTTCCCCATCTACCCTAGAATTGAGCGTCGAGGTTGAAACTTCACGATGAATTTCATTAACGGAGCCAGTTTCATGAATCCGTCGGTATGTTCCGCCAAACACTGTGGAATGAGGTACCCGCTTATCTGCAAAGCGCCGTACATTTTCACGTTGAGCTTCAGTCGCATTTCCATTACAGAAACCGTAAATGAATAAAATACCTGCATATTCAGCATTCGTAAATGTTGCCATCAGCAAATCAAACAACTTTTTCACGTAAGCCACAACTTAAGTATCACACGCGTTAACAATCAAATGTGACTAATGTCTCAGTAAATTATAATAGACATTTTGCTATTATTTCCATAGCAACCTTAAATAACTTGCAAACTATATCCTTAACTTGCAAACTATATGGCGAATGAATAACATGTCGCATCATTGCATGTGAGATATGTAACTAGAAGACAACTGTAACACACGACAAGTCACAGATAGAGGGCCGTCAGGATGTTATTTAATTTTTAAGTAAACAACCACACATTAATTGACACTCACCGCTTTAGCTGACAGCAGAGAAGGACGTGCTTGTAGTTTCTAAACCTGTGCAATAAGAGATAAACCACTGTAAGTGTCCAGCTCAACCTTGTCTAACCTAAATCTCCCTATTAAGTCAAGACATGTTGGATACTCTAAATATCCCTAAAATATGGTACTAAAACAACTGTCTTTATACGTCTATAATTGCAACAACTCATTAATAAAGCATATCATGTCAGTATTAATACAAAAGGGCCCTGCTTTGCCCCCGCCATTACCTTAGGCCCAAGGTAGCGCGGCCTAGGTACAGCAGACCAGATACGCTATGCGAACGTACCCGCAACTTTACATACCCAGAGGTTATGGCACCTTACAGACCAATCCAGGTCTTACATTTATGTGCCCCGCCCGGGGGTCCTCCACTTGACCCCTGCCGGCCAGACAAAGCAGATCCGAGACCCGATCACTATAACTACGTGAGACAGTCTAATTAGTAACCATATAACTACAGCACACGTGGCTCTTAATATAATTTCTAAATATCTAGCAATTGTGAGTAAATATTTAATCCCCCTGTATAATAACCAACCCAGGTATATTCTCATAATAATTACTGCTATCTGAATTATATTATTAGCTATAATGAACCAAGACACTTAGCGAGTAGGTACTCACCTGAACTGCAAAATTCAGTTTTCACATAAACTAATATGCACTGTATTAACTATAATTATTCTCTATTATAAAATGCACTACAAACAAGCCCTTCCTAACTGACTCTCTTTTAACTAGTAAATGAGTGAAACATCTCTAGCTTCAGATACATTAAACGTTTCAATTTCTTTATATTATCTACACATAAAGATTACGTGGTTGATAGACCCTTAACACACTTGAGTTCCCTGCGTTCGTAGTGTCGTTAAGTATCATACAAAATATCAGATGGTACAGTTTCTACTAAAGATTATGTTTAAAACTTACGTTACACAACTAACAATTCGTACATCATTAAAAAGCTAGAGGACCGGCGAAGTTTTTTTACAGTTTTTGTAGAAATTTTATCAAATTTTCAAAATAAACGTCTTTGAAATGTTAACTTGATTTGAATTTTTTCACGATACTGATAATCTTTGCCCTCACATTTCTTTAGTATTATCCTGTTCAACTTAGTAATGATTGCACAGCGTGAGTTAATTAATGTCTGCACTATCTAAAAGAAAAAAAAAACTGAGGAAGTGCTTACCACTTCTAGAATTTGAATATTAGTAGCAACACATGATGAATTTTCGAAAAATCATTAAAAGTGAAATAACTCGAAAACCAGAGGACTTCGTATAATGTGAGATATGGTTTATTATGTTGCAAAAGAGTTGTACTATCACTGTCTGTTGACGAGCAACACTAATTGTGTGATTTATTCTACTTGTATTGATTTAAAGGCTGGTTAAGAACACTAACACTCTCGGATTACTTAACAACGTTTTTATATAACTATTACTTTGTATGTACAACACTATTTACACATAAACACTATAACTATTTGATATGAGACTGAATTATAGTTGCTTAACTTGTATTTTGTATAAAGGATATTATGCGTATGTATATGTATATTTGTGTAATGAATTATTGTATAACGTATAAAGACTAAAGACGTCTTAACTGATTTAGTTCTTCTGACTTAATGCTTAAAATGCCTAATGCTAATGAATCGCCCGCGCCTTGCATCCCTAAGGGAGGGGTGACACCTTATTAAGATGCCCGAGCGATGCTGATCTCTATAGACAAAGGAATTATACATGTGTGTTGACTATCGTCAACACTGTCTCAAGTGTATATATATATATATATATATATATATATATATATATATATATATATATATATATATATATACAGGGTGCTACAGATTCGAGGCTCACCATGGGTATCTTCTAAACCGTAAGAGATACAGGGTGGGTAAAATTAAGGCAAATATGCGTAATTATGGGCCTTGTAGCATGCCATCTTAAAATTTGCTAATTTCCGAATACTTCCAAAGATATACGAAAAAACCGAAAAATGTAAATTCCGTTTTTATTTTTTCCTGAAGTTATTCGAAACGCTATAAAAAAAAACGAAAGGCACTTCTTTATTGCCACTTTTTCTACTCTACAAGATGTAGTAAACAGATTCTCAGTACAACGTTTCGTTTCGAAGAAAACATCATCAACTTTGTTTTTTCATATGGCCGTTAAAATAAGTACACCCTGTATTAGAAAGAATATTTCATTGCCAATTCAATTATGTATAGCACGATAGGTTCCTTATGTTGTTTTTTTGTATTATTTAAATTTTCAAAAATTTTCAATGCGTAGCAGGCGACGGAGACGAAAAAGTTACGATGATTGTCAAGTCAGACATAATCAACACCATGATAAACATTTAAGAGAACATGGTTCAAAGATACAGTCCTTTAATGGTAGGACGGACGGACGGATGGCGTACTTATCCTTATTAGTAATGGGTTTCCGTTTCTGTACGAAACCCTAAAAATACTGTTCATTAATCTAATCTGCGCTTTATTTAAATTTGATAATTTACAATGGGAGGGCTTTGACATGAAACACTAGTACAACTGTCTAAATTCAAAATGCATAGAAACTCAACAATCAGACAGACGCCAGTTTTGCATCGTTTTGCATCTCAATCACGTTTAATTAATATCATTATTAATAAAATAGTTTATTTGACGTTTTGATAATCTTGATTACAATGCTGTTTTGAAATGAAGAGCAAAGTTAGATGTTAAGAGTTTTTTATTTGTGCCACGGCAATTTATTTGAGCATTTGCCTCATTAACACCTAAGCTTAATATATTATTTATTTAGTTGCAGACACTTCTTCATTACGTACTTTGCTTCCATATTGTTTTCGAAGTTTATTGAATGAACTATGTTATCTTAAGTGTTTATCCAGTTTAGCAAAATCAGTTCTATGTGGTTGACTTCGCTCGGGATATTGTTGGAAATACATATCTGTAGCACCCACCGCATTTCTGTGACACAACTAAATAAAAAACTCTTAACATGTTACTTTGCTCTTCATTAGAAAACTGCATTGTAATCAAGATTCTCAAAACGTCAAATAAAGTATTTTAAAATTAATGATAACAATTAAACGTGATTGAGATGCACAACTGGCGTCTGTCTGAATGTTGAGTCTCTGTGCATTTTAAATTTTGACAGTTGTACTAGTGTTTCATGTCCAAAGCCCTCCAATTGTAAATTATCAAATTTAAATAAAGCGGAGATTAGATTAATGAACAGTATTTTTAGGGTTTCGTACAGAAACGGAAACCCATTACTAATAAGGGTAAGTACGCCATCCGTCCGTCCGTCCTACCATTAAAGGGCTGTATCTTTGAACCATGTTCTCTTAACTGTTTATCATGGTGTTGATTATGTCTGACTTGACAATCATCGTAACTTTTTCGTCTCCGTCGCCTGCTACGCATTGAAAATTTTTGAAAATTTAAATAATACAAAAAAACATAAGGAACCTATCGTGCTATACATCATTGAATTTGCAATGAAATATGCTTTCTAATACAGGGTGTACTTATTTTAACGGCCATATGAAAAAACAAAGTTGATGATGTTTTCTTCGAAACGAAACGTTATACTGAGAATCTGTTTACTGCATCTTGTAGAGTAAAAAAAGTGGCAATAAAGAAGTGCCTTTCGTTTTTTTATATCGTTTCGAATAACTTCAGGAAAAAATAAAAACGGAATTTACATTTTTCGGTTTTTTTCGTATATCTTCGGAAGTATTCGGAAATTAGCAAATTTTAAGATGGCATGCTACAAGACCCACAATTGCGCATATTTGCCTCAATTTAACCCACCCTGTACCTCTTACGGTTTAGGAGATACCCATGATGAGCCTCGAATCTGTAGCACCCTGTATATATATATATATATATATCACGATTATTACTGGAAACACATACTAGTTTCGCTCTTATTTGAGCTCATCAGTGGGTTATACCAGCAATAATCAAAACATCTCTAAATTAATTGGCTCATCGTAGCCAAAATCTGAACGAAACGTGAGACTAAGTTCCCTGTTTCGTCCTAGATGTCACATATTAATGTATCACACCGATAACTCAAAAAAGAATGGGCTCCAAGACTAATGGTTATCGTTTGAAATGTGAAAAAAAAAAAAACTTGTAGCACGTAGGCGCACATTTGCTTTCTCTACCAATCAAAAGCCCCAAAAACATCTGCCAACCGGTGAAAATTAGAGCAGATTCGGTGAACTTGATTTTGAGCTACAAACGATCAAACAGCATCCAAAATTTAAGGTGTTCCACTTCAGTTGACGTGTAGTTTATATTACCCATATGTTTTACTACCTTACTTAATCTCCTTTCACATAATTTAGGGGATAATATACCTCGTGTTCAAAAATATTGAGATATCAACGTTTTTACTCTGACGCAGGCGTTGTTTTATTAAAAGATAGATAGAAAACTGAACCCTTTTCGTTACTTATTATTTTTTAATTTGCTTTGTTGAATGGGTAGTAGAGGTTCTGTCGGTTTTAAAATGTTCCAGGAAGGTTGCCAAACGCAAATTGATTATTTACAGTAATTCATTGATTGTTGTTGCCCTTACTTGGTGAAACTTGTCCATACTGCATACAGACTTGGAGACTACTTCTCTGGCTTCACTGTTGGTTTTTGTAGGTGAAGGACGTATCCAGCGCGTGAGCTAACTGGAGCAAGTGGCCCTTCGAATTCTGGAAGTTCTAGAATGTTCTTCAATGCTTCTGTGACTATAGTTTCGCTGCTTGACAGCATTTTCAGACAGATTAAAATTGAATTAGTACGAAATCATGACAACTACAAATAAATGTCTGTTGCTAGGTTATGATATGATGTTTTGATCAAAAAATTTTATCAAATTGAAAATAGAATGAAACACAGATGACAGATGAGGTTTTTAAAATGTCTATGTGATGTATGTCAATATTTAACGTAAAAACTAGAACTAGCCTATAATAACTATGATAACAGTTACAACAATAAAATAACTAAACAATAACAGTATAAAAGTAGTCTCTATACAACGAAAATATCGACATACATCAACTCATCATTTTATTACAACTTTTTTGAAATAATAGTTAAATTTATTTTCTTTGACATATTTAATTAGAAAGAAGAATATCTAAGAAAGGGGAATTCATTAAATCAGTTTGCTCGTTTAAAACAAGGTAGTTATTGTCGTGTGTGTGCCTTTTGACTTCTAAAGCTTCAAAAAAGTCTAGTTTACGTTTGTCATCATAAAAATGTAGTGGTTGTATGCGGTTATTTATTGTAGGTCTATGTTCGGTATCAATAATATGTTTTGCAAATGTAGATTTGTCAGCGTGGTTATTTCTAAATGCAGAAATATGTTCTTTGTATCGGGTGTTAAAATTTCTAGAAGTTTGACCTATGTAGATTGCGTTATAATGTGTACAAGCTAATTTATAAACTCCAGCTTTTGTCAGGAAACAAGATTTTTCTTTCGCGTTAAATAACAAGTCACGCGTCGTGTTGTAAGATTTAAAAGCAACCTTTGTATTTGTACAAGTGTTTAAAATTTTTGAAATGTTTTCTGAAATGGTTCCAAAATAAGTTATCGAAACGTATTTGTTGTCTTCTTTGTCTCTAATATTTGGATAAATTAAATTAATCGCTAATTTGTATTCTTTTCTCTCTATCATTTTATCTATTATTTTAACAGAATAGCCATTATTAAATGCTGTTTGCTTAATTATTGAAATTTCTTTTTCAAAATTGTTTTGTGACATAGGTATTGAAAATGCACGATGTATCATAGAATGATAGGCTGACAGCTTTTGTGAAAAAGGGTGACATGAATCGTATGGTATGGTTGTGTCAGTGTAAGTTGGTTTCCTATATATTGAAAAGTCAAATGAATTATTTTCTAATTTTCTAATTGTTAAGTCTAAAAAGTTTATACAACTGTTAGCTTCTTCTTCTAAAGTAAACTTAATATTTGTGTGAAAAAAAAACAACAGTGAAGCTAGAGAAGTATTCTCCAAGTCTGTATGCAGTATTTACAGTAAAGCAATCCATTATTTGTAATTATGTATTGCCCCTGTTCATGAATATTTCAAATAAATAACAAAATATCTTCTGACGTAAACATGTCACAAAAGCGCAGACAAAAGACAACAGTAATTAAATCAACAGCAGCGTAAAAAATAATTTAGTAGTCTTTTTTATGACGAGCACATTATACAGAATATTTGTTTTAAGGAAGTTTATAGGTATTTTTATTATACTTTTGTCACATAAATTCCCTCACTTGTTTACAATAACGGTTGGAATTTTGTTTTCTATCTCAAAATTGTTTTTAATTAATCACAAAAAATAAATACCTGTATAAATAATCATAAAAAATAAAAGCTCTTTGAATGCAATAAAACTATAATAGTATATATACAACATTGGACCGTAATAAAAAAAGTCTGGACGCAGCAAGTACGTTATGGTGGTGAATTTTCATAAAAATATTTTTAATGCAGATGTCTTTTTTTAAATAAAAGCAGACATCAAATTTGGCTAAGTATTTTTTACACAAAATTCTGCTAAAAGAATAGATAAAATTCAAATTATATACCTAATCTGTAATTAAAATTGAAAATAAAATAATTTGTTTGCACGAAAATCCATTAAAAACTTATTTTCGACGAATTTCGCTTAAAAAGTGTTCCATCAATTGATTAATTTTTTATACAAAAATTCCCAAATGTTTCTTCAAAGAAAATTCATTAAACTCATTTATAAGAAAATTTGCTATTAAAAAAAATTAAATTAACAAAAAAACTGGTCCGATTTTCCTGACCAACCAACCATTCAAGTTATTTACCCACCTACCAAAATATAATTTTTCACAAAAACTTTTTCGAAGATAAAACAAAAATTTCATGAAAATTTGCAAACAATTTTTCAAGACAATCCGTGAACATTTTTTTTTTAATAATAACTTATTAAACTCTTATTATTAATTACCAAAATTTCACAAAAACATCTTACAAAAAATGATTTCTACGAAGCACAAAAAAATTTCTGCGAAAACTTGCTAAATACCTTTTTACACAACATTTTGCAAAAAGAATACATACAATTCAAATTACCCAATCTGTAATTAAAATTGGAAATAAAATAATTTGTTTCCACGAAAATCCATTAAAACATGTTCAATGAATTTCGTTTAAAAAATGTTCCATCAATTAAATAATCTTTCATACAAAAATTCGCAACAAACGTTTCTTCAAAGAAAATTCGCTATTAAAAGAACATTTTGTACAAGAAAATTAACAAATAGAAATAGAAATAAATTGAATAAATAAAAAAATATTGAAAATCTGATCTAAATACCGAACTAGATACTTTTTCTGTGGCTTCACGAAAAAATTCTTTTGCCTGTTTTTTAGTGAATTTTCGTAGAAAAAATTCACTAATGGGGAGATCCCGACTTTTGAATGTTGAAAATTTTTTGCAAATGAGCGCGAACTAGGACCCATAGAACCCATATCCGAGGTCAGTTTCAATTTTTATATGTTTATATATATATATATATATATATATATATATATATATATATATATATATATATATATATATATATATATATATATATATATATATATATATATATATATATATGTATGTATGTATGTATCACACCAATAACTCAAAACATAATGGGTTGATTTTCATACAATTTTGCATGTACCTTTCTTTTGTAAATGGCTTGGATAAGTTCGTTAGTCAGGAAAATCGGACGAGGTTTTCCGGGAAAATTTTGAGTTTTCATTCTAAAAAAAATTTTATCTCAAAAAATAAAAAAGCTTTGATAAACAATTTGGTAGGTAGGTTTGCGATATAAAAAGTAAACTACACACCAAAATTTAGATTTCTATGTTACAAGAAAAAAAAAAGTTATAATAAAATATTTTGTGCCAGATCATTTCTATGAAAATTCACTACCATAACGCACTTGCTGCGTCCAGGCTTTTTTTTACAGTTGTCTACTTTGAATATATGCTACAATGTACATTTTCAATAAATCAGTGGTTAGAACTTGTTTTACACTACATACTTAAATTTAGAATGCTTTGATAAATCTATTTCGAAAAAAAATTACAACTGTAAAAAAAATCTGAGATGTTTTTATTTCCAAATACTCTAATATAAAACTTTGATAATGTGGTGAACACTAACAAGTACACTTTAGTAAAATCCACTTTACCATAACCATGTTTTTTACATCTACTTGACCGTCGATTTATTAAGATTTTTATGTGTTTTTGTTTTGTTTCAGAAGAAGACGAGTCTCAAATATTCGTCAAGTTTTTCAAGTTCCATAAGTGTTATGATCTCATTCCAACATCGGCCAAACTTGTTGTTTTCGACACCCAACTTCTCGTCAAAAAGGCGTTCTTTGCACTGGTCTATAATGGTAAGTAAAATTACAGAAATTACAGAAATATTTTTAGAACTTCAGTGACTATTTGGGTGGTACCGCACAAAATTTCAAAAAATGTTGAGTACGCCTCAATTGCTATTTGTCATCAAAGTGAAAACTCGAAATGGAATATCCAGGTTATATATAGTTATCGGGACTCAACACCAAAATCTCAAATCGAAAACATTAAAAAAATATATTCAACCAAAGTCAGAAATTGTAACTCAAAATTCCCCAGTTGAAAAAAATGGTATGACGACTGGTTATCAATTCATATGGCACACTTGTCCAACAATTAATATCCATAATTTAATTTAATAAGTTTTACCCCACAATTTTATATGACAGCACTTGCCTGACACCTATGTAATTAAGAAATAACACTCTAAAATTTTTGAAAGCTATAAAAATGAACCCGTTATGACTTACTATCTCCGATGAGGCTTTATATCAAGTTCGCAAATACAAATTTGTTAGTTTTACAATACTATCAGAATTATATAATTCTTGTCATTAACCAGACAGGCGCTTGAAATACCTGTTAAGAGTGCCTCATTAACATCATCCTGCGCGTGCATTTTCAGTCAAGGTTTTTGCAGCTGACCCATTTCTCGCCTCTCATGGTTGCAATCTTGTATACGGACATTCAGGCGGTTATGGAGTTTGATAGACTTTTAAGAATACTAACGTATTTATCGTTTTCGTGGAACTATCAATGAAATTATATTCTCAAGTAAGAAAAACTACCTCTGTTGGCGACCAAAGTGCGTTTTATTTTAAACCTTAAGCGATGGAATTAATATTTCCAGAAAATTAATTTCAAAGAGGCCCCTTCTCTGATGCTTTGGCAGTAGTTTTAGTTAAGTTTATGGTTTAACGGTCTATTGCCCAGTTTGACAAAGCCCGATTAAATATTTAACGGATGGTTAGTTAATCAAGGATTAAGATGACCAATCACAGGTTGTAATTCGGGTTTTTGCCATGACAACTAAATATTTTGAAGCTGTGATTGGTTGTATTAAGCCTTGATTAACTAACCGGCCGTTAAATATTTAATCAAGCTTTGTGAAACTGGGCAAATAAGTTTTAGCTGCTTTTCGTAGAAAAAATTTGTTAATGAGGAGACCGCGGCTTTTGAATTCTAAAAAGATTTCTTCAAATGAGCGCTAACTAGGCCCCGTAGAATCCTTATCCGGGTTTACTTTCTGTTTACATATATACAGGGTGACGCATTTCTCCGGTAAAGCTCAATATAATTGTTATTATGCAAGATACGAGAAAATTTTTTATACGTTACTTATAGGGTGTCTTGAGCTGCATCTTATATAATTATTTTGACAATCACAGGATGGCCCATAAGTCGTTGGTGATTCCTACATTTTTTTTGAACATTCCTTATTGCATTTTTGCATTTTTCATCGAAATATTATGCATGTTTGTAAAAAAATCGAGACGCAGTAAGTGCGTTTTGGCAGCGAATTTTCATTAAATGCTTCAAAATTCAATAACTCAATTTGCTATTAACCTAAGGTTTGTTGGCTGGGAAACGAGTTTTCTCGGATACCTTTTAAGTTCATTTCTGGAAAATTTTTGTACATTTTCAAACAAGTTATTTTGATAAAATATGGCACATTGTTTCTACTATATAGGTTATTTATGAATGAATTTTATTAAAATTGATCAACCCGGATTGTCTTGAAAGTTATTAGTTTTGTTAATTTCCTGTGTCACCCGTTATTTCACTGTCGGTCGGTATCTTATCTGTCATCAGTATTGCATAAAAGGTGATTCTTAACGGGATGCGAAACACGAAGGATAATTGTGTTTTTTACTGGTCTCTCTTAATTTTCTAAGCCCGTTTCAGTCTCAAGACTGGTCGTCAATTAGTGAAAGAACTTTTTCTGATTTCTTTAAGATTTTTCTTTCGTTTTCGCCGAACATTTGCACGTTTTGTGTAGTGACCTTAGCTCGACCTATAAAATAAATGAATGGTGACCTCATATGAATTCATCTGATGAATTACTACAGATTCTAGGCTGAGCCGTCCACTGCGCTGGCAACAGCGGCCAAGTTTTTATGTTGCTAATATTGCCAATAAATATTTTGTTTTGGTTTTGTTGTTTGTGATAGTTGTGGGCGTGTGTATAATAGAGCTCCACACATATAAAAGTCAGATATCGTGCGGCAGAAACATATTTCTTAGCTATTAAGTTGGATATTTGTTTAGCCAGGGACGTAATGGAAAATTTAAAATATGTAGTAAAATCAAAGTTCATAGCGATAATTCGCTATTGAATAGTTTTTGTATTAAAAATTATTTTAGGTGAAATTGCAGAGAACCTCCCGAACCAATTTAGATAAAACCACAGTAAATTTGCAGACAACCTTCCGAACGCTTTTAAAAAAATATTTTCAGATGCATGCTTAGGACACCACAAGCCACAAGAAAATTTTCTTGTCCATAACCACCACCTCGCCCGCCATCCAAGCCATATTCCCCCAAACCCTGCCTCCCCGCACAACACCCCTATTCGCACCAGATCCCGTAACTTTCTTGAGGGCGGCTCTCAGGAAATTTGTCTTGTGGTTTATGCAACGAGGGTGGTTGTATGCATGCGAGAGGGGAAGGAAAATCCCCCACGACGAAGCAGCTCCCCCTCGTTTGTCGCAAGTGGAACGCTAGAAGATTATAATATAAGTACCCTAGTTTGTACAGCTAAAAGAACTGCCAATCGAGCGAAATTTAAAAAATAACAATAAATGTACATAACACTTACGTTTTGCATCTCGAGCAAATTATGCAGATCCGGCCCTTGGTGTAAACAACCTTCGACCTAGCATTTAATAACCTTGGACCTCTCATTTTCCTCATCGCAAAAAATGTAGGAAACAAATAAAATGTCTCAGACCAGGAACTAGCGACACATACACGCTCAAACCACTACAACACTAATGGTTATTAACAGAACAAGGTAAACAACGCACACTTTCAGAAGTAACGTCCGCGAACACATGAATATATAAGAAACCATCTAAACTGGTACGCATACTAGCGACGTACTAAAAGCGAAGTGATAAATTGTCAGTAGAAGTCAATAGTCCATGTGTCTAGAATATTTCAGGGACTCCCAAAATCAATCTGAGCTTTATGTCAAATGTAATGTTAAGGAGGGCAAGGTGTGCCAGGGAACAGAACCGTACTGGGAAATTGTTTAAAAAGTGTGCAATGTCTAATACATGAGAACAAAAGGTAAGAATCCCCCCTCTACACTTGGTTATCATGGGAGAGGCTAAGCTAGGACTATACAGACTAGCCTGCAATGATAGACTGAAGGTCAAACCAGGTTGCAGGGTCACTCCAAAATTCAGGAGACCGTGGAGGAGCTCATGCTTGAAATGAGGTCAGACTTCGCGAATCTGCAGGGAAATCAATTCTACAGTGGAAATCCCCGACCGCGAGGAATTTCGGGGGGAGACGCCGGGCCCAGCACGGGACGCGCTCGTCTGGTTCACAGACGGATCCGGCGGGGAGCGTGGGACGGGGGCAGGCGTTTATTCGGAAGGACCGAGGGTAAGTCACAGTATTGCCCTTGGAGCTCATGAAACGTCCTTGCAGACCGAAATTTACGCCATTCTGCACTGCGTGCGAGAGAAAAAGAAGAGGGGCTACACCAACAAGCGGATCCTCATAGCCACAGATAGCCAGGCAGCCCTTAAGACTGGTAAGTGAATGCCGAGACGAGACGAGCGACCTGGCTGGGCAGAATGAGGTCACCCTAATCTAAGTGCCGGGTCACTCGGGGGTCAAAGGCAGTGAAGAAGCTCAGTCTCGCGAAGAGAGTGTCAATAGAACCATCTATGGGACCAGAACCGGTCCTGGGCGTGATGAAGAGCAGTGCCAGGGGATCCATTAAGTCCTGGGTCAGAAACGAACATAAGGTGTACTGGGCAAACTGTCCAGGTCTCAGACATTGGAAGTCAGTAATTGGGGAAGCCAGTTTAAAGAGAGCTGTGGAGCTGCTAAATCTTAGCAGAGGGCAGAGCAGGAACATAACAGGACTCTTGGTGGGACACATGTCCGTTAAGAAACAGCTGCATAAAATAGGGCGGTTCGAGGGGGCCCTGGCATGCAGACTCTGCGGAGAGGGGAAGGAATCAGCCCAGCACATCCTGTGCGAGTGTAAAGCTCTGGACCGCGAAAGACAACTGATCTACGGACAGCCTAGACCGGAGACAGAGCAATATAAAACTTCACCCTATCAATTGCTGTGCAGACTAGTTCAAGGCACAGTAATTTTGGAATGGGTGGAGTAGAAAAGACAAAGGGCATGCACAATAAACCAAAGGCTGCGGTTCTATCGGGGCGGCAAATACGCGGACGAGCCCTAAGGGAAAAAAAGGTAAAAATAGTGTCAGCGTGCATGCAAGATACCAAACCCTATATATCATAATTAGAAACGCAGACCGGTTTCGCTCGATTTAGAGTTTTATGGTGTGAATACATCTAGCCTTACATACATTGTTCCGATATTAGGGAAGAAATGGACCAGTGCTGACAATTTACAAAATTGTTGGTTGGTTGAACACAGTCTCTATTTAAAACATTTTTTTATTAATTGGAGCTGTCGTGACAACATACTGACTGGTTCCGCGCCGAGGTGGCGACCCTGTCGTACATCTCACGATGTTCTAGGAGGTTGGCTACCATAGCCGTATTACTTTATAGGTGTGTTTCCGCTGTAATTAGTATAGCGCACTGACGAGCTCTAATTAGAACGAAACTGGTCTGCGTCTCTAGTTATGGTGAGAATGCATCTCGCCTTATATAGATAATTCGCTGTTACAAGAGCATTGTACATGAAAATGTTGTGGCTTCACGTAGAAAATTTTCCTTGACGGACAGTGCCCTAAAAAGAGAAGCTGGTTGCAGAGACGAAAGCAAACCCTATTGAAGCCACATAAAAAGTCTCCATGTCTGTATTAAATATAGAACGGTTTCACCAAGTTAGGGCAACAATAAACAATCTAATCTGCCATTAACATTGGATTAAAAACCTTAAAAGTCCTCATCTTCTCATCGGTGGATTTTTTTTACAAAAGGTGGCTAAAAAAATTTGTTGGTATTACGCAATCTAATCAGATAACATTAAAACTGTTTGTGTGCTTAACAAAATGTATTAAGTATTACAGACAAACATTACTTAGGACCTCTTATGGTTTTGCTTTTGTACGCGTAAATTGGTGATTTTTAAACAAATATTCTTCAACTGTATGAATAGTAAATAATGCATGAAATGTCTTTAACCACGTCCCATATTTATATTTCTACTGTTCCTCTGCTTCATTTTATTAAAATATTTGCAAAAGGCGTCATGAAACTTCACTATCATAACGCACCTCTGGCTATCGAACTTTTTCACCCGATGATGTAATCAGCAAAAACCATTATAGCCACTTAGTGAGTGGTGGACGTACCGCCACCTAGTTGCGGAACCAAGTAGTATGTTGTCACGCCAGCTCCAAATAACACAAGGTGTTAAAAAAATAGAGACTGTATACAACTAACTAACAATTTAGAAAATTGTCAGCCCAGGCCCATTTCTACCCCAATATAGGGACAAAGTATGTAAGGCTAGATGCATTCTCGCAACAATTAGAACCGTTGTTGCGAGAATGCATCTAGTCTTACATACTTTGTCCCTATATTGGGGTAGAAATGGGCCAGGGCTGACAATTTTCTAAATTGTTAGTTAGTTGTATACAGTCTCTATTTTTTTTTAAGTGTTTTAAGGCTGGCTATATTATAGCCGTATTACTTTTGATGCATTTTTGCTACAATTAGTATGCCGTACTGAAGAGCTCTAATGAGAGCGAAACCGGTCTACGGTTCTAATTGCTGCGAGAATGCATCTAGCCTTACATTATCGCCAATTGAAAATTGCTTTGCGTAGATATTTGATTTGATTCTAAGGATGTCCTTTCTTTTCAAGTCTAATGGATGAAAATTAATTAAATGCAATTTCTTGACAAATCATCTTTTACTAATTAATCATCTAAGTCGACTGATCAAATGGTAAAAGAATTAATTCAGGTGCAAACTTTACTAAAACGAAACCTATTTCTATAATCACGAATAAATGGGGTGCATTAATAACATTTCTTTCAAATTTTAAATTCATTTTCGTCAAACATGAATCCAATTTACATTTTAATTTATCTTATATAACAACTACCAATATATTTGCGATCCCCACGTTGTGGATGAAGCACGTGGTGACCTTGAGTTTCTATAGGTGTTTTTATTATTAGTTAATCCAAAGCCGGCAGCCGGCTTGTATACATATCGTTAATCTGTTACTAAGGTGAGCAAATACATGATCAAATACAGGGGCGTACGTGCACATGCACCATAAACAACACTTTTTGCAGAGAAGAAAACAAACCTTTGTGAAACCAGGGAAATAGTGAAAAAGTCTGGACGCAGAAAGTGCGTTATGGAAGTGAATTTTCATTAAAATGTTTTTAATAACAAATATGTCTCTTTAATGCAAGCAGGCATCAATTTGGTCACTGGTATAACCTATATAGTAGAAACAATGTACCATATTTTATTAAAATAACTTATTGTTTGAAAACGTACAAAAATTTTCCGAACATAAACTTAAAAGGTTTCCGAGAAAACTCGTTTCCTAGCCGACGAACCATAGGTTAATAGCAAATTGAGTTCTTGAATTTTGAAGCATTTAATGAAAATTCGCCACCAAAACGCACTTACTGCGTCTCGATTTTTTGTACAAACATGCATCATATTTCCATGAAAAATGCAAAAATGCAATAAGGAATGTAAAAAAATAATTGTAGGTATCACCAAAACCACTTATGGGCCACCTGTGTTTGTCAAAATAATTTTATAAGATGCAGCTCAAGACACCTATAAGTAACGTATACAATTTTTTCTCGTATTTTGCATAATAACAGTTATATTGGACTTTACCGTAGAAATGCGTCACCCTGTATATATGTAAACAGAAAGTAAACCCGCATATGGATTCTAGGTGGTCTAGTTTGCGCTCATTTGAAGAAATGTTTTCAGGATTCAAAAGTCGCGGCCTCCTCAATAACGAATTTTTTCTACGAAAATTAGCTAAAAACTATTGACCATTAGACCATAAACTTAACTAAAACTACTGCCAAAGCATCAGAGAAAGGGTCTATTTGAAATGAATTTTCTGGAAATATTTCAGGAAAATGAAGGACAATGGCGGTTGGAGCTGAAACTTTTTGTAAAATGAAAGGCAATGATGGTTGAAGCTGAAACTTAAGGGTTTGCAAAACACTCTTTACATAATCCGTATTTCTTTCAGGTTCTTTGCTTAAATGTTGCCAATTTTGACGTTTAAATCGCGTCTCTGGGGTTTTAAGAAAAACCTCAATTTTTTTTCTTTAAACGCCTATAACTTTTTTGTCTAAATTTTGATATGAATATATAAATATGGAACGGTTTGAATAAGTTAGGGCAAGAACAAACAACCAGATATGCTATTCAAGTTGAATTAAGTCTTAAACGTTTTCATCTCCTCTTTATTAAATTATTTTTTATACTAAAATTCATCGGAATAACAACAATCTAATCGGATAAGAGTAAAGTTGAATGAGACTAAAAAAATTGATAAAAAGCGAAATCACTAACTAGGATTAGAACTCGTCATATAGGACCTGATTATCGGATGTACAGGGCTTAGCCCACTCGGCTACGTTCGGTATGACATACCAGCAGGTATATCCGGTAGTATGTTAATTGTCTAAATTTACTGTTTACTCCAAACAACTTTTATTTACAATGTCTTTTTTGCTCATATTTTAACAGAATGAAGGAAAATAACAACTTAGACACATATCTAGGAGCTTGTTAGTCATTTCGTATCGTATTTTTCATCCAAATTCGTACTCCTACCGTCATTATCAATTTTGACGTTTTAACTTTCTTAGATATAATTAATTAAAAATTAATTTACCTCTAACTTTTTTGTCTTTTAACATAGAGATCTGAATTTTGACACATAGAATACTTTTTATGACAAGAAACCGTGTCAAGCCCATTAATTTCTTTATGTCTTTAAACTAGATATACACTCATAAATCTGTCAAATAAGAGGAATAAAAGAAGTTCGATAACCTTGTTCGTTCAATAAAGACACAGTAGACAAAGGCATGCCTCTTCGAATTAAAATTACTTTTGTTTTCGGTTTTTTACCTAAGGATGTATATAAATATAGGTTGTAGCAGAAATATTAGTTTAGAATTTTATCATCGTCTGATGAAGTTGTTAGCGAAACGATCGTTAGGTCTTCAAATGATGTATTGTGGTGATTGGGTTTCTCCAACTGCGCACCAGAATTTGCTCCTGACCTGACTCGTCTGTTTCAGACATCTTACAATAGAGGCATATGGCATATTCCCTAGTAACTGGACAACCGCTCGAGTACAACCCGTCCCCAAGAAAGGATCCAAAGCGCTTCCTAGCAACTACAGACCTATTTATCTCCTTTCAGTCGTCTCTAAAGTGATGAAAAAGTATATAAACACCGAAATACTAAAGTTGCTTGAAAAACACAGGCTAATCCACGACAGGCAGTATGGATTCGGTCAGCGCAGATCAACTGCGGACCTCCTTTCCTTTGTCACCCATTCTTGGAACAAGTCTATGGAACTACACGGTGAATCTCAGATTGTCGCTCTAGACATATCCAAAGCATTCGACCAGGTCTGGCACACAGCGCTGCTTAATAAACATCCGGCCTATGGCCTACCTCCAAAACTCTGTACCTAGACAGCAAATTTCTTTTCCAACCGGAGCATTTCTGTTGTCGTGGATGGGCGTTCCTCTAAACTGTAGGAATCCCTCAACGTTCAGCTTTAGCCCCTAGTTTGTTTCTTCTCCACATCAATAACCTCCTCTCTAGCACATCCAACTCAGTTCACAGTTACGCGGACGACAGCACCCTCCACTCAAATATACACTATTCTAAGCCCAATTAGATGAGGATCGCAGACTCATGGAGGGTTCTGTCTCTGTGGATCTCCAAAAAATATTAGACTGGGGAAGTAGAAATCTTGTACAATTCAACTCCACCAAATCTTAGTCTTGCTTTCTATCTCATAAGAGATACACCAGCCCTAGATCTATCACAATGAACAACCAAGTTATTCAAAGTAATGAGTCCTTTTCACTTGTTGACATTTCTGTGGCTCGAAATCTCAATTGGCACCAACATGTCACATCAATTGCAGAAGCGGCTGCTAAGAAATTAGGCTTCCTCTTCCGGGCTCCCAAATACTTTTCACCAGCTAATCTCTATGTCTTATATACTTCACAAATAAGGCCAAACCTCGAATACTGCTCCCACATCTGGGGTGCCGCTGCCGCTTCTACACTCGCTACCCTGGACTACATTCAGAGGAGAGCTATGCGTCTCATCGGTGACCCTACCCTCACACAAAGGCTGCCATCGCTTGCCCACCGAAGTGCCGTTGGTGACCTCTCTTTCTCTCTTATAAATATCTGCACGGGCACTGCTCCGAGGAGCTTTCTTTCATGGTTCCTCCACCTGCTGCCCCCAACAGATCTACCAGGGGAACAGAGCGAATGCACCGTTTTACTGTCGAGGTCACCAGACATAGAACTTGTTATGCCCTCTCTTTTGTCCCGAGGACTTCCAAGTTGTGGAATTCCTTGCCGGCACATGTTTTCCTTCTCCTCCGAACCTCCAAACCTTCCATTCCAGAATTAACAGTTTGCCTCTTTTCTCCTTGTCGACACCCACGGTACGATAGTATTTAGGCTATAACACCTGTGCTGTGTTGTTGAAATATAAAAAAAAGTGTGCTTATAATAAAGAAAGTAAGAAAAACGGAAAGTAAATAATTATCTTTTGTTTCTTTAGTAAGAGTTGAAGTGCGTCTCCCAAAGTAATAAATCTCATATAATGTCAATTCGCTCTCTTTCTAGTTGTTGATCAACTGAAAAACATCTGTAATTAAACGATTGTTGATTTGAAATCCCGTCTGAAACAATATTGGCAGAAGATCAAGGATACCTCGTCTACCTCTAGTAAACACACCAGGCAGGGCTATTACTTTTACAATGGCAATTAATTTTTTAATTGATCTATTTAATCATCTGGCAGTAGATACTAATAATTGGTGTTATGTTCTTAATTTGTCCATTAATTAATCTGTATTTTGCGGGATAGGTTTATTAAAAGCATGTTATACAGGTGGCCCATTGAAAACAAGCTGGCAGCCATAAGTGCCGGGAACAGATTTTGTCGAAAAAAACCTGAAATACGACAAGTTTGCTTGTTAGTACAGGCAATAGAGGAGCCCGTTACTCTTGTCCATAATGCACTAAACTACAGGAGTTTTTTTTTTGACAGATAGGTTCAGAATTACTGACTGAATGTAAAAACACAAAATCCTTACAAATTAGGAGGGCGGAAGTGCCGCCATTTTGAGAGAAACCGTTTCGGCCTATATCTCCGCAACCGTGCACTTTAGGCCAAAAATGGTAATGACCTTTATTGTAGATAATTGCATTTCTCCTCTTTTTTGTTAAATAATTTTTTTTGTATCACACCGTTTACAACTTATACGACTATTAGCATTCATTTATTGACTTTTTTACCTATATCTTTGTTAATAATTGTTTAAAAATAAAATGCTTATAACTTAACTTTTCAATCTACAAATTTACTACAATTTTTACTAAAAACTTTTTTTCTAAAATCAATATTTTCAAAGTTATAACGCGTTAAATGTTGCACTTTTCAATCGACAAATTTTTCTGGAAATATTTTAGTACAATGACGGTTGAAGCTAAGACTTCAGGCTTTGTAAAACATTTTTCTTGAGACATTTCCTTTCCATAGCTTATATTAGTTTCAGGTTCTATGCGTGTTGCCAATGTTGACGTTTTAATTCGCGATTTTGACGTTTTGAGGAAAACCCCAACTTATTTTTCTTTAAATGCCTATAACTTTTTTGTCTCTGAACCCACGGACCTAGATTTTGGTAGGTAATTTACCTATAATGACATAAAACCGTGTACCAAATTTAGTTGCCCTTACTTTGTAATTTCCGGAGATATGATTTTTTTTCGAAAGAAAACACAAAATTTTTCTGGAAAACCTGTGCCGATTTTCTTGGCTAACGAACTCATCCAAGCCACTTACAAGAGGAAGGTATTCACCAAATTTAATTAAAATCGGCCCATTAGTTTTTGAGTTATCGGTGTGATATATATATATATATATATATATATATATATATATATATATATATATATATATATATATATATATATATATATATATAAAATTGAAACTGACACCGGATATGTGTTCTAGGGGGCATAATTAGCGCATATTTCAAATTTTTTTTGAAAATTCAAAAGTCGGGGTCTCCTCATTAGTGGATTTTTTTTTAAGAAAATGCACTAATAATAATTTTAGAAAAAAAAGTTTAAAGTAAAGGTTCTAGAAAATTTGTCGATTGAAAAGTTAAGTTATAAGCATTTTATTTTTTAAACAATTATTAACAAAGATATAGGTAAAAAAGTCAATAAATGAATGCTAATAGTCGTATAAGTTGTAAACGGTGAGTGATACAAAAAAAAAATTAACAAAAAAGATGAGAAATGCAATTATCTACAATAAAGGTCATTACCGTTTTTGGCCTAAAGTGCACGGTTATGGAGATATAGGCCGAAACGGTTTCTCTCAAAATGGCGGCAAAAAAAACTCCTGTAGTTTAATGCAGAAAAAAATTCTCTATTGCCTGTACTATGTAAGGCGGACAAATTTTGTCGTAAAAAGTAGAGCCCAAACTTTACCCTCCTAAGCGTGGGTGTCATCCCTCAAATTTTTTCAAACGGGAATAGGGATCATGGGATAGCTGGTTGAAAAGAGATTTTAATTCCCTATACATTACTTTTTTATTTTTGAAATTCAGTCTATTCGTTTAGAATATATGGATTTTCGAAATACCACTAATGCATTTCTCGATAAATTCTTAATGCTTGAATTGGGCCTCACCAGCGTCCATTGCAAAATAAAAAAAGTTATTAACGGTGTGCGCAGGTAACAAGAAGTCATTTAGATTAATGTGCTCAAAAAAAACCTCAGCAAAATATTTCTTGTGATCAACGCATTCTTGATAGTAACTTTTTGTGCCTACATGTTTTTTTTAATTTCAACAACACATCACGAGGGCTTACAGCCTAAATACTATCGTACCGTGGGTGTCGACAAGGAGGAAAGAGGCAACTTGTTAATCCTGGATTTGAAGGTTTGGAGGTTCGGAGGAGAAGGAAACACGTGCCGGCAAGGAGTTCCACAACTTGGAAGTCCTCGGGACAAAAGAGCGGGCATAACAAGATGTTCTATGTCTGGTGATCTGGACAGTAAAAGGGTGCATTCGCTCTGTTCCCCTGGTAGATCTGTTGGGGGCAGCAGGTGGAGGAACTATGAAAGAAAGCTCCTCTGAGCAGTGCCCGTGCAGATATCTATAAAAGAGAGAGAGAGGTCACCAACGGCACGTCGGTGGACAAGGGATGGCAGCCCTTGGGTGAGGGTAGGGTCACCGATGAGACGTATAGCTCTCTTATTAATGGAGTCCAGGATATCGACTGTAGAATCTGCAGCAGCACCTCAGATGTGGGAGCAGTATTCGAGGTTTGGCCTTATTTGTGAAGTATATAAGGTATAGAGATTAGCTGGTGAAAAGTATTTGCGAGCTCCGAAGAGGAAACCTAATTTCTTAGCAGCCGCTTCTGCAATTGATGTGACATGTTGGTGGCAATTGAGATTTCGATCGACAGAAATGCCAACAAGTGAAAAGGACTCATTACTTTGAATAACTTGGTTGTTCATTCTGATGGGTCTAGGGCTGGTGTATTTCTTATGAGAAAAAAAGCAAGACTGAGATTTGATGGGGTTGAATTGTTCAAGATTTCTACTTCCCCAGTCTAATATTTTTTGGAGATCCACGGAGACAGAACCCTCCATGAGTCTGCGATCCTTCGTCTAATTGGGCTAAAGAGACAGGCTTAGAATATTGTATATTTGAGTAGAGGGTGCTGTCGTACGCGTAACTGTGAACTGGGTTGAATGTGCTAAAGGGGAGGTCATTGATGTGGAGAAGAAACAAAGTAGGAGCTAAAGCTGAACCTTGAGGACCTCCTGCATAAATTGGATAGAGTTGAGAGGAATGGCCATCAACGACAACAGGAATGCTCCGGTTGGAGAGGAAATTTGCTGTCCAGGTACAGAGTTTTGGTGGTAGGCCATAGGCCGAAAGTTTATTAAGCAGCGCTGCGTGCGAGACCTGGTCGAATGCTTTGGATATGTCTAGAGCGACAATCTGGGATTCACCGTGTAGTTCCATGGACTTGTTCCAAGGAAAGGAAGTCGGCAGTTGATCTGCGCTGACGGAATATATACTGCTTGTCGTGGATTAGACTGTTTTTCAAGAAATGATAGTAATTCGGTGTTTATATAGTTTTCTTTAGAGACGACTGAGAGAAATAGGCCTGTAGTTGCTAGGAATCGCTTTGGATCCGTACGCCATCCTGCACTGTGTGCGGGATAACAAGAGGAGGGGCTACACCCACAAGTGGATCCTCATAGCCACAGACAGCCAGGCAGCCCTTAAGGCCCTAAGTAGCACACGGGTAAATTCCTGGCTGGTGAGTGAGTGCCGAGACGAGACGAGCGATCTGGCTGGGCAGAATGTGGTCACCCTCATCTGGGTGCCGGGTCACTCGCGGGTCAAAGGCAATGAACAAGCTGACAGTCTCGCGAAGAGAGGGTCAGCGGAACCAATTATGGGACCAGAACCGAGTCTGGGCGTGACAAAAAGCACTGCCAGGGGAGCCATTAAGCACTGGGTCAGAAACTAACACAAGGTGTACTGGGCAGACTGTCCAGGGCTCAAACATGGGAAGTCAATAATTGACGAACCCAGTTCAAAGAGAGATCTGGAGCTGCTAAATGTTAGCAGAGGACAGCTCAGAAACATAACGGGTCTCTTGACGGGACACATGGCCGTCAAGAAACACCTGCATAAAATGGGACGGTTTGAGGGGGACCTCGCATGCAGACTCTGCGGCGAGGGGGAGGAATCAGCCCAGCACATATTATGTGAGTGTAAAGCTCTGGACCGCAAAAGACAACTGATCTACGGTCAGCCTAGATCGAAACTTCACCGTACGAATGGCTGTGCAGACTAGTTCCAGGCACAGTGATTTTGGAATGGGTGGAGTAAAAAGACTAAGGGCAGGCACAATAAGCCAAAGGTTGCAGTACTATCGGGGCGGCAAAGCCGCGGACGAGCCCCGAGGGAGAAAAAAATTACTGATTTTAAACACGCGCAAATTCTTTAATCGTTTCTATTATATGACCTTAATCAATTTCTACTGTAACGTAACCGGTTTAAATCGTAATAATGTAATCTAATCCAATAAGTCACCTAATTTATAATATTGTTATTGTTTGTAGTGGTATTATTGAGTGGTTTTTTTCTTTTACAGGCGTTAGGGCCGCTCCGTTGTGGGACAGCAAGAAGCAGGAGTTCGTGGGCATGCTGACCATCACCGATTTCATCAAAATCTTGCGGATGTACTACAAGTCAGCTAGTGTGGCCATGGAGGAGCTGGAGGAGCACAAGCTCGACACGTGGCGGCAAGTGCTGAAGGACCAGCGACCCCTTATTTGCATCAGCCCGGATGAATCCTTGTATGATGCCATAAGGACTCTTATTCACAATCGCATCCACAGGTTGCCTGTGATAGACCCAGAGACCGGCAACGTGCTGTACATACTCACCCACAAAAGGATACTCAGGTTCCTGTTCTTATATGTGAGTACTTGTTTATTGATTTATTTTTAACCGACCTCACAAAAGTAGATGTTTTAAATTTGACACGTAATTTGTTAAAATCGACTTCAAGAAATGAGTTATTTAGGATTTTTATTTTGTTTTTGTTATTTACCCCACTGTCCTTACAAAACATACAGTGAGCAGAAAAATTATAGAATAAATTCATTAAAATTTAAGCGATTTATATTTGGACGAAATGCTCCGACACGTCAACTCAAGTTTTCAAAAATACAAATTTTTGCAATATATTTACGTTTCTCCCACTCCTGCCTTTCAAATATGACGTCATCAACGTTTTTTTTTAAATGGAAACCCCTTTTGTTAATTTTGATCGATCATTGAATTGTCTACACGGTACCGTCAATGTTTTGATACCTCACATTGTTAAATTTTCGAATGAAAGTCATTTAGAGAGTGGAAAACATAACCTCTATTCGTAACAATTAAAAGTTAAAGGTTCTTATTCGACCAATTAATGTATTGTTTTCTAAATATAATTTTCGAAATTCAATCCGCCGACTTCTTAAGAATGGGCAAATCTGTTGACACATTCCTCTTGTACATTGCGAATGACGTCAGGACTAAATCGAGTTATTTCATACCTAATTCGATTTTTCAAATTTTTGGATTATTTGGTTTCTTAACATAGATTTTTGATTTTAAATACCCCCAAAAATATATTGACGTAAGATTTTGGGGTTTGGTTGTCACTCTATTGGTCCTAGCCCACCGATTTAATTGCGAGGAGAGTAGTAATTTAAGAACTCGCGTACATAACGTGCGTTAAGATAGAATAATTGTCTGCCGTATATCCCCTATGTTTCAAACCTTTACGAATTATTTTTTTAAAACATTAAAGTTGTCATTCCTACATACTGCGAACAACCAGAGATGAACCACAATATTTTCAACGAGAATGTTAATGAATACAATTATAAACATGTATATACTGACGGGGCTAAAGAAGAAGGCAGAGTTGGGTCAGCTTTTTATGTCCCATCACAAAATTAGAGCGACAAATATAGCCTAGACTGCAACGCTACCACCTATACTGCAGAGCTATATGCTATAGAAAAAACCTTGACGTTTATCCGTGACTCCGGTAATAAAGCATGCCTTGTAATCAGCGATTCAAAATCAGCATTGACAGCATTAAAAGCCACTCACATAAAACAGCGTACGCATCCCATTCTTAACAGATAATTCACCTATGCTATCAGATAAACACAGGAGGACACGTTGTATTTTTATGGGTAAAAGGACATAGCCACATCGAAGGCAACGAAATAGCTGATGAACTAGTTAAAGAGGCAGCATTTATAAGTAATTCCAAGAAAGGTATACCTCACAGTGACCTCTGCGCAGAAATTAGAAGAGAAAGCAGACAGTCTTGGAAAAAAATTGGAAACAATTCTGGAAAATCAGCAAAACCTTGCAGATTAATAAATCCAGCATTCCAGCACACATGTGAGCCAGCCAAATACAATAACTTGAACAGGATCAACTCAACGACGTTGTTTAGATTATTAACCAATCACGGGAGGGATCCAGCTCACTTGCATCACATAGGAATTCTCAACAATGACGACTGTAACTGCGACCAGAGAAAATTAGGTGATCTTAATCATATTATTTTATCGTGCCCGCTCTATGAGACACAGCGTACACATTTATTAGCTTCACTTAATAATTTAAAGGTACACTACCCACTAAATCTTACATATTTGTTATCTTTAAAAAATAGAGGTAATATATGTAGTTTCTTCTTTTAAGCATTGTAATATTAGATTATGTGCTTAGTCGTGGACGGCCTGCTGGGGAGGCTCTCGGGAGGGGGGGTATGAGGTACAGGGATATGCGGACGACATTGTCATCATAGTCCGAGGAAAAGTCACACAGGCAGTGTGGGAGCGCATGCAGACTGCACTGAAAGTGGTGGACGGTTGGTCAAGGGCTCGGGGTGAGCCCCGAGAAAGCAACCGTCGTGCCGTTTACGAGGAGGAGGAAGTGCGACAGCCACAGAACTCTCACTCTATACGGTAGGAGCATTCCAATGGCCAGGGAGGTAACATATCTTGGGGTCGTATTGGATTCTAAGCTAACCTGGAATGGTCACAATGTAAAAATACTGCGTAAGGCAGTCATGACCTTAGCCGTCACTAGGCGGCTATATGGAAAAACGTGGGGACTAAGACCTAGTATGGCCCATTGGCTGTACACAAGGGTGGTCAGACCATCGGTAACATAGGCGGCACTGGTCTGGTAGTCTAAGGTGACACAATCCAGTGCCAAACAAAAACTAGGCAAGATCCAAAGTATGGCTTGCCTAGGCATCAGAGGGGCCATGTCTTCAACCCCAATAGCCGCCATGGAGGTGTTGCTGGATCTGCCCCCCCCCCCCTCACTTAGTTATTATGGGGGAGGCCAGGCTAGGACTATACAGACTAGCCTGCAATGGTAGACTGAAGATCAACCCAGGCTTCAAGGGCCACTGAAAAATGCAGGAGATCGTGAAGGAGCCCATGCTTGAAATGAGGTCAGACTTCGCGAGCCCGCGAATGTACAGGGAAAACAACTTTACAGTGGAAATCCCAGACCGCGAGGCATGGCGGGAGGAGACGCCGGGCATACCACGGGACGCGCTCGTCTGGTTCACGGACGGATCCGGGTGGGAGCGTGGGGCGGGGGCAGGTGTTTACTCGGAAGGACCGAGGGTAAGTCATAGTATTTCCCTCGAAACCCATGTAACGGTGTTTCAGGTCGAAATGTACGCCATCCTGCACTGTGTGTGGGAGAACAAGAGGAGGGGCTACACCAACAAGCGGATCCTCATAGCCACAGACAGCCAGGCAGCCCTTAAGGCACTAAGTAGCCCACGGGTAAATTCCTGGGAGTGAATGCCGAGACGAGATGAGCGACCTGGCTGGGCAGAATGAGGTGACCCTCATCTGGGTGCCGGGTCACCTGGGGGTCAAAGGCAATGAAGAAGCTGACAGTCTCGCTAAGAGAGGGTCAGCAGAACCATTTATGGGACCAGAACCGGCTCTGGGCGTGACAAAGAGCACTGCCAGGGGAGCCATTAAGTCCTGGGTCAGAAACCAACACAAGGTGTACTGGGCGGACTGTCCAGGGCTCAGACATGGAAAGTCAATAATTGACGGACCCAGTTCAAAGAGAGCTGTGGAGCTGCTAAATCTTAGCAGAGGACAGCTCAGAAACACAACAGGTCTCTTGACGGGACTCATGGTCGTCAAGAAACACCTGCATAAAATGGGGCGGTTCGAAGGGGACTTTGCATGCAGACCCTACGGCGAGGGGCGGAATCAGCCCAGCACATCTTGTGCGAGTGTAAAGCTCTGGACCGCAAAAGACAACTAATCTACGGCCAGTCTAGACCGGAGATAGAGCAATATAAAACTTCACCCTACCAATCGCTGTGCAGACTAGTTCAAGGTACAGTGATTTTGGAATGGGTGGAGTAAGACTAAGGGTATGCACAATCAACCAAAGGTTGCAGTGCTATCGGGGTGGCAAGGCCGCGGACGAGCCCTGAGGAAAAAAAATTAGATTATAATTATATATTTTAATGGCTGAATTATTACGTATGTTTATGTTAAGCAATAGTGTGAAATTAAAAATAAGAATAAATGGTTAAATGGATGAGTCTTGGTTTGAGCTGAATCAATGCTAAACATGATTTTGTTACTTTAGAATACTGTAAACTTCCTAATGTTTTTCCTAATGTTACCCTTAACCCTCCGTGGTGTTTCTCTTGTGATGTTCATGAAATACAACGATACACCCGATGGTCAAGATAAAGAGTGTTCCAGTGAACCCCAGTCCTTAATTAGTATTAATTTGTTAATAAAAAAAAATTAGATGTAAGATAGCGGTAATGGTCAATTTTGTTAAATGCTTCAATTGGATGTACACATGGTTACTTCTAAATTAATTATTTAGTAAGTGTTAATTTTGTTAAAATGCAACGGTTGGATGCACACATGTCTACTTGTTAACCAAATTTAATTTTGTGTGGCTAATGGTATAAACAACCAGGAAGTCATCCTCCCCCTTGAACACCACCACCACCACACATAACGTACAGAGTGCGGAGGTGCACCGTCTTGCTGAAACCAAATATAAGGACTTGGTAAATCAGGATCATCGTCATTTGAAAAACTTGCAGCAAGAGCAGAAATAAGCTAATTCCATGGGAAATTATAATATCGCTGCTCAGTGAGAGCTTTGTCGAAGAAGAAAGTTTCTCTGAATTTCTTCTCGATTTTACTCACAGCGGATTGGCTGATATGTCTATCTGGATATTTCACATTAAACAAATTGCACACTTCTTGCTGTGTTCTGGTTTTATCACCGCATCCAGTAAGTAAAATTTCTACGTGCTGGGTGTCACTTAAATGTGCCATACTTAATTAACTTTTAAAAGAGATTTGTGTTATTAAGAATAACGTTCATTTGACGATGACATACACTTGTTTCTTCTGTATTATAGATTAGTACCTACTTGTGGATACAGTTTTCAACATTGTATTCACAGGAAATAATCTTATCTTATTCGTTATCTTTTGATTGTTGTTTTGAATAGAGTTTATGTTTTCCACTATTTAAATGACTTTTATTTGAAAATGTAACAATGTGAGGTATCAAAACTTTGACGGTACCGTGTAGACAATTCAATGATCTATAAAAAAAAAGAAACAAAGATCTATAAAAAAAAAAGAAAAGGGGGGTTCTTTTTTTTTTAATTACATAATGATATTTGAAAATCAGGAGTGTAAAACGTAAATTTTATGTAAAAATGTGTCTTTTTGAAAACTAGACTTGATCGTTCAAATTTTAATGAATTTATTCCACAATTTTGCTGCTCACTGTATTCGAGACTGACAAGAAATCTACTCTATTATGTTTGATTCTGTTTTAGGGGCAAATAAGCTCGATTTGAATCTTGTGCAAAATTATCAATTTGTGTTTTATATTTCAGATAAATGAATTACCTAAACCAAGTTATATGCATAAAACGCTAAGAGAAGTGAAGATAGGCACCTACGATGATATAGAAACTGCCTCGGAGGACACTTCGATTATTTTAGCTTTAAAGAAATTCGTCGAGAGGCGTGTGTCAGCTTTACCCATTGTTGACTCAGAAGGAAGACTTGTAGATATTTATGCTAAGTTTGATGTAATTGTAAGTATACATTTTATAATTTTTTATCTATTTAGAATTATTTATATTGTAACTCTACCTTAGCTCTCCCAAACTGCCAAGTATACATACACAAATTTCTGCGTTCAAGTGTATGCGCTGTTGCCACTTCCTTCTCATTACTTCTACTAAATTTAAAAATAACGTGTCAGTGTGCATTATGAAAAAATACTGATGCAACGAGTGTGTTATGTTAACGAATAAAGTATTGATACATATTATGAAAGAAATCCTGACACAGCAAATTTAAGTGAGCAGCAGGTAGCAAAACCTAACATCTTGTATTATAAGCATCTATCACTCTGTTCCGAGAAAAGGTGGTGTGATTCTTATAAACAAAGCAACACAACTTATAGATGTATGTATCATAATCATCGTGGAAAACAAAGAGGGAGTCCAAGAGAAGGTTCTGCGGGGGTATTTCTAATTTACCCAGCAGTGCCAGGATCCACAGGACTCTCTCACGCGACCGTGTCCAGGAGCTGGGCTCGATAAAACCACCAGATGGTTCCTTTACAGAATCAGGGAAAGAAACGTTATAGCTCTTAGCACATACACATTTCCCAGATTGTCTGATCCTGAATAGTGAAGAAATCCCGCCTGCCGGGGGTCGATATAAATGGTGAAGACTGGCGGGCTGCTCGGAAAATAATTACAGCCTCGGTGGTGGAGTGTGCTGTTAATTATTTCCAGTTACTCAAGGCGCCGGGGAGGAAGGGGTGATTCTGGTTCTGTTACAAAATGGACTGGAGGCACTCCTCCCATTCCTCATCAGACTGTATAGGGCCAGTCTGGCTTGGAACTATATTTCATCCAGCTGGACGGTGACCCGTGGTGTATATATTCCCAAATTGGGACATAATGGCCTTTTACCCAAATCGCTGAGAACTCTTAGTGTTACTTCATTTCTCCTAAAGAGATTGAAAAAAATACTGGACAGACACATTAGGGGGAATATTTTAAACAATAACCCCGTCAATACCCACTAGTATGCCCACCAAACTGGCAAATCTACTGAGTTAGCACTCAATAACTTTGTTAAGAAAATCACACACTCCCTGGATAACAGGGAGGTAGAGGTAACTCTCTCTACGAAGCTGCTATCGTTAGAGGGGTGGAACCTACCATTTGTGGCTGGATCGGTAGCATGTTGCACAATTGGACCATTATTACCTCGTTGCAAGGGGGGGTGTCAGCTGCAGGTCTGCGAGAGGGTGCCCGCAGGGAGGAGTATTATCCCCTCTGCTTTGGTCCCTCTTTGTGGATAATTTGCTGGCTATCCTGTAACTGTGGGAGGTTGAGGTCCAGGTGTATGCAGATGATCTTGTCATAATGGTTAGAGGTAAGTCTGAAGAGGAACTTTCAAATACTCTTCAAGAGACCCCAAATCTAGTGAGTGATTGGTGCCGGAGGGAGCAAATGTTTGTGAACCCTGTAAAACCATCATTGTTCAATTTACCAGTAGGAGAAGGTTGGACAAATTAAAACCACCTATTCTTATGGGGGAAACGATTCGATTTATGGAACAAGCGAAATATCTGGTGGTTACCCTAGATAAGATGCTCAACTGGAATGTCCAACTGGAAAATGTAATCCGCAGGGCCAAACTGTTCATGTGGGCATGCCAAAGAATCTGGAAATAACTGGGGAACAAGCCCACAACAGATGTACTGGCTCTATGTAGTGGGTATCAGGCTGATGATAACCCATGGAGGTATAGTTTGGTGGCCTAAGACACTTCGTGGTATCGCGGGGGCCAAACTTGCTCAGCTACAGAGCACCGCTCCATCAGCCGCTGAAGTCCTCCTAAACATGTTACCTCTTCACGTTTGGCTGGAGAGGGAGGCTTGGTGGACAATGTACAGATTAAAACAAACGGCCGAAGGCAATCAGTTTGGGAAGGGCCGGACTCCTCGATGACAGTGAGAGTCATGAGGTTCTGGGATCGGTCTCAGACCTGATGCCTACAAAGATCAGTCTTTCAAGACCGTCTTTCTGGAAAGGGAGCTCTGGGAACAAAACCAAACTACCCTATTGACGGCAGATCCTCTGCTGGTACACTGACGGCTCCAAAACCGATCGGGGTGCAGGAGCTGGCGCATATGGTGGCAACACCGATGCAAGCATATCATCTAGCCTTGGAAAGTCTGGAACCATGCACTAGGCATGTCGTCGAGATGTCTGCGAGGGAAATTATACAAAACCACTGCACACACAAATCGATAAAGGTATATTCAGATAGCCCAGCTGCAAATAAAGGCACTCGGTTCCCATGGTTGCAATTCAAAAACGGTATGGAGCGGTAAATCTGCCCTCAAGGAACTAGGCAGCTGCAATGAGGGTCGCTGGTCTGGATACCGGGTCACTCGGACCTTGATGACAATGTAGCAGCCGACGCGCTTGCCAGGGGTGGTGCTGGTGATATCATCATTTACAGCAAAACACACCTTGAAGACCTGAACAGATAGAAGGACAATCGAGCAACGGCAAAATCTTCCAGGATTGTAACACTCTAAGGCACTCATAAATGGCCTTTCAGAGCCAAGGGCTAAAAAACTTTTAGAGCTAAACAGACAAAACTGAAATCTCTGGTCGGCCTGTATACAGGACACTGCCGCTTGCGTCACTACATGCACCGAATTGTCAAGAGACTGAGTGCCGGTTATGTATGAAGAGTGACGAAACTGCAGAGCACGTGCTATGTTCCTGTCCGGCGGCGGACAGGACAAGACAACTGCTTTTTGGCAAGACACAGCTTGCACCAGAAGATCTGTGTCAACTTTCGTCCACAAAAATTGTCGACCTCTGTAGGAAGCTCGATTTGTTGGGCGAAATATAAGACAATTCGGTGTGAGCCACAATAGACCTTAGGGTCGCAGTGGAGATACCGTTATGGCCCACTCACAATTTAACCAACCCAACCATGTTTCATAAATATTTAGAATCTTAAGACACCTGAATAAAGGTTGACAAGAATCACGAAATGCAGCACCAGCAATATTTCCAACTACAAACTTTTGTATGGGAAAAACACGCCCCGTCCCCCAAACACCACTCCAAAACAGAATGCTATACCACACAAAGGAATGAAAGCATGCATGGTACATAAAGCGGATACTCTTTCATCAAGATAATGCACCAAGTCACAAGTCAGTTATCGCATTGTCTGCAGTCAACAGTGCTGTGTTCGAATTATTAGAGCATCGATCATCTGGCACCAAGCAACTATAAACTGTTAATCAAATACTCAATGAAAGGCTTTTGATCCAGACAGTAAATTTATTATTAAAACCCTACGCGTTTTGGCTACCTAATAGCCATCCTCAGGGCCAAATCTAAAATACAATAAAAAGGTCTGTCAGAAAACGTTGTTTTCTGGTAGGCAATTGTGCCGGTTGAAGCACAATATAAACTGTTCCCAAAAGTAAAAGAATACTTTGGGGGGAAGAGATTTTTGACAGATGAACTGGAAGTAGTTGTTGATGAGATTTTAAGCCTACTACAGACAATACAATAATTTTTTTTTAGAACAAAATTCTATTTATTCAACAGTCTTACAGTAGGGCTTACACATGATATAATGACTTAGAAGAGATATGATTGCGAATATCCCCCCCCCCAATGACGTCACGTGTTGAGTAACGTTATAGAAGTCCAACTACACACTTAAAACAAAGTCATTCACAATCAAAAAGTTTCTATACGTCAGTTATGCGGTTGAAGTTACATTTCACTTTGTCGCCTATATTGTCTTTTTCAGATAATATAGAACGCAGCACTAAATTTAATCTTTTTCATTTTTATATTACATATATATATATATACATGCATGCACTTAAATATTAGTAAAATCCCAGCAAACACAGTTACAAATCAGATACATAAGTGTTACATAACACTTGCTATTTCAATATCTAAGGTTATGTATCAAGTAACTTTCGTGTAACATGATTGATACCAGAAATGTCAGCAGCTGGATGCTCTCGCATATATGTAACTCATACATTACATGGTTATATGTATGCTACATTAAATGCATATATATATATATATATATATATATATATATATATATATATATATATATATATATATATATATATATATATATATATATATATATATATTATTGTGTTTCGGGGGTGCGTATTGTATAGTGTGAGTATGGGTGTTTTTATATATTGTTGTATTTTTGTATATTGTATAGTGTATTGTGTTTTATTGTACTTTTGAAATTGATTATTGTAATATTGAAATAAATGTGTTATTAAAGTTTTTGTTGGTTTTATTATTTTTACTGTATTTTTATTTAAATATAGGTGTTGATATTTGTGTTATTTGTTTTATTATGTTTTTGTTGGGCGCCTTTTGTTTTATTTTATTATACTGAACTAAATTGAGTTTATTAAAAAAAAAATATATGTATAATTTTATCAAATTAAATATCTACCTGGTTTTTGATCTACTTACTATGCCACAGCTATTTTGTTGATACTCTTCTTACCTACAGGGAATGTTTAATAGTTGAGTTCACCAATGTCGAAAATTCTTACTCTTCGTGCATATATATTATATTTGCTGAACTTTTTATATACTGCTAGAGGATTAATTGGTCAATGGACAGATATGTGTGACATTTACAGAAGATAAAATAATGAGCAATATATAATTTGAAATTTAAAAAAAATATATTTGTTATTATTATTATTTTTATCAAAAAGCTTTTTGTTTGGTTATTGACTTAATTTTACAAATTTAAATTCTTACTTGGGATCCCCTATATTACTAATTTTAACATACAAATATGCCAGCTTTATTAATGCAATTATGACTTATTATTGAGAATTTTATTTCCAATGCTTTGTTTAAAAACAAGGTTATGACTTGCTATGACGGATCTGAATAGTTTCATTGGCATTTATTTATCACCATGGTAACGTCGTTTCAGGTGAATTTTGTTGCTTGGCAACAGAAATATTAAAATGGAGGAAATAAGGTTGAATTTCTTACGTTTACTTATCGCCCTCTGGTGACTCTCACAAGTACTTCATAAATATTTTATATTTAGTTCTTCTTTTGGTATGATTGCCTTTGCAAATGACATTTAACTTCTTGGATTGACGTTGACATATTCTTTTATAAAATTTACAGGTTCATTTCTTGTTTTGTAGAAATATAATATACTTTTTAACAATTATTGATGCATTACCCCTGAGTTCACTTGGCTTCCAGCTCATTCACTGTTCTTACTCAATTTATGTACGAGTATTCTTGATTGGAGTTATTGTATAGCTGTTTATTGGAAGGTATAACCTATAAAATCACTTTCACTTTAATTTTCAATCATTTATATTAACTTCTTTGAACATTTTCTCTTGCTGCAATATTACTAGCTTCTTCCTTCTACCAGCGTCTTCTTCCCAATCTCACGTTCTTCCTCCCGGAAGTTCTAATTTTTATCTTTTGTTTTCTAACTTCGAATCACAGTTGTTAATTTTCATTTAAACTTTTTATTTACCAATCACCATTTTCTGTTTTCAGATAAGCCAATAACATGATTTAACTACATTAGTCAAAAGAAAGTCATTTCCTGCATATAATTCAATATTCCGATTTTATACATGTAAGTCAAATTGTGTTTGTTTTAAAATTTATAACCTATCATTCATTAACACATTAAACCTTATTTTTCTAGAATAATTACTAACACATAGTTTCCCTAATTGATAATTAACAAATTTTTACTTATTTTCTATACATATTAACACATTTTGTTAAAATCCCTAATCACATTCTTATTTAAATTCACTTTGTTCTGTCGAAGACAGTTTATAAATTTGGTCTTTTACCAGCTTGTTTGTGTTTGTAGCTGTCTATACCGGGTTTATATCACTTTGTATTTTGTTAAGCAGTTCATTCATTGTGAGTTTAATTGTTCAATGTTTTCTGATACAAAAATATTTTTTTTATGCCTTAACTAATAAATTTAAACTATGTCAAAATCTATTCATTGACGAATATATTTATATTTAATTGTTTTTAATTTGTAGGTTCAGTAGGATAAAAGGCTTTTTTAATATATAGCCATGTCTGTGCATGCAATAATATATATATATATATATATATATATATATATATATATATATATATATATATATATATATATATATATATATATATATATATATATATATATAAACCTGGAGACAAATGTTATATTCTCTTATCATACATTTAATGCTCAAATAAAGCAGGCACCTACCAAGAAACTTTTATGTACAGCCGTTAGATGTAAAGGTAAACTAATTAACATTTTATAATATTTAGCCAGTGTAGTAACAACTCTCGTAAATAAGGCTGTTTGTTAAAACATTTTAGGTGCAACGAATCCGCTCCAGTGAGAAATCATCAAAATAATTAAGTATGGGTTTTGTTGTATTTTTTATAGTAGAAGCTGATGTTTCTACCATCACATGATTTATCATTATTATAGCTGTCGACAGTACAACAAAATACGTTCAGATTTAGACTTTCTTTTCAATATATTACACTTTTCCGCGTGCAAAACTAACACTGATATCCGTTAGAATATGGATGAAACAGCTGTTGTTTGTTATATTGTGTCACCACTGGTGGCGCTAGTTGTCAACACGCACGCTCCCTATTTTTAACAAATAAACCTGACAATTAGAACAAGTAAATTAATAATTAATTAGTTTATCCCTAATCCAAAGAAGATACCTACTTATCTATGTGCTAATCACATCAATTGTAGATGGCTACAGCAGAAAACAGAAGTAAACGCGCGCTGTGTGCTTAAACAATTAGATCATTATCGCCATTTTTTATGACAAATTAAAGCGGGTGCAAATGATTTTTTTGATTTTAACCAATTCCGATTTGTAAAAGCGTGTATTGCTAATAATTAATTCCATAAGAACATTAACATTTAAACCAATAAATTTAATTCAAATGTTTATAAGGCCATTTCCCACATATGCTATGTAACAGTGTAACTTGAGTGATCCCAAATTACGGCATATAGTTATAGTTTATTATTATCCCTTTGTAAAGTATATGTTATATAACGCTGCTATAGATATTTAATGTACCACATATATTACACTGCTATGTAACATCGTACCGATACTTATCTATGCTTGAGATATTAGGTTATAGCACATGTCGATCTATTTGTAATATATATGTAATATAACACTGTTACAGAACTATCGTGTATCACACTCGAAACATGTCAATATTACAAATGATTCATAATTGATCTGTATCTGAAAGGTACATATATGTAACGTATGTGTTACATATATACATTACAATAATACTTTCTTGATTTTAATTTGCCATGCATCAGTTACATGTGTGTTTGCTGGGATATGCAATTTGTTAAGAGGTTCTGATGAAACGTAAAACCCCACTGTATGACAGCATATTATTGTTGCATTGGACTCACCACTTGACACCATGCGCGTGACTGTCTCATTATCATATATCTCGTTATTTGTATCATGGGACTTACACATTTAGCTTTTACAAGGAGATGTTGTTTTGCCACTATTTAACTTTTGATGTCAAAATTTGACAGCTGATTTGTCAAACATTAGAGCTGTTACCAGAGCAGCAACTAAATTTTGCTTGTTGGAGAGTTTCCAGACTAACCAGATAAATGAGTGACCTGACAAAGTCAGCAACATATTTTATTTAGAAAACGCAAGAAATTTATAGCATCCTTGCAAAAAGTTTTGTTAGCGCTATGGTGGCTTATGTTGAAAAATAATAAAGATATTATAGGTCAGAGCAAGAGAATCTGCCCTTGTACGTCTGGGTCCTAGGTTAATGTAAAAAATTGAAATTGTAACTTTATTGTATGTTTGTTTTAGAATTTGGCAGCTGAGAAGACTTACAATGATCTTGATATAACTTTAAAGAAAGCAAATGAACATAGAAATGAATGGTTTGAAGGTGTACAAAAATGTAAATTAGATGAAACTTTATTCACAATAATGGAAAAAATTGTTAGGGCTGAAGTAAGTTGATTTTTTGCATTAAATTTCTTAATTCTCATATTTCTTGATGGTATTTCAGGTCCATAGGTTAGTGGTAGTTGATGAAAATGATAAAGCTATTGGTATTATTTCACTATCAGATCTGCTACTGTACCTGGTCTTGAGACCGTGCGGTGAAGACGAATCACCAGATGGGACGTCTTCTGTTAGGGCTCAGGTTGGTATTAGAAAACAATATTTATTTATAATATTTAATTATTATAGTAGGTTGTCTCTCTAGCTGATAATACAGGTCAGACCGAATTACTAACATTTCTTAAAAAACACAGTCTAATCCACTACAGGCAGTATGGATTCCGTCAGCGCAGATCAACTGCCGACCTCCTTTCCTTTGTCACCCATTCTTGGAACAAGTCTATGGAACTACACGGTGAATCCCAGATTGTCGCTCTAGACATATCCAACGCATTCGACCAGGTCTGGCACGCAGCGCTGCTTAATAAACTTCCGGCCTATGGCCTACCACCAAAACTCTGTACCTGGACAGAAAATTTCCTCTCCAACCGGAGCATTTCCGTTGTCGTGGATGGGCGTTCCTCTAAACTGTATCCAATTAATGCAGGAATTCCGCTTTGGCCCCTACTTTGTTTCTTCTCTACATCAATGACCTCCTCTCTAGCACATCCAACCCAGTTCACAGTTACGCAGACGACAGCACCCTCCACTCAAATATACAATATTCTAAGACTGTCTCTTTAGCCCAGTTAGATGAGGATCGCAGACTCATGGAGCGTTCTGTCTCCGTGGATCTCCAAAAAATATTAGACTGGGGAAGTATAAATCTTGTACAATTCAACCCCACCAAATCACAGTCTTGCTTTTTTTCTCATAAGAGATACACAAACCCTAGACCCATCACAATGAACAACCAAGTTATTCAAAGTAATGAGTCCTTTTAACTTGTTGGCATTTGTGTGGATCGGAATCTGAATTGGCATCAACATGTCACATCAATTGCAGAAGCGGCTGCTAAGAAATTAGGTGTCCTCTTCCGGGCTCGCAAATACTTTTCACCAGCTAATCTCTATACCTTATATACTTCACAAATAAGACCAAACCTCGAATACTGCTCCCACATCTGGGGTGCTGCCGCCGCTTCTACACTCGCTATCCTAGACTCCATTCAGAAGAGAGCTATACGTCTCATCGGTGACCCTACCCTCACCCAAAGGCTGCCATCTTTTGCCCACCGACGTGCCGTTGGTGACCTCTCTCTCTTTTATAGATATCTGCACGGGCAGTGCTCAGAGGATCTTTCTTTCATAGTTCCTCCACCTGCTGCCCCCAACATCTACCAGGGGAACAGAGCGAATGCATCCTTTTACTGTCCAGGTCACCAGACATAGAACATCTTGTTATGCCCGCTCTTTTGTCCCGAGGACTCACAAAGTTGTGGAATTCCTTGCCGGCACATGTTTTTCCTTCTCCCCCGAACCTCCAAACCTTCAAGTCCAGAATTAACAAGTTGCCTCTTTCCTCCTTGTCGACACCCACGGTACGATATTATTTAGGCTCTTAAGCCCTCGTGGTGTGTTGTTGAAATAAAAAAATAATAAAAAAAGACAAGCAGTCAGTTCAGAGTGTATTATAATTTACCTTTGTTTTTAAGTGTAAAGCAAACGGAGTTATGGTATTATATATTAATAATAATAATAATAACTTTATGTAGCTTTGTGCTAAACAAATTCTTTCTAATTTTCTTTACAATTATATGGCCACTTAACTTTAAATAAGTACCCACTAATTATCTTACATCCAATTACACATACAAGTTAAACTACCATTATTAATCTATAATTTAAAATAAAGGACCCAGCAGACTCCCCTGTGGTACTACTCCCTTTCAATACCACTAGTTTCTGACATACATTCTCTACAAATCACCCTTTGTGTTCTATCTGTCATATAACTGTCAAACCAGTTCATTGCTGTATCTTGTTCCCCATATTTGTTTAGTTTTAATAATAATATTCACCTATCTATTTACTGTTTCTAATGCACATACACAATTTGGTCCATTATACTTTTTACATCACCCCTTTGCCATGTATGTTTGTGGACATTTTTGTCTTAAAACCACATATTGGATTCCAGGCACATATGAATCAAAGAGTCTCCATTCTCATTAACTCTTGCATCTCCGTGCCACTACTTTATCGGTTTTCTTTCTCTTTACTCCTACCCATCCATTCGTATCTCTGGCAACAATTATTCTTTCATATGCTTCACCCACGTCTATACCCTTATTTAAGTCCTTCCCAAGGTTTTCCCTCTCTAGCTCACTGTCGCTGTTTGTGGGTGCATAGCAGGCAACTAAAAATACTCTACCTACATATACTCGTTTTCATCCTTCCCATATTATTCTTGGAGAAACACATACATAATTTCATACCCAAAGCTGTTTCATTCAGCATTTTACCGACTCGCTGACTATCACTCGCATTTTCTGCACCTGACAATATGCCTATGTACTCACTCACTAGTCCCTCGTCGCACACCTTTCGTTTTGTCTCATTCATGTACATTATATCACCCTTTCGTGCAATCATCTTTTGCAAAATCCCTTTTTTTTTACCTGTCACACTCTGTACATTTCAGGTCGCAAATCAATGTGAGACTTTTGTAAAATTTCTTTAAATGAGCGCGAATTAGGGCCCTTACAACCCAAATCCAAGGTCAGTTAAAAAGTATATATATATATATATATATATATATATATATATATATATATATATATATATATATATATATATATATATATATATACATATATATATATATATATATATATATATATATATATATATATATATATATACATATATACATATATACATATATACATATATATATATATATATACCCAACCAATAACTCCAAAAATACTTCACCAATCGAAACCAAATTTGGCAATTCCCTTCATTTTGTTAATAGCTTGGATGAGTTCGTTAGACAGTTTTGAAACTCAAATACTTTGTAGAAAAAAATGAAAAAAGCTACTTGAAAACGTAATATCTTTTTAATTGCTAGAAATATTAAACTAAAACTTTACAAGCACGTACAAGTGGTCCTACCTACCAAATTTGAACTCAAATCTTGAGTTATAACTAAATAAAAAATAAATAATCTACGATATGACCTGAAATTACCTCTAAATGGATGCCTATAATGTTAGACTAGGTCAGGCAGATAAATCAGGGTTGCACTGTCATTGCAAACAAAATCTCCCAAGTAAGTTTTAAAGGACAGTCTACGAAAATATGTCACAATAAACAATCGGCGGGGTTGCCATTTACGACCACTCTTATCTAACTCTGTAGATATCAGAAAAATCTAAATACATAGAAATTTTCATGAAAGTGATTCAATTTGTTTAAAAGCAATCTAGAACCACGTTTTATTATGTATAAATATGAAGCTCCCTATTTTCAAGATATTTATAAGCCATCTCCATCTCTCTAGTTTTCGAGATTATGCCATGCGCGAAGCGCACACGCTTCTCTGTGACAAATAGCTACATGTGGTCAGATTAAACCAGGAGAGAGAGAGAGAGAGAGAGAGAGAGAGAGAGAGAGAGAGAGAGAGAGAGATATGGCTTTTAATTTTAAATACCATGAACTTGAAGAATGGGAAGCTTAATATTTATACACAATGAAACGCCGTTCTAGATTGTTTTTAAACAAATTGAATCACTTTCATTAAATTTTTTATTTATTAGTATACATTCGCATACCAATATTTTGCGCTTTTGGACGCAAACTCCCGGTATTAGGAAAGAAATGGTCCAAGACTGACAATTTACAAAATTGTTAGTTGGTTGTACATGCTACATAGTCTCTATCTATAACATTTTGTGTAAACTAGAGCTGTAAGGCTAGATGCATTCTCACCACAATTAGAACCGTAGACCGGTTTCGCTCTAATTAGAGCTTGTCAGTACGACATACTAATTGTAGCGAAAATACACCTATAAAGTAATACAGCTATGGTAGCCAGCCTTCCAACACTAAGTGAGTGGTAAGACACGAAGCATCGTGCCGCCACCTAGTTGCGGAACCAAGTAGTATGTTGTCACATCAGCTCCAAATAACACAAAGTGTTAAAAAATAGAAACGGTATACAACCAACTAACAATTTAGTAAATTATCAGCCCTGGTCCATTTCTACCCTAATATAGGGATAAAGTATGTAAGGCTAGATGCATTCTCACTACAATTAGAACCGTAGACCGGTTTCGCTCTAATTAGAGCGGCACATTGCTTCGTGGCTTACCACTCAGTGTTAGAAGGCTGGCTACCATAGCCGTATTACTTTATAGGTGTATTTTCGCTAAAATTAGTATGCCGTACTGACGAGCTACGGTTCTAATTGTGGTGAGAATGCATCTAGCCTTACATACTTTGTCCCCAGATTAGGGTAGAAATGGGCCAGGGTTGACAATTTACTAAATTGTTAGTTGGTTGTATACAGTCTCTAGTTTTTAACACTTTGTGTTATTTGAAGCTGGCGTGACAACATACTACTTGGTTCCGCCACAAGGTGGCGGCTTGTTGCTTCGTGTCTTACCACTCACTTAGTGTTAAACTAGAGCTGTTGTGACAACATACTACCTGCTCCTGCCCTGAGATGGCGTCCCTGTCGTATCTCTCACAATGTTCTCCAGTCTGACATCTTGCAATAACTTCCATTGTTTAGATTTTTATGTACAATTTATTTAAATACCATAGCAGTACAGATAACGTCATCTGTTTTTGTCCAACATTGTAGATATTGCATTACAGAATCTGAAGTGATGCCGAGGATTATTTTATTATTAATTTCGAATAACTTTATTTTCCTTTGTTCAAACGACTTGAAGATTGGTACACCACGACGTCTGTCTATGTTCTTTTAAGTTGTAAATTTTCGTTAAAATCACTTAGACAATTTTAGAGATATTGCGTTTTACAAAATAAATAAATATATTAAATATTTTATTAAGAAAAATTGGTCATTAAGATTTGATGAAAGAACTGATCCAAGCCATTAGCAAAATAAGGGTAATTCCCAAATTTGGTCCAAATCAGTGAAGTATTTTTTGAATTATCGGTTGGATACGTATATATATATATATATATATATATATATATATATATATATATATATATATAAACATTTTAACTGACCATGGGAATGGGTTCCAGGGGCCCTAATTTACACTCATTTGAAGAAATTTTCCGAAAGTCTCACCATCGATACCCCTCATAGAATTTTCTGAATGAATATTTACTAAAAACCACTGTTTTGTTTAGTTTGGTTGAATAACAGCATTTTTTATTTCTGATTTGGGGATTTTTCTTTCAGGATGTTAAGCTGTTAGAATCGACGAAAACTCCGTCAGTGGAAGAGGTGTCTCAGACGATCCCTGAGGAAGAGGAGCACGATGAAACAGCTGACAAAATAGTACATGTCAGTCAAGGTGATACAGAAACCAACAATGTACCTGAAGGTGAAAAATCGCAAACTGCTGAAGCTGAACCACAGAAAGAAGAATCAGATAACGAGACTAGTTTACCTGATTCGCCGGTCTTAGAGGGTACCAGCAACCAACTGCAGTCTGAGAACCAGATGTTCAGAGAAGTGACAGTTACAGGTGGCGGAGAGTGACTCAAATTTTGTTTTTAATTAAGGTTTCAGTGCAAAATGCGGGTTCAGTTCATTTTGTTTGAACTAGTATCTGGATTGTTTCTTTTTATCTTTTTTTTTTCTTTTGTTTTTATCAGTTAATGATGGCGTTGTTTATTTGTTATTATGCGATGATTAATTTATTGATTTTTGTTCCCAAATTTATTTGTAAATAAATGAATGATGTTATACCAACATCTTACTTTACAGGTGGTTTTAAGTTATAAATTTGTTTTTCTTTTTACTTTTAGGGAGAAGTAAATACAGTAGAATTATTCTTTGAGCTATAAGTTTCAGTAAATGAGGATTTGAGTTATTATTAACATTGCCAAGAAACGTGCCATAAATTAATCATTTTATGTAGAAATGGTCGAGAAAAATAAACAAAGTTGAAGGCAACTAATGTAAAATCTTTTCACAAAAAAATCTTCTCAACAGTAGCATTATTGATATATGTTCAAAAATACTTTCTTGGAAGATTTAAATAAGACTGTGAAAGACCCAGTAAACAGAAAAGTTAGAAAAACTCTTTTGGCACAGCTTAATTGTGTTGATTATGATTATTTACATATTAAATTTCTCAAAACAGGAACAACCATGGTTGCTTTTATTCAATTTGACTCGATGACCTGACCTGACCTGACTTTACCTGACTTGACTTTACCTGACTTGACTTTACCTGACTTGACTTTACCTGACTTAACTTTACCTGACTTGACTTTACTTGACTTTGCCTGACTTGACTTTACCTGACTTGACTTTACCTGACTTGACTTTACCTGACTTGACTTCACCTGACTTTACTTCACCTGACATTACTTCACCTGACTTGACTTCACCTGACTTGATTTTACCTGACTTGACTTTACCTGACTTGACTTTATCTGACTTGACTTTACCTGACTTGACTTTACCTGACCTGACCTGACCTGACTTTACCTGGCTCGACTTCACCTGGCTCGACTTTACCTGACTTGACTTCACCTGACTTGACTTCACCTGGCTCGACTTTACCTGACTCGACTTGACTTTACCTGACTTGACTTTACCTGACTTGACTTCACCTGGCTCGACTTCACCTGGCTCGACTTCACCTGGCTCGACTTCACTGACTTGACTACACCTGACTTGACTTGAGTTCAGCTGACTTGACTTGACCTGCCCTGGCTTGACTTCACTTGACCTGACCTGATGAGACTTGCCTTGAACTAACTAACTGGACTAAATCACTCCTGATTTGACCTAATATGAACAGGCCCGATATAGTTTTATGGTTTGTAGAAAACATGCCTGACATAATTTGTTAGGTATGTTTTTCCATCCTAAGTATTCATTTTTATCTTAACAGTTTTTGTTTCTCGCCATTTTAATAATATATTCTGATTGTAGCACTCGTTGACTTGAAGAACTCTTCGCAAAAATTTATGACCGCTAATTATAACATGTATTAAATTTAATTTAGCTTTACAAGTATCGGAAGCCTTTCAAGTGCCTTACTTCAATTAAGCGCAAAAATAACTAAGCAGTTATGACAACTGTAGTTTGCAAAGAAGAAGTCTGTTTCGAAAAAGAGCTGTGAATTAGATTAGTTATTAGAGTCAAGAATATAATGCTTTTTGATTGCATTTCTTCAAGTCAAAGCGAGCACAATTTGTTTTTTATTTTGTCAGGTCGGAACGAACATGAATCAACTGTACTTTTGAGTTGAAAATTGTTGTCATCTTGGTGAGTGAGGAAATTCCATAGGCGTGCGTATATAATTTTTTTGTAAGGGTGTAAATTTATTAGAACAATTTCCTTTTTATTTTGTCAGGTCAGGACGAACAAGAACAAACTATGCTTTTGAGTTAAAAATTGTTGTCAGAGATATGATCGGACATCTTGGTGAGTGAGGAAATTCCATAGGCGTGCGTATATAATTTTTTTGTAAGGGTGTAAATTTATTAGAACAATTTCCTTTTTATTTTGTCAGGTCAGGACGAACAAGAAGAAACTATGCTTTTGAGTTAAAAATTGTTGTCAGAGATATCATCGGACATCTTGGTGAGTGAGGAAATTCCATAGGCGTACGTATATAATTTTTTTGTAAGGGTGAAAATTTATTAGAACAATTTCCTTTTTATTTTGTCAGGTCAGGACGGATAAGAAGAAACTCTGCTTTTGCGTTAAAAATTGTTGTCAGAGATATCATCGGACATCTTGATGAGTGGGGAAATTCCATAGGCGTGCGTATATAATTTTTTTGTAAGGGTGTAAATTTATTAGAACAATTTCCTTTTTATTTTGTCAGTTCAGGACGGACAAGAAGAAACTATGCTTTTGAGCTTAAAATTGTTGTCAGAGACATCATTGGACATCTTGGCGAGTGAGGAAATTCCATAGGCGTGCGTATATAATTTTTTGTGAGAGTGTAAATTTATTAGAACAATTTCCTTTTTATTGTGTCAGGTCAGGACGGACAAGAAGAAACTATGCTTTTGAGTTAAAAATTGTTGTCAGAGACATCATCGGGCATCTTGGTGAGTGAGGAAATGCCATAGGTGTGCGTATATAATCTTTTTATAGGGGTGTAAATTGTAATTTCAGAATAATTTCCTTTTTATTTTGTCAGGGCAGAACGGATATGAGGAAGGAGTGAGGAAATTCCATAGGCGTGCATATATAATTCTTTTATAAGGGTGTAAATTTTAAATGTGCTGTATTGAAAAAAAATTCGGCGTAAATATTGAATTCATATAATGAATGTCCCCACTAGTAAGTATATATTTTTTTAACGTCGGCCTATTTTCGCGACTATGACCAATCACCGACGCCAGAGAGCAGTTTCACCTCACTATCCTGCCGAACCCCTGCCTTTCTGTAAAGAGGGTAGTGATCTTTAACGTGCCCAACATCGCATGGGCACGGGACCGACGGCTTAACGCCCCCTCCGAAGTGCGGAATATGCAGACATTCAACTTGCTCAAATACAATGCCAGAACCTCGGTTGATGTAAATGTTACAGTTTGTACTGAAAAAGTGAAAGGAGAACCCTGGGGATTGAACCCAGTACCCTTCGGTTCAGAGGCACATGTTCTAACTTCTGAACCACCGAGATTCCCCTAGTAAGTATGTGAGCTATTTATTGTTGATAAAATTATGATAATTTAAAGATAATTATAATATAATAATGGCAATAATAATGGCTGTAATAAAAACTTTCTGAAAGCTTGGCTATTCTGCATCCATATTGCTTTCAGACAATTCTGAAGAGTCATTATCATCATTAATATTGACCACCATGAAACAATCATTCTTTTGATTGAGACATTCCTTCAAATCTTCATATATCAGAAATTCATCTCGTGGATTATTTTCAAAATCTGTGAAATCTTTGGCTAAGAATCATATGCATCAAAAGGGTTCTCTGTACTTTGTCCATTGATTTGGCAACAAAACTATGTGTACTATAACAATATTCAATATAGGAGACAACGAAAACAAAAATACAACCTTGAATAATCATCAGGTGCAAGATGGTTCATTAAGCTGTCTCAAGAAGGAGCTATAATTTATGAAAATATCGCTACCAGTTTCATTACAAGCAGAACATAACATAAACAGGAGATTTTAAAAGGATATTTGTTTCAGGGATGGGAAAGAAAAAGGGTCACTACAGCGTGTACACAAGGAATACAGTGATGCACGAGATAACAGCTGGGAAAGGATCTCTGGACAGTCCACCTCCACCAAATCCTTGCAATTCGGTGCCTTCCTGCAGGATATCTGTCCAGTCTATCTCAACCTGACTATATCTGGGAGCCAATAATGTATCCATCATGAACCCTGAGTGTGTAGCGCTTCCGTGGGCTTGCTTAACAAGTTATATGACCTTAACACTCTGTTAGGTACATTCAGGCCGATTCTGCCAAGAATCTCATTGGAGTCCACAAAACCATTCACAATTTTAAATATAAAACAGAGTCTGGCCACTGTTCTGTGGGCTTCAAGAGAGCTCAGCGTTAACAAAATTTGTATCTCGCCATGGTCATGATCAGGTATGGAATAAGCAAGTTTATAAGAGCATTGCCGCAGAAAGCCATGCTGCACACTTTCAACAGCCCCTGTGTGGCTGGCATAATAAGCGGACCACACTACTATGCATACCCGAGTACACTTCTAACAACAGAACAGTAAACACATCTGACAGTATCCAATGAAAAAAGTACAGTTTCTCACAACAAAGCCCAAAAGTTTAGAGGCTTTCATGGTAATATTTTTGATGTGCTGTATAAAAGTCATCTGTTCATCCACTGTAACACCACGATCCTTGATCTCGTTAACATAAGACAAAAGCTCACCATTTACCGAATATGAAGTTCCGAACTTCCTCTCTCCTCTGAAAAAGCTGGTATGAGAGCATTTGCCAATGTCAAGATTTAATTTGTTGTCAAAGCACCATAAAAAGAGACGCTCTAATCATCCTGCAACTCCTGCTGATCCTGAAGGCTAGGTACCCACCTTAAACAGCTTCATATCATCGGCAAACAGCAGACACTCACTACTAGCAAAGATATGGACCACATTGTTAATAAAAAGATTGAATAAAAGTGGTGAACAGTGACCTCCCTGCGGGACACCAGATGTCATGTGAACAATATCTGAATAAAATCAAGCAACTTCGACTCTCTGAGTTCTACCAGTCAGAAAACTCTCAAACCAGGCCACCAAACAATCATTGAAGCCAAGCCGATGTAATTTAGATAGCAGGAGGGAATGATCGGCTGTATCAAAGACCCAAAGATAAGTATATATGGCATCAACCTGCTTACCAGACTCCAAGGCATCCAGTACCGTTGACTGAAGAATAATCAGGTTAGTAACTGTGGACCTGTTAGCACAAAAATCATGCTACTGCGGCACTAAAAGACCCTTACATGACCACGACAGCTGGTCATAAACCAGGGCATCGAACACTTTTGGAATTGATGATTGGACACAGATGCTTCTGTAATTTTTTATCTCATCTCTGTCACCACTCTTATACACATGCACCGAGAAGCTCTCCTTCCAGACATAGGCAAGATTAAAGACTGCAAAGATGAATTGAAGAGAATATGTAGAGGCACACTCACAGGCACAATGTTTTAGAACAATATCTGGACCGGCCACAACTCCATCACGAAGAGCAGAAATCCTTGCATAAATGTCAAAAACAGATATTTCGGAACACCTCACACACATACTGGAGGGATTATTACTGCCAGAAGCCAGTGGAGAAGCCATCGCAGCTGCAACACCGTTCGATGTATACACAGAGGAGAAGAAGCTACCAAATAAATTCACAATCTCATGTGCAGCGTCACCAACCAAATCACCAATGATATTTATTAGTGGCAATAAATGACAAATGTAACATATAAAATTTATATTATCGATAAAATAATAAAATGAAACATAAAATAACCAATAATCTCAGTTATGAACTAATTAATCAAAGTAACAAATGAAATGGAAATTCTTAATGTAAGAATAATAAAAATAAATTGCCACTTCTAATCATTTTTAGAAAATAGTATACTCGGGAATAATACTTTTCAAAACAAGTTCCTACACACAATGGAGGATTTATCCTGGCAACCACGACAATGCCATGGTGTTTGGCCTCTTTTTTGACACTTAGAGCATTCTCTGCCACTCAAAAAGTAACTTTTCCTCTTATAGTTTGGAGGAACAGGAATTTTTTCTAGCACAAACAGGCTTTGGTCTTTCGTCAGTGGGTTGTGACTGAACCAATGGTACAGAGGTGGATCTACAATTCATCGCTCGTTGCTTGACAAGACCTCTTCCATCCTGCATTGTAGGTGAACTGCAGGAGACTTTTTATAATACTGTCCCGAAATTCTAATAGTTTCATTTTGGAGTTTCTTATTTCACGGAACAGAATGAAACTATTGACAACTGGTAGCTCCAGTAAGTGGAAGATAACCTTCTTATACCATCTGACTTACGTGGACAGCTGTAATAGTATGTCAGCTGATCTGATCTGTCGACTCCAGACATATTCAGATTATATTATGCAATTTCTTTAGGTTTCATTTTACTTTTTCCATAAGAGTTAGTCACCTGTATCATTTCTGGATGGTATTTTGTAGTTATGCATAGTACTTCCCGTTTGTCTTTCCATTTTGAGTCATATACTTTTCACTTACGTAACCAGATGTCCCCTGTCTTGAGCTTCCTTGAAGTTATAGCTTTGGGATTCCCTTTTCGCTTTGTCCTCAGAGTGCCTGTGGTGTGTGGTTTGTGCTCTAAAAGTTACTCAGATAAACCTACGCTATTATAATAATTATCCATGATGATATGATGACCCTTGTCCGAGAATGGTAGTAATAGTCTAAAAACTAAGGATTCTATCTTTGGTACATTGGAATGATCTACCTGTTTACCTTATTATAATAATTATCCATGATGATATGATGACCCTTGTCCAAGAATGGTAGTAGTAGTCTAAAAACTAAGGATTCTAGCTTGGCACATTGGAATCATCTACCTGTTTACCTTTGTATATCTCCATGTTGATATTGTAACCATTTGGTGTACAAAGTTCATAAAACTTTATGCCGTACTTGGCCTTTTTACCTTTGATATATTGTGTGAAACTTAGTCAGCCTCTGTGCAATAGCAAGGACTCGTCTAATGCTAAGGCTTCATGCGGTGAGTACACACCTTGATAGTTTTCTTATCAATTTATTCAAATTGATGTGATGACCCTTGTCCAAGGATGGTCGTAGTAGTCTAAAAACTAAGGATTCTAGCTTTGTCACATTGGAATCATCTACCTGTTTACCTTTGTATATCTCCATGTTGATATTGTAACCATTTGGTGTATCAAGTTCATAAAACTTTATGCTGTACTTGACCTTTTTACCTTTGATATATTGTTTGAAACTTAGTCAGCCTCTGCACAATAACAAGGACTCGTCTTAATACTAAGGCTTCATGCGCTGAGTTTGCACCTTGCTAGTTTTTTTATCAATTTATTTAAATTGATGTGATGACCCTTGTCCCAGAATGGTCCTAGTAGTCTAAAAACTAAGGATTCTAGCTTTGGCACATTGGAATCATCTACCTGTTTACCTTTGTATATCTCCATGTTGATATTGTAACCATTTGGTGTACAAAGTTCATAAAACTTTATGCCGTACTTGGCCTTTTTACCTTTGATATATTGCTTGAAACTTAGTCAGCATCTGTGCAATAACAAGGACTCGTCTAATGCTAAGGTTTCACGTGTTGAATACGCATCTTGATAGTTTGTTTATCAATTTATTCAAAAGCAAGCTAACTTTGTTCAGTCTATCAGTGCTCTCTCTCTTTCATTTGTACAATTGAAGCATCTGAACAGCTGTTCGAACCGCCTCCCCGACATGACATGGCTGAATACAGGGTGATAATATAAGGGGTCATGTGAAAACATTTTTCGTAATGTTGTAAAACTGGCTTGTGCCTGGAGAAGGCAAAGACCAATGAATTTTGAAAGTTCTTCAATGCTAGTATCATTGAAATAAGTTATTCTCGCATGTTTCAGCTTGGATCTGTTCACAATAGACAGTTTTCTTCCATATTCATTTGTGCTTTTGACTAGGAGATCCATAATATCGTCGTCCCATAGTTTCTTGAAAATATCGATCGGTGACGGCACCGCTTCAAATTGCAATTTTATTCCGGCCCTGGCTTCACTAAAATTAAACTGTGGTATTGAACTAATGGTATCCACCCACTCTTTTTCACTACCTTCAATAAGAACGTTAGGAGGCGATAAGGCAGAAGATTAATGAGATTTCGTCATTTGTGGAGTATTATTATTTTCACTGTCATCGGATAGACTTGATTTCGACTCACTCTGTTCGGGAAAATAATAATAGTCCCCATCATCAGAAGCTGGGAAAGGTTCTGGTAAATCCCACTCTGACCTACTGTCTGAACCACTGTTAGAACTACTTTTAGATCACACCTCTACTTCATGAAATAGTTTGAGTAATCAAGCCTTTTCTTTTGGGTCCATTTTTGAAATATTTGAATGCCTATAAATATGAATAATACAATTTCTTGCTCAGTTTTTGCATCTATATATGTACCTACTTACCATAGTACAATTACTCATAAACAGTGCAAATATACATGTAGAGCGACAGACACGGAACAGAACTAGTCATATACACAGTAAAACAGTAAGATATAGTAATTGGCACTTTCAGAAACACACAAAGTCAACACTCATACGTAAACTGATGTAACAACTATCTGCTATTGCAGACGAACCACACCGAAACAGCTGACTGCTGGAGTCTGCGTAGTTGACTAGAGTGAAAATTTAGAGTCCAGCATGGGACACATCTATGCAATGTTATTTGACCTACAGAGACACTGTGGCGTAGCGGGGAATGAGGTGGCGAATAATCTCGCAAGGCTTGGTTACCGGTGGCCGTTCTGTGGCCCGGAGCCTACGATAGGCATAAGTAGGAATCTTCCTACCATCTGGTCTCTGTCGCCTTAGACAGGTGGACAGAGGAAGTAATGGAGAGGCACTGGGGGTCAGTTGGTGGCTGTAGGCAGGCGAGAGACTTGGTGGATGGCCGGACAGAGATAAAGCTGTCTAGCTACTCGATAGGAGTCGACCCACGCTTCGCCGCATCCTTGGGGTGCTGACAGGCCACTGTGTCCTTAGGAGACACCTCAAATTGATAGGCGTAGAGAAGGATCCCATTTATCAGGAATGCGGCGAGGATGAAGAAACGTCCTACCACTACCTGTGTGAATGTGAAGCTTTTGGGAGTCTTCGAGCAGAATTCTTCGGATCAAGGACTCTGCAGAGGAATCAGGTAAGTACCGTCCAATTGAAGACCGTCATGGCCTTCATTTCGAGGTCGAGGTCGAGGCGGTTTGGCGACGGAACCGAGGAGGAGTAGAGCACGGTTGCTGGGTTGCTGGGGTTGGCAAAAAGGGCCCATTGTGGCCTACTTGCTTGGCGTTGGCCTCCCCACCACTGCTACTACTACTACTAAATGCATGTAATTGTATAGAGAGAGCGTTTGCTAACGCAGACTTGCATATATGAAAGTCAAATATTGTCTGCATTTGCAGACATGTCCCTAAACAGATGACTGCAAGTGCAGACATGTCCGTCAATGTATTAAAAACAACACTGAATTTCTCGAATTAGTTATCAGTGAGATGGAAGCAATATATACTGTTGCACACTCGTTCCCTACTTTTACACATTCCAGTTGACGGTGTTTTTGTTACAGATTTACTGACAGCAATTTCTAACTCAACTGTCTTCATATCAAATAAGATCATGTGAATTTAGATTAACCATCAAGTTAGATCACATCAGGTCTGATTAAGTTTGATCTGTCAAGTCAGGTCATATTGAGCCGAGTCAGGTCAGAAAGTTTTAGGCTAAGTCGGTTCAAATTGCAAAATAAAATAAGTAATCTAAACATAAAGATGTGCCCAATTGAAAACCTTCTAGTTTCGTTAACTTGGTAAAAATGGCAACAAATTAGATGAAGTTAAAGAAGGCAGTAGACAGAAACTGCTGCATAATGTCGACATAATTAATATATTTCTTCTCCAATAACTTTCAATAATCAAGAAAAGTCTAGTCTAATTGAGGAGATGTTAATTTTTTAGCTTTAGAGAAATATCATTAGAACTCGCAAGCCAACTGTATTTTAGTCTTTTTTTTTCCTAATCTAGGCTCATTTTATTGAACACTAGAGTTTTAGGTTTTATTGTTATTTATCTTTTTATTGATTAAGATTTTTAAATAAAAACAAATCAGGTGTAGTATTATTTATACTAGACAAAAAAGATTGTACATTTCCTTTAATACAATTCTGATTATATAAACAATGCCTTCACTTTGTTATTCTATCAGAAAATATGTTTTATATATAAATGCTTGTACTTAATAAGTTAAAATACCAAAGACTGCTTAAGTGTCTGTATAGAGACATAACGTTTTTAAAGGAAACAATTCAGTTATGAATCAATTCAAGAAGTGCTTTATTTATTATTGTGTACCTATAAATTAATTGTTAATTGACAAACAATGTAACAATACCACATTAGCATAGGGCTTTAAAATAAGTATGTGATTATTTTCATAGAATAAGCGATGATAGCAAATTTACCTGTGTGTCCTTGGACATATGGAAAAGGAAACATGGTTGCTTTCGTAAAAATCGTGACCCAGCAAGGTTTTAACCATTTGTGGTTTAGACAGTTAGAAACGACTCTCTTTCTGTAAAAGCTGGCCAAGAGTGGTAGAACCTGTACTGCATTCACCGGGCCAGATAGTGGGTCAAAACATCTAGGTAATATTTGAAAAAACGAATTATGATTGGTTCTGGTGATTATACGATTTTTTTGGGCAGACGTGGAGGTAAACTGTGCATAGTTCATAGTTCCAAGTTCTTTATTTCACCATCAAAAGATACATGGTATGCCATACATTAACTCAGATAGACGTGAAACTATTTTTTATTCGAAATGTCAAAAATGTGTTGTTTTTGTGTTTAATTTATTGTAACACAACTATTTATGATAAAATTTACAACAAAAAAATATTTTTCGCAAAAATACTAGACCTTTTAAAAGGACAGTAGCACTTCCCACTGCCAAAATATCATGAGTTGAACTAATTTATTATATTTAAAAAATTTGCTATACAAAATTGCCAAACAGTTTTTAATTATAATGGAATATGTCAGGTTATACTGAAATCAAAATTAATTTTCAAGTAGGGATATGAAAAAACGTGGGGACTAACATCTAGTATGGCTCACTGGCCGTATATAGAGACTGACCGGCAATGATAGACTGAAGACCAACCCAGGCTTCAGGAGCCACTGCAAAATTCAGGAGATCGTGTAGGAGCCCATGATTGAAATGAGGTCAGACTTCACGAGCCCGCGAATCTGCAGGAAAAACAAGTTTATAGTGGTAATCCCCGATCGCGAGGCATGGCGGGAGGAGACGCCAGGCTTACCACGGGGCGCACTCGTCTGGCTCACGGACGGATCCGGCGGGGAGCGTGGGACGTGGCAGGTGTTTATTCGGAAGGACCGAGGATAAGTCATAGTATTTCCCTTGGAGCCCATGCAATGGTCTTTCAGGCCGAAATGTATGCCATCCTGCACTGTGTGCGGGAGAACAAGAGGAGGGGCTACACCAACAAGCGGATCCTCATAGCCCCAGACAGCCAGGCAGCCCTTAAGGCGTTAACTAGCCCACGGGTAAACTCCAGGCTGGTAAGTGAGTGCTGAGACGAGACGAACGACCTGGCTGAGCAGAATGAGGTCACCCTCATCTGGGTGCCGGGTCACTCAGGGTCAAAGGCAATGAAGAAGCTGACAGTCTCGCGAAGAGAGGGCCAGCAGAACCATTTATGGGACCAGAACCAGCTCTGGGCGTGAGAAAGAACACTGCCAGGGGAGCCATTGAGTCTTGGGTCAGAAACGAACACAAGGTGTACTGGGCAGACTGCCCAGGGCTCAGACATGGGAAGTCAGTAATTGAGAAACCCAGTTCAAAGAGAGCTGTGGAGTTGCTAAATCTTATCAGATGACAGCTCAGAAACATAACAGGTCTCTTGGGACACATGGCCGTCAAGAAACGCCTGCATAAAATGGGGCGGTTCGAGGCGAACCTTGCATGCAGACTCTGCGGCGAGTGGGAGGAATCTGCCCAACACATCTTGTGCGAGTGTAAAGCTCTGGACCACAAAAGACAACTGATCCACGGTCAGTCTAGGCCAGAGACAGAGCAATATAAAACTTCACTCTACCAATCACTGTGCAGACTAGTTCAAAGCACAGTGATTTTGGAATGGGTGGAGACGCGGACTAGCCATGAGGGAGAAAAAAAAAAGAAAAGGGGGTATGATACTCAACAAAGCATAATTTAGGATATAGGGTAACATTACATTTCTGACACATAAAGTTGGCCTCCTTGGGATATACCCCGCATTTTGTCTGATTTTCTTTATAAATGATCAGATGATCAAGACGATCGTATCTGGAATGCTCATGGAGATGCAACGAATATTTAGAAAGGCTTCTTCCTGTTGTCTTTTTTCGGGACTCTAATATTGCTGTTGCCACTGACCTCCGGAAAGCTAGCTGGTCATATTTATCATTGCCGCAGGTCGAGGGTAGCTGCCAGTTTAATGCAGTGTGCTATTGCAAAAGACCATTTTTTCCCTCTTATTGAGGCGCGGTATAAACTTATGTTCTGGACGCATCTGTCAAACCCTCCTATGTTAGCGTACATAAACGGATTTTTTTGTCTTTCTGTGAGAACCTTTTGACATCATTTAAAACATGGAGAGAAGCTGCATTAGTTGCAAAGCAGGTTACAATATTGTCATTCCACTTGCAAACTAGGACACCTCTGTCTTTTTCGAAGCTGTATTCAAAATATCCTCTATCGAGTTTTTTTGTGGTTTTAGAATTTTGTAGGGGGCATGTTGGTATCCGGTTCTCCCTCAAAGTACCTGTGGCCTTCAAGCCTCTATTAGTCAACTCATTCATGAAATCGATAGATGCGAAAAAATTATCAAATAATATGTGATAGGGAAATTTGTAGTTGAGGGATGTCAAAATGTCAGCGTATAGCAAAATCACATTTGCACCCAAACTCATGTCATATTTAGGTGCTATGTTTCTGTTTTTCCTTTGGTAAGACTCAATCCAGACAACATATCCTAGTATTGTAGTTCCTGCGTCCATAATTTGTAGCCCCATCTAATAGGGTTACCCCTTATGAACTGTTTACAGTCATTGCACATGAAGTAGGGCACCGTGGCTTTATCACACTGTGGCATTCTCCAAGTGGTGCGAAATTGAGAAAATTCTGATTCAGCTTATTGATCATAGGTCTAATCTTTGAGAATTTATCCATAGCGCCTAGGTTATTATCGCAGCAGTGTAAATATTTCATTATTATGGAGAACCTATCCATGAAGATTGCAGGTGCAACCAGTTGATAATTTACGTCGTGGGCGCTCTCCCAATATAGTCTGCGCCTAGGAACTCTTACATCTCCGCTAGGGATCATGATGCCGATGAAACAGTACATTTCATCAATAGTAACGTTTGGATCATAGTTGTGTTTCTGATCACAATTATTGGTAAAAGTTACAAACATGTTTATCACAGCTTCGTCAAAAAAACACCCGAACAGCTTCAGAGGAGGTAATGAATTGTTAGCAAGCTGCACGTCCACCCACTGTGGGAATTTAGTGTCAATATCTTCTTCGACCTAGTTATATGTTTTCCCTCTTCTTAGTTTTACAACCAGTAATTTTTTTTTTAAATTGGCAGGTTGTCTTGACTGTCATAGTCACTTTCATAATATATTTCAGCTTCAGCGAGCAACTGGCTTACCGGAAGGTTATTCTTCAGGTTCTTATTATCTTCTTCACCTGAGTCTTCATCAGTGTTATCTTCATTTACACTTATGGGAGGAAAAATTACTATCCCTGGGGGTGGCTCTTGAATATCATCTGGATGTACAAGCTCTTCCATGAGTTCATTCAGTGTTAATGGCTGGAATTTATATCTGTTGAACAGACATGTCAATTAGTATCAAGAATTCGATATTTTACACTTCAAAGCAGCCTGAAATCCTACAGTCGTTTTAAAAGGTCCGTAAAGTTTCAAGCCATTTTTTGAAATGCTAAAATTTCTTTTCATAACCTTTTTTTCTTCACAGGTGAAAGACACATTGTAAACCAAATTTCACTAAAGCTAACAATTCAAAATTATTTATTATCATTATTATTATATTTTGCTGTAAATACACGAAATTTACAATACATTTTTTCACTGAGTAAACAAACAGCAGAAAATAAATACATGCAAGAGTCGAAACTCGTATGCAAGACATGGAAAAAATACATGACACTGCATTACAGTGTATAATTCTAAATTAGAAACAACAATGCAAAAACGTAACACTCCAATACACAGAAGTCTTAACTGCAAAACACAAATATATATGGTATATAAAAAACCAAAAAATAAAATCTAATAGCACAAAATATAACACAATCAAGTACGGGTCAAAATCTTAAAATCTATAAAATACACATATCAATTATACAAAACAAAAAAAATTGCCCATCAGATATAACTCATACATGGGTGCCACACAGGTAGATATAAAGCATAACAATTTTACAAATATCAATCAAAAACTTCAAAACTACGACTAACTCAACAAAATAATATTTCCCAAATTGTCTTGATTGATTTAGAATAAAAAAATTTAATTCTCTTAAATCTTGTCACATTGCCGGCAACAGCAAAATCAGATGGTATGGAATTATAAAATCGCCGTGCCATATAATTAAAGCTTCTTTGGCCAACTGTCTTTGTAACTAAGGGAGCCCTAAACACCCTGCCTGTGTTCCGTGTATCATAACTGTGTTCTACCAGAGACATATCTGACTTATTTTTAAACTGTCTAACATTGACAATAAAGTAGAACAATTGCCTTAGGTTCAATAATCTAGCTTCCTTGTAAAGAAGGCCACTTGGATACATATCGTGTTTGTTGAGAATAATTTTCAAAAACCGTTTTTGCACTATTTCTAGTTTTGTCAGATATTCTTGCAGCACCACCCAGCCACCAATTCCGTATGTTAGATAGGTTTCCACCAGAGCTTGATACAATATTCTGTGGTGACCAGCATTCAAAATTTGACTCAGATACTTAAACCCGTACATAATGCAATGCAGCTTTTGAACAACGTATTCAATATGTACATCCCATCTCAGATATGTGTCAATCAAAATTCCCAAGTATTTGACTTTTTCACTAGGTAAAATTTTAATTCCGTTGCCGTTATCTTTAATTGTGATACTGAAAAAGCTTGTCAATACTGACCTGTTGCAAGAAAATGGCAGGTACGTAGTCTTGGAAAAATGAATCGTTGCTAGTTTACAATCGAAAAATTATTTAATTTATCAGATCTCCTTCAACAATTCTCTTCAAGTTTTCTCACGAGTTACTTTTATAAAACATTGCAGTGTCATCTACATAGCTGATTATATTTCCACAGCTATTTAAATAAAACATCATTTATGAAAATTGTAAACAGAATCGCCCTAATATTGTGCCCTGCGGTACACCACATTCCACCTTTGTATACCCACTAATTTGGTCTCGTATTTTTACATTCTGATTTCTATCATTTAAATAACTCCCAAACAATTTTATCACATTACCCCTCATTCCAATGTTCTCAAGCGCTTGTAATAACAATTTGGGACTTACAGAGTCAAATGCTTTGGATATTGTGCCCTGCGGTACACCACATTCCACCTTTGTATACCCACTAATTTGGTCTTGTATTTTTACGCTCTGATTTCTATCATTTAAATAACTCCCAAACAATTTTATCACACTGTCCCTCATTCCAATGTTCTCCAGCGCTTGTAATAATTCGTGACTTACAGAGTCAAATGCTTTGGCAAGATCTATGAAAACACAAAGAGACGACACACCGTCAGCCAAGGAAGCATAAGCATCAGCTGTAAGACTAAGTATAGCATCCTGAGTCTACACTCTCTCTTTAAACCCAAAGTGCTTTTCTGAGATCAATTGTATTTTTCCAAATAATTCGCTAGCCTTAATTTAATTATGGTCTCAAAGGCAGTGAAGCAAGTGATCAATGATATCAGGTCTATAATTGCTCACCTCCAAATGATCTCCTGACTTATAAACTGGCACAATTATCGACATCTTGAATGCCTTAGGCCAATATCCTATGTCTATTGCTCTGTTGATTTAGAATGCCAGTGCCTCGGCTACACTATCAGCTACTATTTTTATAGTTTCAGCTCTTAGACCATCCATACCAGGTGCCTTATAATTTTTTAGTTGAATAATGACACGCTTTACTTCCCATGGGTCTGTCTGAGAAACAAACATAGACTTATTTGTAACATGACGTTTGCACTTACAGTTATTTCTCTTTTGTATATTTCCGGGAAGTAATTTGCCAACCTCTGCAAAATGTTGGTTAAAGTATTGCATATATCTATTTTCTCTTATAAGGTCACCACTTTTATTTTTTATTGTCTCTATTTCATATTTTCTGGGATTTGTCTGAGTTAGTTCTTTAACAACATCCCACAATCCTTTTTCATTGCCATTATTTTCATAAATTTTCGAATTGTAATACTCACTTTTTGCTTTCCTTATGAGATTGGTCAACTTGTTTCTAAAGATTTTGTAATGATTTCTTAATGGACTATCATTGGGATATTTTTGCAGCTTTAAGTATATTTCATTCTTATTATTAACTGAATTAATTAATCCGGATGTTATCCATTCTTTCCTTTTTACCAAAAACTTTTAGTCACCCTTACAGCCCCCACCACCCCCGCTATATATCAAGCTATAGCCAGGTATGCCACACAGGCCAACATTTCCAATTCTCCAGGTCTCTATCAAGACAATCAAAACACGAGTCCATCTGCTGAAGAAATATCTGAACCTCGTCAAGATTTTTACCAATACTACATACATTTTGATGTATCACTTTGAAATTTTCCACCCCATCATTAACCCGCAACACCTGTCTGGCATCTTGACATTCTAATGTATATGTTTCGAGCACAATAAAACAGAAGCTGGTTGCAATAAGCTTTTATAGGTGTTTTTTAATAGAGCATAAAAGTATCCACAAAAATGTCCTCAAGACTGATGCCTTTTAACTGTTATAGTTTTGGCATAATATAGTTTTTTAGTCTTATATGTGAATTTTCATAATAGCACAAATTTTAGCACACTAAACCTTACGCTGCTTATTCTTGATCACATAATATTTAGTTATAGGAGCTTTCTAGGTACAGTGAATGCAGTATACGCTACTTTGACCATTATTGTAGTCATAGTTCATAACTATTGTTAGAATTAATAACCAATAAATTTTTATTTAAAAAATTTAGCAGTTTTGTCAGCGTAAGTGCTTCAGTAGTAACAACGTGTGTCTTTGGGCCCAAACGTTCAGGGTTTGTTCCCCAGTAGAAGCCAGTACATATTGTAAATCAAGATCAACCAAGGTTGTTGCATTTTCTTTGAGTAAGTTAAATGTCTGCTCGTTTCATTCTTCGGAGGTGGCGTTAAGCCGTCGGTTTCGTGTACCATGCGATGTTGGAAACATTATCCCTACCCTCCTTGCAGAAAGAAAGGGATGCAGCAAAATTTTCTGGATGCTAAGGTGAAACGGCACACTTGCGTCAGTGATTGGTCATAATCGTGGAAATACACCGACATTAAAGAACCAAAAATACAAAAAATATAATCAAGCAGTTATTATCATCCTATTTTCTCATTAGTCACACTGCAGTGATCATATTTGTTGACAGTCTCAATAAACACATTGTTAAAGTAGTCCATCAAATTGATTTATTTTCAATATGAAAAAAAAAAAAAGACAAATTTACATGCAAATGTTGTTGACGCATTATTTTTGGAGCTGTATTTTTTCTAAATAGTACAAAAGCAAAGACATTCGGGTAAATCTGTTTCTTTTTTAAATTTAACGTCAGCGTATTTCCGCGACTATGGCCAATCACCGACGCCAGAGAGCAGTTTCACCTCAGTATCCTGGCAATATTGCCGAACCCTTGCCTTTCTGTAAGGAGGGTAGCGATCTTTAACGTGCCCAACATCGCGTGGACACGGGACCGACGGCTTTACGCCGCTTCCGAAGAGCGGAACGCGCAGACATTCAACTTGCTCAAATACAATGCCAGATCCATGGTTGATGTTAATTTATTACAGTATGTGCTGAAAAAGTGAAAGGGAAACTGTGGGAATCGAACCCAGTACCCTTCGGTTCAGAGGCACACGTTCTTACCTCTCGGCCAACAAGGCTCACAGGTAAATTTACAATTAGCGCTTATTAAGTGAGATACGTTTTTAAAATTATGGGATATCATTTTATTGCTTCAACTAGAATGTTTTACGAATGTGATTGTAGTTTTGGTTATACCAGCTGATTTTTATTTAATTCAATGCTGTAACATCATCAATTAGATTGCTTTTTAAATATACATATTAAATATTGGGTCTTTACGAAACTTTTCCCCGCTAATTTTTCCAAATCCGTTTCCTTGGCAGTGGTTTCGCTGGATAGTGTGTAAGTACAGTGGGAATCTCGTTAATCATATGCTTTTATCCCGTTAATTGAAATAACTACATAATTTACAATAAGGTGGCAGTGGCCTTCAGTTGGTTTTTCATCTGACTATGTGAGGCTTGAAGCTTATGATGATTCATTATACTTAGTGAAATCGTTCCATACTAAATACAAATGTAGTGACTTCCTTTCTTTTAAAATGCGAAACTGGTCGTCTCTAAAATAACAGGCGCTTGTGAAGCCAGCTAAGAAGTCCCTGCACCTCTATTTAGTATATATTATTGGTAAAAGTTACAATGTTGGTAGAGGAAAATCTTCAATTAATTAAAAATATCAAACGGGACAGTTTGGTGCATATAGAAGTTTTTAGTTGTTCATAAAAATTGAAATTTTGGAATGAACAGATTTGGTACCCCAATACTTCTTTGTTTAGCTTACTATCCCATAGACAGTGTCCTTTTTACGATTTTCCGATCTTTATTTTATTCATTGTACGATTTTCCAGACAAGGTCCCCCGCCCCAGGAATCTAACCCTGGACCTTTTGCTTTGCACGCCGGAACCTACAGCAACCACCAGGGCGCCAATAATGTCTTTGAATAGACTTTAACGAAACACTTGTAATAAATAACAAGACATGGGCTAGAATATTGAGATCTAACTCTTTATCTTCATAAGGGTCCTTTCATCTTGTACACTTGAAAACTGCTGCGGTGATTGGACAAGATTTGCAACTGCAAAAACAGTTTTATGTTACACTCAACCTCTGTTATTGTTCTCTTTCTTAATTGTTAAAGTTAAGTGTTCTCCATTGTTAGTTTGTATTTGAAAGTGTAATAAGATTGTAATCAATTTAAATAAGTTCTATATCAACTGAAATCATTTTAGTGCATATAGAAGTTTTTTGTTATTTATAAAAATTAAAATTTTGGAATGAACAGATTTGGTATCCCAATATCTCTTTGTTTAGCTTACTATTCCATAGACAGTGCCCTTTTTACAATTTGCCGATCTTTATTTTATTCATTGTACGATTTTCCAGACAAGGTCCCCCACCGCCAGGAATCTAACCCTGGACCTTTTGCTTTGCATGCCGGAACCTACAGCAACCATGAGGGCGCCAAACGAAACACTTGTGATAAATAACAAGACATGGGCTAGAATATTGAGATTTAACTCTTTATCTTCATAAGGGTTCTTTCATCTTGTACACTTGAAAACTGCTGCGGTGATTGGACAAGATTTGCAACTGCAAAAACAGTGTTATGTTACACTCAACCTCTGTTATTGGTTTATTTCTTAATTGTTAAAGTTAAGTGTTCTCCATTGTTTGTTTGTATTTGAAAGTGTAATAAGATTGTAATCAATTTAAATAACTTCTATATCAACTGAAAGCATTTTGGTGCATATAGAAGTTTTTTGTTATTCATAAAAATTGAAATTTTGGAATGAACAGATTTGGTACCCCAATACCTCTTTGTTTAGCTTACTATTCCATAGACAGTGCCCTTTTTACAATTTGCCGATCTTTATTTTATTCATTGTACGATTTTCCAGACAAGGTCCCCCACCGCCAGGAATCTAACCCTGGACCTTTTGCTTTGCATGCCGGAACCTACAGCAACCATGAGGGCGCCAAACCAAACACTTGTGATAAATAATAAGACATGGGCTAGAATATTGAGATTTAACTCTTTATCTTCATAAGGGTTCTTTCATCTTGTACACTTGAAAACTGCTGTGGTGATTGGACAAGATTTGCAACTGCAAAAACAGTGTTATGTTACACTCAACCTCTGTTATTGGTTTCTTTCTTAATTGTTAAAGTTAAGTGTTCTCCATTGTTTGTTTGTATTTGAAAGTGTAATAAGATTGTAATCAATTTAAATAACTTCTATATCAACTGAAAGCATTTTGGTGCATATAGAATTTTTTTGTTATTCATAAAAATTAAAAATTTGGAATGAACAGATTTGGTACCCCAATACCTCTTTGTTTAGCTTACTATTCCATAGACAGTGTCCTTTTTACAATTTTCCGATCTTTATTTTATTCATTGTACGATTTTTCAGACAAGGTCCCCCGCCCCCAGGAATCTAACCCTGGACCTTTTGCTTTGCATGCCGGAACCTACAGCAACCATGAGGGCGTCAAACGAAACACTTGTGATAAATAACAAGACATGGGCTAGAATATTGAGATTTAACTCTTTATCTTCATAAGGGTTCTTTCATCTTGTACACTTGAAAACTGCTGCGGTGATTGGACAAGATTTGCAACTGCAAAAACAGTTTTATGTTACACTCAACCTCTGTTATTGGTTTCTTTCTTAATTGTTAAAGTTAAGTGTTCTCCATTGTTTGTTTGTATTTGAAAGTGTAATAAGATTGTAATCAATTTAAATAACTTCTATATCAACTGAAAGCATTTTGGTGCATATAGAAATTTTTTGTTATTCATAAAAATTAAAATTTTGGAATGAACAGATTTGGTATCCCAATACCTCTTTGTTTAGTTTACTATTCCATAGACAGTGTCCTTTTTACAATTTTCTGATCTTTATTTTATTAATTGTACGATTTTCCAGACAAGATCCCCCGCCCCCAGGAATCTAACCCTGGACCTTTTGCTTTGCATGCCGGAACCTGCAGCAACCACGAGGGCGCCAATAGTGTCTTTGAATATACTTTAACGAAACACTTGTGATAAATAACAAGACATGCGCTAGAATATTGAGATTGAACTCTTTATCTTCATAAGGGTCCTTTCATCTTGTACACTTGGAAACTGCTGCGGTGATTGGACAAGATTTGCAACTGCAAAAACAGTTTTATGTTACACTCAACCTCTGTTATTGTTTTCTTTCTTAATTGTTAAAGTTAAGTGTTCTCCATTGTTTGTTTGTATTTGAAAGTGTAATAAGATTGTAATTAATTTAAATAACTTATATATCAACTGAAAGCATTTTCTTCTAATTTAACGGTTAGTTAACCCTACATTATGAAATGTTTCAATCAAAATGAAGTACGCTGAATTTTAACATGAAATAGAGTTAAGGTTAAGGAAAAAATAATTTGCAAAATCTAGATTATCAAAAATGCATTTATTTTTTTAATTTCTAGATATAGGTAGCTAATATGTTACAGAGTGTACCCACTATGATATATGAATTTATGAGGAAGTATAACATTTATTTATTGAATACATGCCCAACAGGATAATCCCATTCATAGGGCACCAAACAAAAAGAATAATACGTAACAATATGAACAAAAATTACTTTCAAAAACAAAACTAAAATACTGTGCAGAACATCACAAGGCAGAAATCACACAAAACAGTACATATAATGGGCCTACTAACCGACAAAGTAAGATATAGCCATCCTACGAATAACTGCAGCTCTATGCGAATAGAAGTTGCACAAGTTTTCAATGTCATTAAAGTCAGCACTCATTGTATACACAGGTGATTTCATATACAAGTTAGTCATTGGTATTGGAGGCTTAAATACTCTCACCACTCTAGATGCAGCCCGTGGAACTGAGAAATTTAACTGCGTCAATAAGTCTGGACAATCAACTTTACCATGAAACAACTTATGCAGGAACATCACAGACGCAACTTTTCTACACGAATATAACCTGGATACGCCAGCTTGCATTAGTAATTGGCCATGATCGCATCCTCTCTGTGGGTAGGTACCAGATTCCCTATATACAAGCTGTCTTAAAAACTTACGCTGAACATCTTCCAGAACACCAATATGAACACTATAAAAGGGATCAAAAACCAAGCTACAGTATTCAAGCCTCGATCGAATGTAAGCAAAATAGAGAATTTTCAAGCTATCCAAATTGGAAAATGATGTTAAGAAACTGTACCCAAAAGAATGCCTATCCGATAAAAATATTCACTATTTTTGTAAAGCATGAAGATGTATCACAATAATATTGTTACAGAAAATCTTTTAGCATTATTTTATCAAAGATGTATCATGTCATCGTTAAGAGTAGATATAGATATTCTAGTTATTTTAATAGGACCAACAAAATCATGTGATTTATATATATTTATAGATTATAGAAAGAAATGTTTTTAAAGAAAACTGGTAAGGGAAATGTGGAGACACGGATACACTTTTCAAAAAGCTTCGATAATATCCCTGTTATAGAGAACATATTTTATTTTTGCACGCCATCAGTGGATGTGACACAACTTCTGCACTATTTAGAAAGGCTAAATTACAATTTTTTTAAATGTTTGAACAACATTACGATTTGTACCAATTAGTTTAACAGTTTCAAGAAGAAAACAGCCCTTAAAATGGAATTAGAATTCTTTTAGCAATCTATAATGTTTTAAAATCAGAAAACAATATAGACGACTTTAGATACAAACAATTTATCAAAGCAACAAGGCTCAACAAACCGATTTAGTTATCATCTCTACGACCTACAAGTGCTGCAGTTCGATAACACATTTATTAGGTATACTACCAGCTTCAAACTTCAAACGTTAGGAAAAAATGTAGAACCTGAAGAGTGGAGATGGGTTTTACAGAATAGTACCCTGGAGCTGTCACTACATTATTGCCACCAGAACCTGAAGAGCTATTGAGTATCATCTTCTGTAATTGTAAGAAAGGCTGTGGCGAGAGTTGTGGATGTAGAAAAGTAGGATTGTAATGCTCATCAGTTTGTGTCCATTGTAATGGGCAAGCATGTCTCAATACTTTACCATCTCCGAATGATTTAGAAGAAGAGAGTGGATTTGTACCCAACATCCTTGAGGCAGTGAAGCCAACGGACAACATAGATGGCGATTACAATCTGGAAATTGCATTTTAACAACGTGAAGGTGCGAACGATGACGAGCAAGAGTAACATTTACTAAATTTACATGTAAATATATTATTTTGTAATTTATTATACAAACAAAAAACATTTTCGGCTTACAATAAATAAAAAATTAATAATAATGTAATTTTTAATATTTCATCTCGGTGTTTATATAAATTAACTAAAATATTTTCTTACAGATGTCTTATTTGTGAGTGAGATTTATAAAAATCATTAACAAATGGATAAATAATTTGGATTTTTTATAATTATGATATTTTTCCTTGATAGTTAACTTTTTAAGTCTTACGACGCTTATGAAGGTGTATTCGACATTGCATTGATCTATATACGGATACAGACTCTCCGTCCGATATCTCAAAAATGGTAGGTGATAAATAAAAAGTTTGAATACATAGATTGCAGAGAATTTTTTCCTCTATAATTTTTTTATAACTTCAAAAACGGTTTGAACCATAGGAAACGATATATTTATAAAAACTGATTTTCGTGACATTGGACCTTGAATATCTCAAGACACGTACACGCAATTACATTAGACTTTTGAGGGAGTGTTGAGAATGTTAAAGGGAAGGTCTATGCAAATCTTCAGCTTATTAATCTTCCATTCTGAGATTCAGCCTGTTTTTCGCCTTATTTGACTGGACTATTTGATGAATATGAAAATAAAAATTTGCTACAGGCGGGTTATTGAGGATGCTTGATGGTATGGGAAATGTTGCAGCTGCATATAAACACATGGAGATTGGCTATATGCTTGTCAGTGATAGCATTATAATATTATTTATAAAACTATCTGTTTTATACTGGATAGACCATAGGAAATTCAACGAAGTCACTGGGTTTTTGTTCCTGAATCTTGTTCGACAAAAACCACTTGTCCCTCTGAGGACAAATGACTATGGTGATAGTCTATATTACTAAAGCAGCAAGGAAAAAAGCCTCAGATTTTGACAGTAAACAGATGAAGGTGATAATGTCATTGAAAATGGTTGGATTTTGATGATTTAAAAAGTGGGCGAGGCAACGTGATGGACGCAGGCATTGGTGGGAGAACGGGGATGAGCGAAACGGGGTACCGAAGAAGCAGTCTTTATAGAACGTCGCCGGGAGCGTACCGAAAGCTGCAGGAGAAAAGGGTCCATCCGGAACGTAAGGGGGAGAATTTTGTCGAGGCAAAACTTTTTTGGGGGATGTTGGGGTGCAAAAAAAATCCGAGAAACAAGAGCAAAAACTGTATTTTCGACCTAAAAAGGTACTCTGATGAGGGGTCTATCTCCTCTGAAAATACGGCACTACGAACCGCGTCATTACCAAAAACGGATTCTCCAGAAAAGTCTACATCGAGTAGGCTGGGTTTTATTCTTTTAAAGTCAACGGGAAGTTTTTTTATTAGACATCAAAGTTAAAGAACTTTCTGGAGAACAGCTAATTTTCCCTAAAATTTGTCTACCTTGAACAATCACGTGAGTGAAATTTTTGACAGAGAGGGCTTAAAAATTATTTGCTCAAACGTCAAAAGTCGCCACAAGCTAATCACGACGTGTACATTACGTCTGGAATTAATATATTTATTATTAATATATATAAATATATATATATATATATATATATATATATATATATATATATATATGTATATATATATATATATATATATATATATATATATATATATATATATATATATATATATATATATATATATATATATATATATATATATATATATATATATATATATATATATATATATATATATATATATATATATATATATATATATATATAAGTTTTTTTATTAGACATCAAAATTAAAGAACTTTCTGGAGAACGGCTAATTTTCCCTGAAATTTGTCTACCTTGAACAATCACGTGAGTGAAATTTTTGACAGAGGGTTTAAAAATTATTTGCTCAAACGTCAAAAGTAGGCACAAGCTAATCACGACGTGTACATTACGTCTGGAATTGATATATTGCTCGATTAACCTCGATTGACTATTAAATATTTCGTTTTTAACCACAGATTGGGTCAATTGGTTGATTTATGTGGATATAGCTTGTGGTTTGTTTTACCAGAAGCTCTATATCCTGTTTGATGCCTTTGTACCCAAGAAAAAAATTACTCCTAAGTATCCTATTTGGTTTAACAGCAAAATAATCTATAATTTGAGGATCAAAGGGAGACTTTATTATAAATACAGGTCCTCACTGTCGGCTGTTGATTATAAAGCATTCTCGGATTGTAGGGCACAACTTACGAAGGATACCTTGCAGGCTTATAAATCTAACATAGGTAATGTTGAGTCTAACATACAGGCAGATCCCAGGTCTTTTTGGTCCTTTGTGAATTCTAAAAAGAAGCAGACTCGTATACCTGGACTTATGACATATAATGGCCAGGACTTGTCCTCCCCTGAGGGTTATGTTGATGGTTTTGCTAAGTTTTTTAGTTCTTAAGTTTTTTAGTTCATAATCAAAGACTGTGCTTCTGCATTTGCCGAACCTTTACTTTTTATTTTTAACTTGTCTCTGAAAACACAAACCTTTCCTTCCATATGGAAAACCACTAAAGTCTGCCCCGTCCATAAGAAGGGTGACAGGTCGGTCATTGAAAATTACAGGCAGGTTGTAATCATGTCGAACTTCTCGAAGATCTTTGAGTATACACTTTTTGTGTATCTATCTCCTCATGTAGGTCTGTATCTTTCACCGAATCAGCATGGGTTTGTCAGGGGCCGTTCGACCTTGACCAACCTTTCTTGTTTCGTGCAATATGTATCGTCTTGTTTGGATGGGAATGGACATGTTGATGCAGTCTATTTAGACTTCTCGAAGGCATTTGACTTAGTTGATCATGAGCTGCTGTCACTTAAGCTTCATTCTTTTGGACTTTCCAATGGTCTTATATCCTTGTTTAGATCCTACCTCATCAATAGGTATCATTATGTCTGGTATGGTGGTTGTTCTTCAGACCTGTTTCATGCTTCTTCTGGTGTCCCACAAGGATCTGTACTTGGTCCCCTTCTCTTCAACGTTTTTATTAATGATTTGGATTCTGTGTTTTCTGTTCCTCATTTATTGTATGCTGATGACCTAAAAATTTGTCTAAATATCAATTCTCTTGTCAACTGTCATGCCATAGAGCACAACCTTGATAGGATTTCGGAATGGTGTGACATAAATAAGTTACCTCTAAATCTTTCTAAATGTAGTGTTTTGTCTTTTTCCAATAAACACCACTTGCAAGTTTTCACTTATAAGGTGAATGGTGAGGATCTTATACGTGTGTAATATTGACTTGGGTTTGATCATGGATCCACACTTGAAGTTTAATTTACATCTAAACAGTATCCTTGGAACTTCTATGAAAAGCCTAGGATTAGTTGTTAGAAGCGCTGGGAACTTTTCATCTACTGAAACTCATCTGTCTATATAATACTGTTGCGTTTTCGCCGGGTTCTGGATAAGTGAGACTTTAAATTTTAACAAAACAACTTTATTTACACTCTAAATATGGATACAATAAAATTTCTAGAATTTTTCTCTCACAAAACACTTAATTTACTGTCTACAATTACTAATCTCCACACAAGTCTCTACACTGGTACTACAGTAGCTACTCTCTTAACACTTTACACTGCTTCTTCAAGTCACTACCACATTCTCTTACTGAGCTGAACTAACTCGGGCTGGCTTGCTTTCGCTTTTATATACTCGCCGTACCTTCCCCTCCTTTCTAGAGCATTCCATTCCAGAACGTTCCAGGACCTTCTTTTACTAGAAGGTTCTGTGAATACAGATCGGTCCCGTGTGTATACAGGGGGATGTGTATACAGGATGATCCAAATGTGGTCACCACTCCTATGCTACACAAGAGATGTTTCTCGAACTATAAGATCTCTCTGCGTATACAGGGTGTAAGGGTTCTCTGCGTATACAGGGTGTATATACAGGGTGTTCGGAATGTGCAGACCTCAGTTATCCGTTCCGACGGGGCACAAGTTGGTAACTTCGTTATTTCTGGTCCTAGAGGGTTGAGACTTCGCCTGAGGGGGGTCACCCCAGGCACCCCCAGGGGGTGGGGAGGCGGTGTTGCCAGATTGTGCAAAAATTCCCAGATGTTGGGGAAATTCTGGAGATGTGGCAACACCGCACCTACGTCTATTGAAGTGCTTTGTAACACTGCCCCCCTCCTTAAGACTGTTCGTCCCGAACAGTATTTACCGGCCGCCAACTTGGGCGTTCGTTGCCCCGATAGGGACTCAACCTCTCTATGTGAACAACTTTGGGTTTAGTTCTTGGAGACAGCTGGATTCTGTAGACTAGGTCGTTGATTTTCTTAGTCACCAAGTATGGCCCTTCCCATGGTTTCTGAAGTTTGGGACTGAGGCCCTTTCTCCTTGTTGGTTGGTACAGCCACACTGCATCACCTTCCTTGAATGTATGGGGTGTTGCTCTGCGATCCAAGCGCATCTTCATCCGGTCACTGCTTAAGAGGAGCCTATCTCTGACACATCTGTGTATAGTGCGCAGTTTTCCTTCTAGGTCGGCGACATACTCAGGTAACGTAGCTAGGTCCGCTATGTCCTCGTTCGGTGGTGGTCTCGTCATGTCGATTGGTAACCGCATCTCTCTGCCGGTCAACATCATGGATGGAGTGTAGCCGGTAGATTCATGCTGAGAGCTTCTGTAAGCTAGGAGGAACAGAGGTATCAACTTGTCCCAGGTTCTCTGATTCTCGTCGACAAACATAGCAAGATACTGATTGATGGTCCTGTTATGCCGTTCTACCATGCCGTCTGATTGAGGGTGGAGTGGCGTTGTTCTCGTTTTCTTTATGCCTAGCAAGTCCATTAGGCTCTTCCAGACCTCTGATTCGAAATTCCGGCCCTGGTCGGTGTGAATCTCCAAGGGTACGCCATGCCGTGATATGACATTTTCCATCAGGGCTTCTGCTACGGTCGTTGCCTCTTGGTTGGGGATCGGCGCAACTTCAGGCCATTTCGAGAAGTAGTCCATCGCCACCATTATGTATCTGTTCCCAGACTCTGTGATGGGAAAAGGTCCTGCAATGTCTACGGCAACTCTCTCCCACGGTGTACCTGAGATGTACTGCATCATTTTTCCTCTGGATCGGGTCTTTGGTCCTTTCTTTGAAGCACATTGGTCACACCTTTTGCACCATTCTTCCACGCTTCTTCGGCAGTTTATCCAATAGAAGCGGTCTCTCACTCTGGCAAGAGTCCTGTTGACCCCAAAGTGGCCTCCACTTCTACTATTGTGTAGCTCTTGAAGAACACTGCTTATGCACTCACTTGGCACGACGGTCTGGTATATACAGTCTCTACCATCGGCAGTTTCCCATTTTCGAGTGATCATGTCATTCTTTAGACACAATGAGTCCCATTGTAGCCAGTATCCTTTAACCTCCGCCCCAAACCGGGACACATCGTGCCACTCAGGTCTTTTCCCCTTTTGTAGCCATTCTCTAATATTTTTCAAGTCTGGATCTGTCTTCTGTGCGTCTCTGATGTATTCAAGATTTACGTCTAGATCGGTGTTATTCTTCTGTCCTGCCACCAGTTGTTTGATCTGATGAGTTACTTTGTCGATCTCTTTGTTCTCTTGTCGCTCGCAAAATTTACATTCATGCACTGAACATGGTCTTCTCGACAGGCTGTCTGCATTGGCGTGACTTCTTCCTCTTCGATGTTCAATCCGGAAGTCGTAGCTCTGCAGTTTCTCTATCCATCGTGCTATCTGTCCTTCAGGATTTCTAAAGTTCAGAAGCCATTGCAGAGCAGAGTGATCTGACCTCACGCGGAATGTTCTTCCGTACAGGAAGCTGTGGAAATGTTCGATGGATCTTACAACTGCCAGCAGTTCTTTCCGGGTTACACAGTAATTTTTTTCTGCTTTTCCGAACGTTTTGCTGAAGTAGCCTATCACAACTTCTTCTCCGGCTTGGAGCTGCGAGAGTACTGCCCCAATGCCATACTGGGAAGCATCAGTGTCCAGTATGAACAGTCCTTCGTTCTGAGGATAAGCCAGTATAGGAGCAGTGAGAAGACGATGTTTGAGTTCTCTAAAAGACTCTTGGCAATCTGGTGACCAGATGAACTCGACCTTATTTTCAGTCAGGCTATGCAGAGGTTTCGCAATGCTGCTGAAGTACTTCACAAAGCGTCGGTAGTAGCTGCAAAGTCCCAGAAAACTTCTGACCTCATGTTTGTTCCTCGGCACAGGCCAGTCTCTTACTGCCTTTATTTTCTCTGGATCAGTTTCTATCCCTTTCTCAGAAACGACATGTCCGAGGAAACTCACTCTCTTCTGGAAGAGGACGCATTTCTTGGGATTAAGTTGCAGATTGGCACCTCTCAGCCTGGAGAAAACTTGCTTCAGATTCGACAGGTGTTCATCGAAAGTCCTTCCAATCACCATGACATCATCGAGATACACCAGGCATGTTTCCCATGTCAGTCCTCTCAGCACTAACTCCATTAGTCGCTCGAAGGTGGCAGGTGCATTACATAAGCCGAATGGCATGACCTTGAATTGGTACAACCCATTCCCGGTTGAAAAAGCAGTCTTCTCCTTATCGTCTTTATGGAGTTCTACTTGCCAGTAGCCACTTTTCAGGTCTAATGTAGAGAACCACTTTGATCCGGCCAAAGTGTTCAAAGTGTCGTCGATCCGGGGCAGGGGATAACTGTCTTTCTTGGTGACATCATTCAGCTTCCTATAGTCCACGCAAAATCTCATAGTGCCGTCTTTCTTGGTGACCAAAACTACTGGGGACGACCAAGGACTATTAGATTCCTCGATCACACCATCTTCCAGCATTTCGTTAACCATCGCCTTGATTTCTGATTGCTTGGCAAAAGGCAGTCTTCTCGGCGGCTGTCTAATTGGTCTTGCGTCGCCAGTATTAATTCTGTGTTGCACTAGACTCGTACGACCTGTGATTTTATCTTGAGCGAAAATATCGGCCTCCTCCAATACGAACTTCACTGCCATCTCCATCTCCATATTGTTCAATTGGCCCCATGAATTCTTGAACCGCTCTACTAATTCTACTGGCAGTCTTCTGTCTAATGCAGTGGGTGTCACGTTTTTGGACAACGTCACTCGGTCAATGGGTTCGCAAGTGGCGATAACCTCACCTTTCTTCAATGTGACCCTGTTAGTTTGCACGTTAGCCACTCTTATGGGTATTGTCCTCTTCGGGTCTACTAAGCATCGTGCGACGAGGGCACCATCATGTCTATCTTTTAGGGGCTCCGCTATGAGAGCAGACATACCATCAAGTTTCTTCTCTAGCCTGGCTCTGACAATCTTCTCACTGTTACCAGGAATCCGTGTATCCTCGTCGACAATAAGTCTCACCCTGAGATTAGCTTCGCCTGCTGTTGGAGATAAATACAACTCTTCGTTGCCGATTCTCAAAATCTTATTTTGGAAGTCCACTGAAAAGACATCAAACTCTTCCATTATATCCAAGCCCAGAATAAATTCGTCGACGATTTCTGCGACGACAGCCTTGGCCTGCAGCTCAGTACTGCCCAGCTTAATGTAAACAATGGCCTCTCCATGCACGGGTATCCTATCTCCTTTCGCTGTCTCCAACACAGGCTGTTTGTTGGTCGTGAGTGCCGGCATGTTTGGCAACATGTCTGGACGTACAACGGATCTAGTGGCACCAGTATCGATGGTGAAACTGCATTGTCTTCCGTCCATGCTGCCAGGTATAACGAGGCTCTCGTGGTAGCGTCGGATAGTGGAGACCTTTACTTTGGGGCCTTGGGACTCGCACGCCAGCTGCCGCCCCCTTACACTGGCGTCAGGTCGTTTCCCTGACGCCGCTCACTGTTGGTGTATTCTTGTCTTCTGCGAGCCACCTGTTGGGTTTGTGAGCACTGTCTACTTATGTGCCCTTTCCTACCACACTTGTAACATTCTATGTCTGACCAATCTGCTTTCGTTTTACGTGCTCTGACCGTTGCAGTGAGCTTGCTTATGGCTTCCTTTATAAACTTTATTTCTTGCCTAAGTTCCCCAGTCGTGTCTGAAAGGTCCTCTTTCTCCTTCACTTCGCGCAGCCTGTTGCGGCGAGGTTGAGATGCATTCTTCGCTGCTTCAAATTCCAAGCCATAAATTACGCAGTCCGTAAGTGTTTTGAACCTTCCGAGCCTTAAAGCTTGTTGCATTTCATTATCAAGTACCCCATCGATGAAGGTCTGGACGGTTATCTGGTTGACAAATTCTTCTGGGGCTTGGGGATATGCCAGTCGCACAAGTTTCTCCACTTCGGCACTAAATTCTTGCAGCGTCTCATTTGGCTTCTGGACCCTTGACTTTAGTTGTGTCTGGTAGACCTGGCTCATGTACTTGTTACCATATCTCAAATCTAGGGCCTGTATCACTGTTAAGTAGTTTTGCTGTTTCGACTCCGGGATGTTCTGGAGGATCTCTAGGGCTTTACCTCTAAGCGAGAGAATTAGAGCAGTTGCTGCCTGTTGTTCGCTCCACCCATTGCTGAGAGCTGCCGCCTCAAACTGCCTCCTGTACATGGGCCACGAGGTTTCTCCGTCAAAAGTCGGCGGCTTCAAGGTTCCATGAGGCTGCTGCACGATTGGTATACCTTCTTCCGGACGATTTTGAACTGGGGACATTCCAGTAACTCCTCTTGGTTGAGTTCTGTCAGTCTGGCCCATCACCTGCTCTGTCAGTTCTCTATGTCTGACTTCTGTGCCTTTCATCATCATCTTCATTTGTTCTTTCAACCCCTCCACTTCTTCCCATCGTTTGTTCCAATCCTTTACATTTTCTGTTACATTTTCTACTTTACTGTTCACATTTTCTATTTGTTCGTTGATCAGTTCAATTTCCTCTTTTACATCGACTCTCATATTGTGAAACATACTTCGGAGGTCTTCTTTGTCTTCTAGTCGTCGTTTTTCGTCTTCTTCGCGTTGCTTCTTGAGTTCTTCTTTATCTTCAAGACGCCTCTGTTCCTCCTCTTGTCGTCTTCTCTCGTCTTCTTCGCGCCGTCTTCTTTCATCTTCTTGTCGCCGTTGTTCGTCTTCTTCGCGTTGCCTCTTGAGGTCTTCTTTATCTTCTTGCCGCCGTCGTTCCTCTTCTTCGCGCCGTCTTCTTTCTTCTTCTTGTCGTCGTTGTTCGTCTTCTTTGCGTCGTCTTCTTTCATCTTCTTGTCGCCGTTGTTCGTCTTCTTCGCGTTGCCTCTTGAGGTCTTCTTTATCTTCTTGCCGCCGTCGTTCGTCTTCTTCGCGCCGTCTTCTTTCTTCTTCTTGTCGTCGTTGTTCGTCTTCTTCGCGTTGCTTTTTTAGTAAGTCCATCAACTCTTTGATTTCAGCCATCTTGTCGTAGTCAGTCGATCTGGTGTTTACCATTTACAGCTAGCTTGCTTGTTCACTTCTTCACTCACTTATCCCACACTTCTGACACCAAATTGTTGCGTTTTCGCCGGGTTCTGGATAAGTGAGACTTTAAATTTTAACAAAACAACTTTATTTACACTCTAAATATGGATACAATAAAATTTCTAGAATTTTTCTCTCACAAAACACTTAATTTACTGTCTACAATTACTAATCTCCACACAAGTCTCTACACTGGTACTACAGTAGCTACTCTCTTAACACTTTACACTGCTTCTTCAAGTCACTACCACATTCTCTTACTGAGCTGAACTAACTCGGGCTGGCTTGCTTTCGCTTTTATATACTCGCCGTACCTTCCCCTCCTTTCTAGAGCATTCCATTCCAGAACGTTCCAGGACCTTCTTTTACTAGAAGGTTCTGTGAATACAGATCGGTCCCGTGTGTATACAGGGGGATGTGTATACAGGATGATCCAAATGTGGTCACCACTCCTATGCTACACAAGAGATGTTTCTCGAACTATAAGATCTCTCTGCGTATACAGGGTGTAAGGGTTCTCTGCGTATACAGGGTGTATATACAGGGTGTTCGGAATGTGCAGACCTCAGTTATCCGTTCCGACGGGGCACAAGTTGGTAACTTCGTTATTTCTGGTCCTAGAGGGTTGAGACTTCGCCTGAGGGGGGTCACCCCAGGCACCCCCAGGGGGTGGGGAGGCGGTGTTGCCAGATTGTGCAAAAATTCCCAGATGTTGGGGAAATTCTGGAGATGTGGCAACACCGCACCTACGTCTATTGAAGTGCTTTGTAACAATACCTTTGTCCGTTCTCATGTTGAATATGCCAGTGTGTGCTGGATGCCCTTCTACTTCTGCCACATTACGCTTCTAGAATCTATTCAGCGTAGGTTTCTGAAGTATTTGTCTTATTTTGTTGACATTTATCCTCAAAGAGGCATATCTTACAATTTGTTACTCACTAGATTTGGTTTTATGTCGCTTGCTTACAGGAGAATTCTTTCCGGTCAGTGTTTTTTATTTAAGCTTATTCACGGAATTATTGATGCACCTGAACTTCTATCCCAGCTGCCTTTTCGCTCTCCTCTCCACAGCTGTCACACTCGTTCTACTCATACCTTTTTACTTCCGATTTCCAGAACTAATCTGTTTTTGAAATCACCCTTGTATCCTATGTGTACAAAATATAATTCTTCCAATACTGACATATTCAGTCATGCTAATGTTGGGTCCTTTTCCGCAGCCTCTAGGGAATCCCTGCTTCATGGGGACACCACATCTTAGTTATTTTTTGTTAATTTTTTTAGTTTTAATCTATAGTTTTTAATTTCTCTTAGTTTATTAGTTCTTATATAAATCCATGTAACTGAGCTCCTGCCTGTTTGGGTTGTTTAATTAAATAAATACAACATAGACTTGGAGACTACTTCTCTGGCTTCACTGTTGGTTTTCGTTTTTGTAGGTGAAGAATGTAGCCAGCGTGTAAGCTAACTGGAGCAAGTGGCCCTTGCGAATTATCGAAGTTCTAGGATGATCTTCAACGTTTCTGTGACTATAGTTTCGCTGCTTGACAGCATTCTCAGACAGATAAAAATTAAATTACGAATTCTGGAAGTTCTAGGATGTTCTTCAACGTTTCTGTGACTATAGTTTCGCTCTCAGACAGATAAAAATTGAATTCAATTTTTATCTGTCTGAGATTGCTGTCAAACAGCGAAACTATAGTCACAGAAACGTTGAAGAACAATCTAGAACTTCCAGAATTCGTAAGGGCCACTTGCTCCAGTTAGCTTACGCCCTGGCTACGTCCTTTACCTACAAAAACGAAAACCAACAGTGAAGCCAGAGAAGTAGTCTCCAAGTCTATGTAGTATGGACAAGTTTCACCAAGTAAGGGCAACAACAATCAAGGAATTAAATAAATACATATTATGGAAGAAATACTGACGCAGCAAGTAAGTCACATAAAATTGCATCCATGTGGAAAGGTAGTTCCATGTGCAAAGGTAGATCCTTTTGTAAAGGTGGATCCATGCGAAAAGGTAGATCCGTGTACAAAGGGAGATCCATGCCCTCACTAGTGAAAACTACAATAGATAAATAGTAAACACAAAAGAAAAATCTGTGGTTTTTGAAATTTTAATTTTAATTTATTAATATAGCTCATAAAACTGGGATTGTAAAAAGCAGACCATTGTATTTTTATAAATATATTTTAAAAGTAATAATTGATGACGTTACAGCTTTACATAAGGTCAAGTGCTTCTTGGACCAGCTCAGTAGTTTATATTCTTTTAGATTACGTCAAAGTTAAAAAAATTAATTGTAGTAAAAAACCAAGTTCATAACTAAATGATTATTTTAACTGATAATGTCATTTGGATAATCTCTTGAATATTTTTCATAATAATTGATGACGTTACAGTTTTAGATAAGGTCAAGTGCTTCTTTGACCAGCTCAGTAGTTTATATTCTTTTAGATGACCTCAAAGTTAAGAAAATTAATTGTAATAAAAAATGAAGTTCATAACTAAATGCTTATTTTAACTGATAATGTCACTTGGATAATCTCTTGAATATTTCTCATATTCCGAATAAATATACAAGTTAAATAACATTAGCAGATAGGTTGGAAAGTAGGTAATGTTTAAAATTTGCAGGTTGAGAAGTTACAAATAAATCTATATAAAATAATTTAACAGTAAATATTGATTTCATCATACTGTTCCCTTAAACATGTTTTTTTTTTCTTATTTTAATTTCTTTCAGTAGGTTTAGCTTTTACAAACCATAACATAGTTTCTTTGAGTAAGTATATTGTGAAGGTTGCAATTAGACCCTCGTAGTTATTTTGCTTAAAAAAAATCTTATTTACAGAGAAAATAAAGAACAAAATATTGATGACTAATATACTTTATTTACTTAACATTATATGGCGTTTGGTTGATATTAAAACTTAAGAAAGAAGCAGTTCTGGCGTAATTGGACTCGGGTAACTTTAAAACAATATCTGAACGGTCAACTGGGTTTTGATAACTACATGATGGAGTGGAAGGAGGTGAAACCTGTGGTCTTTCAAAAATGTATGTTAGATGTGTGGCTTGACGACGTTGCTTGTCCACCTGCAATAATGCATAAATTAAGTTTTTATTCATATCTTTAAAAAAAACTTACATAATTGATGAGATGTTCCAGCTTCAGAACCAAATTATGTAGGTTCATTGATACATGTTTCTTTAACTATCGACCCTGTTTCAGCAGCTTGATGCAATTATTCAACATTCTCTTCATTGTTAACAAAACTTGGTATAAACGAATCTATTTAATGGCCATAGTCCAGGTTTTTCAAACGATTTTGTTATATTTTTTGGTGTAAATGCATTTTGGAAAGCCATTTTTGTTAATTGGGCAATTTGTCTAATTGTGCTTGTCTTTCCAGGATTGGAAGTCATCCAGTCATTAAAACTCTGGGCGCAGCAAGTGCGTTATGGTAGTGAATTTTCATAAAAATGTTTTTATTGCAAATATGTGTTTTCTTTTTAAAAAAGCAGGCATCAATTTTGGTTACCAGTATAACCTATATAGTAAAAACAATGTGCCATGTTTCATCAAAATAACTTTATTGTGTGAAAATGTACAAAATTTCCAAAAGTAAACTTAAAGTGTTGCCGGAAAAACTCGTTTCTTGGTCAACCTTATAGGTTAATAGCAAATTGGGCTATTCAACTATGAAGCATTTGACAAAATTCGCTACCATAACGCACTTGCTGCATCCAGAATTTCGTTTCCTATAAACATGCATTATATTTCGATGGAAAATGCAAAAATGCAATAACATAAAGCGTGTTTGATAAAAAAAAAAAAAGAAAATTTGTATCACCAACGACTTATGGGCCACCGTGTCATTGTAGAAATATTTCTTTAAGATGTAGCTCAAGACACCCTATAATTAATATATACAATTTTTTTCATATCTTGTATAATAACGGATATATTGAGCTTTATTAATTTTTTACGAAAATTCGACAAAAATTATATACAATTAAACGATAAACTCTATAGCTAAGACTACTTCCAAGCATCAGAGAAAGGGTCTATTTGAAATAAATTTTCTGGAAACATTTTAGTAAAATAAAGGACAATGACAGTTGAAACTAAGACTTCAGGGTTTGTAAAACATTCTTCTTGAGACATTTGATTTCCATAGCCTGTATTAGATTCAAGTTATTTGCCTAAATGTTGCCGATTTTGACGTTTTAAATCGCAACTTTGACGTTTTGAGGAAAACCCCAATTTATTTTTCTTTAAATGCCTATAACTTTTTGTCTTTTGACCTACATAGCTAAATTTTGGTAGATAACTTACTTATAAGGATATAAACCCGCGTACGAAATTTGCTAGCCCTTACTTTGTTAATTCCGCAGATATAAATTTTTTTCGAAAGAAAACACAACATTTTCCGGGTAAACCTGGGCAGATTTTCCTGGCTAAAGAATTTATCCAAGCCATTTGCAAAAGGAATTTATTCACCAAATTTAATCAAAATCGGCCCATAATTTTTTGAGTTATCGGTGTGACATACATACATATATAATAATAATAATAAGTTTATTCATCAGAAATTCTACATACTTAATTCTAATTACAAATAGAAAATTACTCCGATAAGCACATGATTTTAGTTAATATATATATATATATATATATATATATATATATATATATATATATATATATATATATATATATATATATATATATATATATATATATATACATATACAAATTGAAACTGACCCGGGATATGTGTTCTGGGGGGCATAATTAGCGCTCATTTGAAGAAATTTTTTCATAATTCAAAAGTCGGGATCTCCTCATTAGTGAATTTTTTTAAAAGAAAATTCACTAAAAGTAATAGAGCAATAGGACTTAAAAGGTCCAAAAACTCTCACATCTAACTGTTGGAACTTGTGAGACGTGTGAGGGGGGAAAGACAGCATCACTATCTTATTTTCACGACAAAAGTTTATTGCCTTAACAGTTGTATAAGACTCGTGATTGTCAAGTAATAATAATATTTTATTTTCTATTGAACAGTTTGTGTGTCTTTTAATATGCTCCAACATGCGTACAAATAAATCACCAGTTATCCAGCCAGATTGATTACCTAAAGCTATACTGGAAGTAGGTGCATCAATCAAATAGTCATCTGGATTACGTGTCCTAGGAAACACATACACTGGAAGTAGTACAGTGCCTACAGCATTAATAATTCCTATAAACGTTGTCAAGTCTCTTCTTTCCGCCGATGCATTCTGGCTTACCTGTAAAAAGTTAGAAATAGCAGATATCTATTTGAAATTTGAAGGGATTGGTTTTAGATTTCACGGCTTCAATCTAAAATATGCTGTTCTATAAAACAAAACCACTAACCTGCTTTCTGCCCTTTGTTGATACAACTTTAACGGGACCCAAGACTGTAGTTATTCCAGTTTCATCTATATTATAAACTAGATGTGTGCGAACCCATGTTTTGTTCGAACCGAACTATGAACGAACCCAAGCAAATATGTTGGCTCGAACTTCGAACCTCTGAAATAGTATGTCTAAGGTTCACAGTCGAACTTAGAACTTCTTAGAAATTTAAAATCGAACATCGAACTACCCAAAATGCTTCAGTTTTCATATATCATTTCCTTAAACATAAAATTTAGGAATCTTGTACCATACAATATTTGATATCTGAAAGATTCCCACTCTTTTAACAAAAAGGAAGAGTTCGGCAAATTTGCAGGTTGATTGGGTGAAAATGCCTTCTGGTGCTGATCGTTTTGGCTCATGGTGAAATAAATCATGTTGAAACCAGTGTTTTCCAAAGTCAATCTGCAATTATCCTCATAAATTCTGAAAATTTACGTTACCGATCGCTTTCGAACACCGCCATCATAATGTTGTTACTGAAAAAGGTGTTGGGAGGCTAGGATATATAAGAAAAATAATTCTGTTATTGCTAAATGGCTCCGTCATGTCTCAATGTGCCCACCAACTGTCAAAAATATGCATGAGTGAAATCTCCTAAAATTATGCTATCCACTCAATGAGACCGATAACGACTTTAAAGCGCCGCTACCGAGTTAACGGGGCCGCAACTTCGCTATCTTTGGCAGCATTCAATGCCTGTAAAGTTAAATTTCGAAGTATTTTTGAGCAACGAACTTCGAAGTATTTTAGAGAATTACATATTTCGAACTTCGAACCACTTCAACATCGCTAGTGCGAACATATTTTCGAACCGAAGGTTCGGTTCGAGTTCGGGTTCGGTTCGAAGCTTCGCACACCTCAATTATAAACGCGTTCTGGTTGAAATTTATGTTTTTGTAATATGGTGAAGTAGTTTTCAAAAAATTCTGACTCGCTTCTTTTATTAAAGCCAGTAGCTCGTGCTAAGCTCGTGCTCTCTTGCTTTCTTAGACATCTTCTGTTTATTTATCTTCATAAAATCTCTAAGCCAATCTATTCCTGTGCACTTATTCAGCTTCCAGCGATTAGGAATCTTACATTCTGGTAAAATAGACCCGTACTCGAATGCCAAAGTCCTGATTTGCTTATAATTTAAACCGTAATTCATATCTGAACAGGTTTGTATAATATATTTTACAAGTTCAGTTTCCTGATTATCTGTAAACACTTGACGTACAGTGTATTTACTAGAATAGGGACGAGTTTTTTCAGGATCACTGTCTTCGTTCCCAGAGTCATCGTTATAAAGAGTTGACAGATATTCTGGTGAATATTTTGGACTCAATTTCTTAATTCTCGAATGGAGTGTGTTTTTTTGTATTGAAATTTCTGCTAGCTTCTTTTTCAGACATACTTCGTTTTAAAACTTCTCCGTTTGCAGCTTTTATCTCATTTTCGTTAATGTTGGCTGTGTCTGTCTTTTTGTTCTTGTAATCTCGTAATCTCATTTTCCTTAATGCCCTTCAGAGGCACCTTCAACAAAGAGGGGCACATTCAACCACTGGTTGAATGTGTCCCACCTTCAGTGGTTCAATCTGCCCCTCCCTCACTTATTCCAGAAAACAACATGCTGCTTTTAAATTTTGTAGATAGTTACATTCTCTAATAATATGCGAATATACATATCTATCTATATATATATATATATATATATATATATATATATATATATATATATATATATATATATATATATATATATATATATATATATATTGTCGCTGACTTAGGCATTAGTTTCAATATACTTTGATGAGAAAACTTACCGTTATTATAACCAAATTGCACTTTTTATATTTCACACATATAAATCACAGTAGCACAGTGTAACTACACCGAAAGTGTTCATGGGTAATGACAAGTAAAATTAAGTTGTAGCGGCGCCAAATTCAAACAATGAAACCATTTATGTAGGATGGTTGAATGTACCCCTAGGTTGCATGTGCCCCACTTTCCCCTACCCTCTATATTGGGGACTATGATTGATTGGAGGTTAGGTTAGTCATACTAGGTGAACACGCCTTTATAACCCCTAGCCTACTTCAGGGTTTGTTTTAGGAACCGTTTAAGGGGGTTATAACTAATCATGAACACATCAACCTGCTTAGCGATTTTCTAAAGCAATAATATTCTTAAATTCATCAATTATTTGTTGGCCTTGGTAAAATTCTATCATCATCAATTTTCTTCTGTCTGATGCTGCCGTAAAATGGCGAAACCAATTACAGAGAAGAAAACAAACACTTGGGAAGCGAGAGAAGTAGTTTCTATATCTGCATTTAATTAAATATTGTATTTGATCAGATCATATCAGGTTGACAGTACTGCATCTTTCCATTGCAACAAAAACTTACAATTTCTTAGTATTAAATCGATTTTATGATTCATATCAAATTTTACCTTTCTTCTATATGCTCGTGTTTATTGAAATAGTAGAAATTGATAACGAAACTCCAAAGAAGAATGAGCGATGGATGAGGGTGGCAGATTTAAGCTTTTGTCCTGCCTTGAAAAAATCCAAAGTCCCTAGTTGTGTAGAAAATACTATTAGACATTTCTCTAAAACTTCACCTGAGATATTCAAGAGATTATTTTATGACTGTGTTTTAACAATATTGACCTCTGCTTTGTAAATATGTCAGACAATATATTATATTACTGAACATGTTCACCTTTTCTGTGTTATTACCAGGATGCAAATGATTATTACCTTACAAAACTCCGATTGTACCATTTGCGTCCTGTGTAAAGTTCTTAGAATACTGAAAATATGTAAGACTAATAAATAAAACAAAACTTAGAATGGACAAAATTGCACAGTTTATAAATTTTATATAAGGTTTGAAAATAAATTGGTATGTACAGAATTAGATGTTAAGATGCCCCAGAGTTGACAGTTTTGTTGACAGATAATAGTGGGTTATGAAATAAGTGATATGTAATTTTAAACTGTTTACAAACTCTGAATTGGTATTATTATAATTTTTTTAGTCGGTAAGTTGTAAACAACGATTGTAGAAGGGCTGGACTTGGGCCGTGACGGATCTGAGGCACTTCTCATTATCTGGCCCCATTTCTAGTAATAAAGGCTTCAAAATTTGTGTACATTGTTTATTTATTATATTTTAAGGATCCTGCAAACAATAGTAGATCTAGATCCAGTGTTCCATTCAAATCTACATGGTTCTAAAAACTTATTCGATATGTTTAAATGATGTAAGGCTAAACGTATTCTCACCATAATTAGAACCACAGACCGGTTTCGCTCTAATTAGAGCTCATTAGTACAACCCCGTTTGGGGTTGCTAGTCCTCCATCGGGCGCCTCCCAGGAGGCGGATAGGGGAACGCTTCCTAGATATAGTTGGTACCGAGGAAATCAAATACTCGGGGCGGACCAAAACTAGCACTGACCGAACAGTTACCGGTATAAGTAACCAACTCTACTAAGAGATAGGGCACCTTCTTGCCCTTGAGATGAGAAATCATCTCTAAAGGCGGAGAAACCAATGAATGGTGAATGGCAGGAAGATGCAGAAGGCAACGGGAAACCACTGCAGTAAAGATCCAAATGGATATCCTTAGTTAATCAACATGGCTGAGTTCAAGGCGAAAAATTCCGGAGTTTCTAGTCCCCTATTCGGATCTCGCGGGGGGGGGGGAGTTTTGAATGCAGCTAAGAAAAAGGAAAGAGACGTAAGGATCTCGGTACATGGAACATCAGATCCATGTTCGAAGCAGGTAAAATTCATAACGTGCTTCAAGAAATGCAGCGACTCAATGTGAACATAATGGGACTCAGTGAAACTAGATGGCCTAATTCAGGCGAAATGAAGATTAATCAGTCAAAGATTTACTACTCGGGTAACAACGACGCAAATCACCGAAACGGAGTAGCGATTGTGGTGGAAGGTAACTTTTGTCAAGCTATAACTGGCTTCATCCCCATCTCAGATAGAGTAATAATGATCTGAGCAACAACAACAACCCAAAGAATACTTAACATCATTCAAGTATACGCCACCATTTCCGATAAGAGTGAAGAAGATATAGAACAATTCTATAATGAAATTCAACAAGCTCTGGATGTCACAAAGAACAGGGATATAACGATAATAATGGGAGACTTCAACGCAAAAGTTGGAAAGGGCAAGTAGAAGATCTTATTGGTAATTTTGGGTTGGGCACAAGAAATAAAAGGGGGGATAGATTGACACAGTTCTGTCAAGACCAAGACAAGGTGATTACAAACACATACTTTAAACTGCCTGATAGGAGGCTTTATACTTGGAAATCACCCGCTGATAACACCAAACACATAGTTAGGAATCAAATTGATTACGTCTTAATTAATAAAAGGTACCGAAAATCCATAATGTCGGCTAAGGCTTATCTTGGAGCAGATGCAGCAACAGATCATAATCCAGTAATGGTAAGGCTTAGAGTACTACTGAAAAAGCCAAAATCCCAACAAAACAAAAAACATCTACAAACCTTAAACTTTAAAAGCATAATAATGAAAGAACAATTGACCAAGAATATTAACAACGAACTAAGTAATATCAGAGCTGAACCGAATGAAGATCCAAACATAATATGGGATACCATCAAAACCACGATAACGACTTCAACAAAAGAGTTACTGCAAACAAAGAATACTGTTCACAAACAAAAACCATGGATAACTGACGAAGTTTTAAAACTAATGGAAGAAAGAAGAACATACAAAAACATAGACAACAATGCATTTAACCATATATATAGTGGGATAAGAAAAATAATATGTGAAGCCAAAGAAAAGTGGTACAGAGAAAAATGTGCGGAGATAGAAGATTTGACAATGAAACACGATGATCTTAACCTCTATAAAAAATTAGGGAGCTGGCTGGTATAAAAAGGCAAAACCAAAGCAATGTTTTGCTGGACAGAGATGGTAAAATAATCCCAGACACTGCAGGGAAGCTGGCAAGATGGAAGGAGTATATCCAAGAACTATTCGACGATGACAGACAACAAGAATAGTAGAAGAGGACACAGAAGGAGATTTGGGCCCAACAATAACAAGGGAAAAGGTAATGCACACGGTAAAAATGGCAAAGTCTAATAAAGCTCCAGGACTCGACGATATTCCAGCAGAAGTCATTAAACTAATCACAGAAGATCAAATGGGCATATTGCTGGAACTATTTAACACAATATACAACACAGGAATCATTCCCCGCGAATGGCTTAGATCGACCTTCATTACATTACCAAAAAGGTTAATGCAAAAGAATGTAGCGACCACCGAACCATCAGTCTAATGAGTCACGCTCTCAAAATATTCCTAAAGATAATACACCAGAGAATTTTTAGGAAATTAGAACAAGAAATTAGCGAAACCCAATTTGGCTTCAGAAATGCAATGGGAACAAGAAAAGCCTTGTTTGCCTTCAATGTGTTGACTCTAAGATGCATGGACATCAATAAGCCGATGTATGTCTGTTTCCTTGACTACAACAAAGCATTTGATAGAGTCCGCCACAACCACCTCATTCAGTTACTTAAAAGTAAAAATATACACATGAAATACATTAGAATAATAAATAATTTATACTACAGCCAGATGGCTAATATCAATGTGGAGAATGAACTCTCAGAAGAAGTAAAAATACAACGTGGCACAACAAATAAATGGAGGGAACAAAACTTGAAATAAGCGGATCTAACCTTAGAAAAAACTTCTACCATGTTTCAAGCAGAAATGCTTGCTATAAATCGCTGTGTACAGGGATGCATACAAAGAAGTCTTAGAAATATAGAGCAATACATTCTCTTAGACAGTCAGGCAGCACGAAAGACTCGGAAGTCTTTAAAAAACGAGGCTAAACCGGCCTGGGACTGTAAAAATCCTTGAAACAACTGGCCACGGGTAACAAAGTAACTTCGATGTTGGTACGTATATTTGGACTGCTATATTTTAAATTGTGTTAAATGCAAACACAAGCAAAAGCTTTTATGTGTGGCATTTTGTAAAGTTCATAATCTCAAGTACTACTCCTGCATCTTTCCTTTCATTAGGTATATTATTAATTTTATAAACAGTGTTTCGGTCTCATGACCAAAAAACTCGTTTAATAACCACATCAAAAACAAAGTCCTCTTAAGCTCCAACGGCAGCAAACCCTTCTGGACTCTTGCTAAATCTATTTGGAATAATTTCTGCAAGACCACGTTCCCACCTCTTGTTTCAGGGGATGAAATTGTTTCTGCAGCTCTGGGCAAGGCTCAACTTTTTGCCTCGTTGTTCGCCGGCAATTCTACTCTCAACCCACCTCCAAATGTTCAACCACCAACAGTCCCCAATGTCGCGCATAAAATGACTGATATCATTTTCAAAACTAAAAAGGTACGAAAGATGCTCTCTTCTCTTAATACCAGGAAAGCCTCTGGCCTTGAAGAGATCCCAGCAATTGTTCTCAAAAAATGAGCACCAGAACTTGCTCCTGTCCTGACTCGTCTGTTTGAGACATCTTACAATAGAGGCATATTCCCTAGTAACTGGAAAACTGCTCGAGTACAACCCGTCCCCATGAAATGATCCAAAGCGCTTCCTAGCAACTACAGGCCTATTTCTCTCCTTTCACTCGTCTCTAAACTGATGGAAAAGTATATAAACACCGAATTACTAAAATTTCTTGAAAAACTCAGTCTAATCCACGACAGGCAGTATGGATTCCGTCAGCGCAGATCAACTGCCGACCTCCTTTCCATTGTCACCGATTCTTGGAACAAGTGTATGGAACTACACGGTGCATCCCAGATTGTCGCTCTAGACATATCCAAAGCATTCAACCAGGTGTGGAACGCAGCGCTGCTTAATGAACTTCCAGCCTATGGCCTACAACCAAAACTCTGTACCTGGACAGCAAATTTCCTCTCCAACCGGAGCATTTCTGTAGTAGTGGATGGCCATTCTTCTAAACTGTATCCAATTAATGCAGGAGTTCCTCAAGGTTCAGCTTTAGCCCCTACTTTGTTTCTTCTCCACATCAATGACCTCCTCTCTAGCACATCCAGCCCAGTTCACAGTTACGCGGACGACAGCAACCTCCACTCAAATATACAATATTCTAAGCCTGTCTCTTTAGCCCAATTGAGAATCGCAGACTCTTGGAGGGTTCTGTCTCCGTGGATCTCCAAAAAATATTAGACTGGGGAGGTAGAAATCTTGTACAATTCAACCCCACCAAATCACAGTCTTGCTTTCTTTCTCATAAAAGATACACCAGCCCTAGACCCATCACAATGAACAACCAACTTATTCAAAGTAATGGGTCCTTTTCAATTGTTGGCATTTCTGTGGATCGAAATCTCAATTGGCACCAACGTGTCACATCAATTGCAGAAGCGGATGCTAAGAAATTAGGTTTCCTTTTCCGGGCTCGCAAATACTTTTCACCAGCTAATCTCTATACCATATACTTCATATATAAGACCAAACCTCGAATACTGCTCCCACATCTGGGGTGCTGCTGCCGCTTCTACACTCGCTATCCTGGACTCCATTCAGAAGAGAGCTATACGTCTCATCGGTAACCCTACCCTCACACAAAGGCTGCCATTGCTTGCCCACCGATGTGCCGTTGGTGACCTCTCTCTCTTTTATAGATATCTGCACAGGCACTGCTCAGAGGCGTTCTCTTCCATAGTTCCTCCACCTGCTGCCCTCAACAGATCTACCAGGGGAACAAAGCCAATGCACCCTTTTACTGTCCAGCTCACCAGACATAGAACATCTTGTTATGCCCGCTCTTTTGTCCCGAGGACTTTCAAGTTGTGGAATTCCTTGCCGGCACATGTTTTTCCTTCTCCCCCGACCTCCAAACCTTCAAGTCCAGAATTAACAAGTTGCATCTTTCCTCCTTGTCGACACCCACGGTACGATATTATTTACGCTGTAAGCCCTCGTGGTGTGTTGTTGAAATTAAAAAAAAAAAAAAAAAAAAAAAACAGCGAGCCTGGAAGACTATCTAGGATTATATTCTCTATCTTCTTGAAGGCAAGTGTCTCTATATCACTTGATTAAACAATTTAAGTACAGCTTGGAGAACTCAATTCATCACAATATAGTTTTAGACGTGACGATCCTTTCGTTAAAAAAGTTAGCGTCATCAGAGGGTTAAATAAACAGTTTATTCTGATGACGCTAACTATTTTAACGCAACGATCGTCAGGTCTAAAAACTATTGTGATGAATTGGGTTCTCCAAATTGTACTTATATCAGTGCTCATCATATGTTGTAATCTTCACTCATTAAACCATTTAATTAAATAATTAATTAAATTACTATATATAGGTAATTTGAGGTAATAAGACTAAAAGTAAAAAATCTGATATTTCACAATTATTTATTCAAATAAAATTGTTACATTATTTTACACACCTAAGAAAAGATATTAAAAGGCAGGATATTTGACAAAAATATGTCTATTGGGCTATTGCGATAGGCTATTTTATATAAAACGTAAAGACTATTGGGACAAATAAGTATATCAGAATGGTATATAACAAAGATAATCCTCAGAGTAGTAAAACATATTTATCTTAAAACCTACAAATAAGTGATAATTTAATCTTACAAAAAGTTCCAAAAAAAACTTAATAACATAGAAAACATAAACTGGCATGTGATGGCAAGTTTTCTTTAAATGACACATAAAAATTAACGAAAATGTATAATATATAGTATACATAGTAGTTTGTACCATCTTAAGTACTTAGCTACTTGTATGGGTTTCCTTAAGAAACAAGGTTTAAACTTAATATAATCTGTATATTTTTATATTTCCTGTTCATAATATTTTAAACCGTCTTTTTTCAGCTTAAGATCATGGAATTTACCACTGAAGCAGCTAAAACTCCTAGTTTAATTAATTAACTATTCTGATGTCTTTTTTTTTATAGTAAACAACGAAATATAAAAAATATACAATTAAGGGTAGGTAGAAAAAAGCAGGTACAAATATGTAAAAAGTGAAGTTTATATGTGATATATAATATTGCAAGGTTCCCGTATGCCCGAACCACAAAACGCTAAAAAAATAGCAACGTCTCTACTATAGCATCTTATTTACAATAATCTTTCATCATTCTTATTTTCGTTTCTCCATTTCCAAGCGTTCCGTTTTACCTTAGCAGGAATCGGCAATAAAATAATAACATACATAACTAAAACCAATATCACTACCTGTTTGTCCCAGAAAAATCATTCAACGCATTAACGTGCATAACGCGCATGTGTAATTTGGTTTACAGTCACGTTACACATGCGCACTTCAGTTAGGAACAGCTTTGGACATGCGCAGATTATTTCTGCTAGTTTGAGACACCGTTTTATTGGCTTTCCAAGGGAGAGAATGATTAAAGAATGAACAGAGCGTTAGAGTCGGTTCTTAACATTTTTCACTGCGTAAAAACTTTTTTCTGGAACAAACTTTCATACAATGATTAAGTTTTAAGCGGACGGTGTTATTTTAAGTTTATACAAGTGTTCACATATACATTATTCCATATGTATATAGATACAGAATTTCCAAAAGTCAGACACACAAGGTATTCAAGTAAGTATTATTTAACAGTGGCTAAAGAAAAAGTATGATAAAGTTCCCCTACCCCCCCGCCCAAAGGGTTTAAGTTGTTTCATGAATATCTACTGAATTGAGCCACATAGCTTAATACAAATAAAAAAAGAGGTTAATTGAAACTGGCTGCTGCATGGTTTGCGGGATTGATAGACATTTCGCCAAACATAAAATAATTCCTGTTACATATTCTTCAGTGGTCTAGCTACTGAAGAAGTCAGCAGCTGTGGGTGCCGAAACGTTTTCAACCTATCAACTGAGTTTGATCACGACAGAACAGTCTGCAAGCTATTTAGTCTTTCAATCGACGTGTGCTGTGAAAGTCTAAAATCATTACAGATCGTAAATTATTGCCTACTAAAATCGGCGAGTCATTATTAAAATAATAAATCAGATTTAATAAATTAAAAGACTAATCGTTAGAAGCTGAAATTTCATAAAACATTATTTTGGCCTGTCCCCCATTGGGTCAAACCTGGCAGATTTGGTGGTTATCTGTTTTTTTGTAAACCAATACCTCCTTACAATTTTGTCGAATGAAATACCTTCTTGCAATTTGTGTTGGTGACTTTTAGAATTCCTGTGTTAATTTTTTTTATTATACGAGTAAGGTGCAAAGTACACCAAAAATTGGAAAGAAAAAATACATTAACCATTTTCCTTCAGGTAACTTTCAATTCAGTCCATCCGTTGCGTTCCAAGGCAGTTGTTGATATGAAATTATAAACAGATATGAAAATGGCACGATTAATATTATTAATTTATGATAATAGCAAAGAGGTTGTTACCTCTTTGATTAATAGTAACAATGTGAAATATACACAACAAAACAACAAAAAATACACGACTAGTTACCAGAAATAATATTTGGTTTTAATGCCCACTTGAAATCCGGCCACTTTTGTCTTTTTTCTTGATATTTTTTAGTAGTAATTTAATAAAAAATACATATCTAAAATAATTTGTTTTTTTTTTAGCTTTAGCTTTCTTATATGCATACTCTTGTGGTACCCACAAAAATGCAGTACTGTATATGCATGGACTCATGGCGAAGAGTCTGATATAGTCATAATCAAAATAGAATAAGAAGCGAAATTGAGAATTCTAAACCCAACAGAGCGTTACCCAGGTAATTCTCGATAATTCTCTGGATAACCATCTGTTGGGTTTAGGATTGGACTTAGGAATTAACAAGCGGTTCTAGCACTCCGCTTAATAGGAAGAATAAGCATATTTACTGCTTTTTTATTTCTGGTATTGTGGATTAGAAAATATGGTTTCTAATACAGACAATAGAGAATTTGTTTCTGCACTAAACTACAGGACTTATTTTTTTATACATAGGTTCAGAATGACGTACTGAATGTAAAAACACAAAATCCTTACAAATTAGGAGGGCGGAAGTGCCGCCATTTTGAGAAAAAACCGTTTCGACATATATCTCCGTAACCGTGCACTTTAGGCCAAAAATGATAATGACCTTTATTGTAGATAATTAGATTTTTCATCTTTCTTGTTAAATAGTTTTTTTTGTATTACTCACCGTTTACAACTTATACGACTATTAGGATTCATTTATTGACTTTTTTACCTATATCTTTGTTAATAATTGTTTAAATAATAAAATGATTATGACTTAACTTTTCAATAGACAAATTTCCTACAACTTTTACTTAAAACTTTTTTTTCTCAAATTATTATTATTATATATATATATATATATATATATATATATATATATATATATATATATATATATATATATATATATATATATATATATATATATATATATATATATATATATATATATAGCCAGATGTTGGATGACTCAGTTTTCAAGCCCAGACTGGTGTCAACCGTCTAGGCAAAGGTATTTGAAATTAACGCGTTATAACTTTGAAAATATTAATTTGAGAAAAAAAAGCTTTAAGTAAAAGTTGTAGGAAATTTGTCGGTTGAAAAGTTAAGTTATAAGCGTTTTATTGTTTATATAATTATTAACAAAGATTTAGGTAAAAAAGTCAATAAATGAATGCTAATAGTCGTAAAAGTTGTAAACGGTGAGTGATACAAAAAAAATTTAACAAAAAAGATGAGAAATGTAATTATCTACAATAAAGGTCTTTACCATTTTTGGCCTAAAGTGCACGGTTACGGAGATATAGGCCGAAACGGCTTTTCTCAAAATGGCGGCACTTCCGCCCTCCTAATTTGTAAGGATTATGTGTTTTTACATTCAGTACGTCATTCTGAACCTATCTATCAAAGAAAATAACTCATGTAGTTTAGTGCATTATGGACAAAAGTAAGGGCTCCTTTATTGCCTGTACTATTCGTATAATGAAAAAGATATAGTATTGAAGAGATATGACAATTATTCTGAATCTCCTTAAAAAAAATCAAAGCATGAAAATAGGTATTGACGGCTATCAAATTGAAGCTTAAGTAAGAAAATTTGATAATCACGATTTTTTCTGCTTACAAGAATAAAATAAAATATAATTAAAAAGTATGAATAGGAATAGGGCAAAAATGATACTTTCTAAGGACACTTGGAGAACCCAAATCACCACAGCACCTATTTTAAAGACCTGATGATCATTTCGCTAACCAGGTTACCTTCATACTCTGATGACGCTAACTTTCTTTGTGAAACAGGTCTATAAAAATATGTGTTGTGGTGATTAGGGTTCTCCAAGTGTGCTTATAAGTGCTCATCACAGGTTCCAACCTTCAATTAGTGATACTTTCTAAACTTTACTCGGTTTGGCTTCTTTTCAAATATTTTTTTTCAATTATAGATTTATGTTTTTCAGTGTTTGCTTTACTTTTTGTCTGTTGTAAATCCTATGAATTTGGGATAAATTTGAAAATTAATTTTTCGTTGCGTATTTTAATATATAATTACTGCATGTATTTGATACGTAATAATGATATTAAAATAATCTAGTGTGGCTTAACAGTGTCGTGCTTTTGTTGTTGTTTTCGGCATATTTCGTAAAAATATAAAATAAATATAAAAATTAAAAAATTGTCGGTAACTTTCCGCAGGTATATGAAATATATTTTTAATTTAACATTACTAGTAAATATATATAATTTTTCTTTTGTAAATACATGTAAATAAAAAATATCGTTCTTCTTTGTGTATATACAGTGCCTTGACTAGTTTATATCGCATTTAATATAAGTTGTCCACACAGTTTGTGTAGTGGTAACATTTCAAAATCATCAAAAAATTAATAGTAATAAAAAAAGCTTACATATATATTATGTATAATAACTATATATTATTAACTACATTATCACGTATATTGTAACGTAAGTTTCTGCTCAAGTTCCTATATATAAATATCGATTTCACCTAGACCTAGGAAAAAAGGAATTATAGTCAATATCATGTCAATAGATTCACCAAAGTTAATAAGGAACAACTAAAAACTAAAGAAACTGCTCTAGGTCCTTTCTTTCGTAAGCAAAAAGCATCAAGTATGAAGGCATGGAAGGTACATAAGCATACTTTAAATATCAGCGATTCTAAAGTAGATAATCTTTAATTTTGGTCACCCCTCCACTAGTTAAAAAATAAATCCTACCAGTACATGATGTAAATGGTTTTGAGGCGAGTTGATGTGTATATAGCTGATGTCAAGTGTGTGACGTTGCATTAGCGGTCTGTTATGGTAACTACTATATGAGATCCATATCTTGAATATAGTCGATAGGTTTGAGATTCATAGTTTAGAGCAACGTTAATTTTGAATTCAGCAACAACCTTTTGTCATTCAGATATTCAGCGAATAAATGAATTTGCATTAATTATATCTTAAATAAATTCGATAATTGATTTAAGTTTGAGATCCATTTTGCCGTTCAGATATTTGGTGAATGAATGATTTTGCATTAAGTAGGCTACTGCCGTCGGCAGATTCCCAATATTTGTTAAATAAAAAAGAAAAAGAAAAGGTCTTAATACTGAACCTGGTGGGACACCTGCATTACTTGACAATTTCTCTTATTAAATATCACCTAAAGTTTAAGTAAAGAACATATATAGATTATTGATCTTAAGAAAAGTAAATACCCGTTTATATATTCATAGGGTAACTACACTTTAAATTTATTAACAAACCTGTTAAAGGTTGCTGCATGTTTGGTACAATCCTAGCACACAAAAAAACTACGTATTGGAGAGTGCCACATATAGAAAATTTAAATAAACTTTATACTGGAGTTGCATTTAGGATTTTCCGTCTGAAAAAATATTTATTTTAAATTTAGTTACAGTCTTTTGTTCTGTAGCAATTCAATGAATAAATAATTTTGCACTAAATAGATGCCACACAAACTTACATATAGTTTTTGGTTTGGAATAATTTAAATTAAAAAAAGGTGATGTGACTTGTTAACAAACCTGCTAACGCCGGGTTATCAGCTTTGATAGGGCTGCTTCTACATGGGTTCGCATCGCGCGCAGATCAAAATGAAAATTTTGTTTTTGAGAAATTAAATCAAATATCACATACCCTTTGATCACCCATCCCTCCAATCTCTACATTTGTCAAAGCAGTTTACAAAAAAAAAAAGAAAAAAAGTAGGCCCTAATACCGTACCCTGTTGGACACCTCCGTATTTCGTCAATCTTTCCGATGAAACAACAACTTCAGTTGAAGAAAAGAGAAAGACAAAGATTAACCCTATCAAAAAGTAGATATTTCTATAGAATTATCAGGTTTCTTTTTGTTAAAGCCTGCTTGATTGATAAATGTCACCTATATACACTTCTAACGAAAGCCACCATATGAACCTGACTTAGATTTGATGGAAATCATGTGATTAAAATGTTGGTGAAATTTGAAAATCGCAAAAGCAAAATATTAACTGCGAACTGAGTAAAATTGAATGACGTTCCTCAATGACGTATTTAAAACTTTTAAAAATTTGTCAATGCAAAAGTTAAGCAACACTGGGTATGGTTAGTATGTGGATGGGTGACCACCTGGGAACACCGTGTGCTGATGCCCCTTTTGTATACGGAAAGCAACGGGATACCACGGCATCGCATTTTCTTGAAGACAGCAACCATTACAGTTCTAGTGGCTACATCGTTTTTACGTACGGTGATGCAAGAGTTTAGAAATTTGGTATTAAAATATAAAACAAATTTTGATACAAATAAGAATTTCTTCCAAAAATTTTAGAATGGAGCCTTATGACCTTCCTTAACCTTTTTAAGATTAAAAAATATTTAGCTTTAAAACTGTCCAAGATTATATCTTTTAAGCTTAATTCAGATGCAAGCTCTTTCTTCTAGAATATTTTTTGGAAATAATTAAAAGATATGCTAATCTTACTTCTTTTACCGAATTTTTAGCTTCTCTGATAGTTTTCTTCTATGCAAATTCTGCACTCCATTTCGTATTTCAAAATAATGTCACGTCTATTTCTTCGTTTTGGTTATCAGTGTGAAAATGTTTAAGGTCGGCGTCCGGTTAACAAAGTTTATAAGCAACTTCTTCAGCATGGCAGTGAATAAAAAAAAAGTCTCAAGTGAAAATAAAAAATCACATTGCAAACAAGCTAATCGATAAAACTAAAGTTAATGTGAAATATTCAAAAATGAATTAACAAGCACGAAGTAAATAACACACGGTGATCTAAAAGTCTTATGGACTAATATCTCGAATGCTGGTATAAAAATATATTTATTTGTTATTAAACTATAGATATCAACAGAATATTATTTTTAAAACGAACAACATTGTCCAATATATTAGTCCATATTAAGATTTTTCGGACATCGTGTATACAGATGAGGCTTTAGTTACAGCATATTTATTGAACATACATTGGGACGAAAACAATAGCATAAAATTAATTCTTCATAATAAAAAAAGTCGGCGAAAACACCCTTCTATATGAAAATATGGACGATATCAGCATTAAATCCTTTATTTTTTTCATTTTCATCCATTTCCGGTTACGTCTTGTAATTTTCCTTGCGGCTCAGGTCTGTAACGTTGAAAGCGTAAAGCCATGGCTGTAATTAAGTGCATCTATTCTTATTATTATCAATATTATTTAATGGTAGACAGTATGACACGAATCTGAAGTAAATGAAACATCTAGTATGGTGCTTGAGATCATGTTAGTACTCGATGACAACATTTAAAAACTTTCTTGTAGCCAAGTAATACAACAGTAGCTATTAAAATGATAAAAGTGGAAGCTAATCAGTTTCCAACACGTAATTAAAAAAAAAACAAGACAAAATAAGGACATACGTACGATAAATAAAAAAGTATTAAGTACATTGACTACATTAACAATATTTGGCTTGCTCTAGCAACAAATGGTTTTAATGGAAATATTTCACAGCTTACAGCATGAATGATTTGGCCTATAAGCCTTAGATTTTAGGTGCGCATGCGCGTATACAGCATGCGATTGCTTCCATATGTTGGTAGAACAAACCTAGAGAGAAGGCATGGGATTTTTTACACTAAATTTATAACATGACGTCATTAGGGGTATAAAGATTCAAGAGTAACAATGGTCTTTTCACAATTTATACATTCAGTGCAAACTTGAAAGGATATTTTGCATACATCAAAATTTTACTTCTTTTAAGAAGTTAAAATAATGTTTAAGAAAATAAGTGGTTGGCCACATGTTATTTCAGGGGTTTTCTGGGTAAAATTTTACTCGACGGTTTTTTATTTCAAATAATAAATGTACACAATAGCCAATTTAATGAGAATAAATTCTTTAGGCCGTTAGAAACACTTGTAATAGTAATAATAGAGAGGTATCGATGGTGAGACTTTGCAAAAACGTTTTCCAACCGATACCTCAAAAAATAAATAACCGATTTTAATGAAACTCGGCAAGTGCCTTTCTTTTATTAATAGTTTGGATGAGTTCGTTAGCCAGGAAAACCAAAAAAAGGTTTTCCGGGAAAATTTTGAGTTTTCTTTCGAATTTTTTTTCCTGCGATATGTATAAAGCTTTTTCTATGAAATTTGGTGGACATGTCTCTTTGGGAAAGGCAGAACTATGTACCAAACTTCAGCTTTCTAGGTTTACAGAAAATTAAGCTATTCAAATTTGAAAGATGTATTTTCAATATCACCGCTTTTTATTGACAATGGTAAAAACTGGTTTATAGGTATATGAGATCTTGTATGCCTGAGTCGTTACCTAGCAACGGACCATTTGGTACAATTGCGCAGGTCAGTTACACGCTGTAACTGACACTTATCGTATATTATTAGATCGTTTATCTGTTTTCAATTTCAGTTGACAAATTATTTGTGTTATTTGGGAATTTTAATATACAAGTGCAAATTATTCCTTTACGATTTTATTAATGTTAGTGGGTGGACTAAACAGTGTTTGTTATGTTTTGTCAACAGATATAAAGGATCGAAGTTTTACAAAAAGGGCTGATATGCAACAGGTTTGTTATTTTCTCTCTGATGCTTTGGCGGCAGTTTTAGTTAAGTTTATGGTTTAACGGTCCATAATTTTAGCTAATTTTGGTACAAAAAATTCGTCAATGAGGAGACCGCGACCTGAAAAAGAGTTCTTCAAATGAGCGCAAACTAGGCTCCATAGAATCCATATCCGGGTTAACGTTCAGTTTTTATCTGTTTACATATATACAGGGTGACGCATTTCTACGGTAAAGTTCAATATAATTATTATTATACAAGAGACGAGAAAAAATTTTATAAGTTAATTATAGGGTGTTTTGAGCTGCATCTTATCAAATTATTTGGACAAAAGCATTTTTATAAAGATTCACTTCCATAACGCAGTTCCTGCGTCCAGACTTTTTTTTTCAATTACAAGCTATAGTAAGGCAACTAAGAGACAAAAATCTTCAACTATTAGTGTCCTTATAGACCTGGATGTTTTGAATCATACTGACCATCTTTTTTTATATTACTTGACATCCAAAATTCTGTGATTTTTAGAATATAGAAAATTTAGTTTGTCATTTACAAATGGCTTTTGAATAATCATAAAATCACAGTAGGCAAACTCTGGAGCCTTAGACTTGTGCGGGGGAAAGTCAGATACAATGGACACCACATAATTAACTCATCAGAAGCCGGCTATCCACATTCGACTGTCTGAATACCGGACTCGAACCCACGACCTTATAGTTCGAATAATACAGGTTACCTGTTCAGTAAACTACTCGCTATAGTGAATTGAAACATTTTCTCCCACTTTCTGGCATTGTTTCAAAACTTTAATCTTTGTTTTTGGGAACTTTGATGAAATCATTGATATGTTTTTCACAGGCATTCCAATTTTCGTAAATTCGAGAGGACTCAGTTTTTACCTATGTTGAAATCTTGCTTTTTTGACCACCGATCTGCGACTAATAGAGCTTTTAATGCAACAAAAATTAAACACGCGCTTAACAAGATAACAAAAGAAATTCCTCGGAAACGCTCCTGAAATAACCATGAGCTGTACCATCTATTATAAACGATACACTGAAGCCACTAAATTACCTATAATAACAATCACATAGACAATTTATCACTTTTGGGAATACAAAGATGGGTAAAGAGAAAGAACATGTACAACAATTAACTAATTAACCAGTTAATCATCAACAAGGCTTGTTCAGAAGGGCAGACTGGCAACAAACATCCTTTCTATAAGCGGTGGGGCCGGCACCAAGTCCTCTAGCTTCAAGTAGAAGATCCTTTGGAGTCCCTGGACGCTAAGAGAACGGAGTTCTGGGAGTTTACCCAGGAGTCGGCTGAAATAGTGCGATTTGCGTTGGGCTTCTGCGTTGTAAGTCACGTGATCGCGCAGTGATGATATTATTTTCATCTGGAGTTGCTCTGCCTTGTGTGGTTCTCTCAGACCGTGGCGATCTGCAAACAAATACACCAATGTAGAAACATATTAATTACAAAATAAATATTTTGTAATAATTAAAAATCGTAATCGAATACCTATATTAAATATATTACTGATGTTGTTATTGGCAAAGTGCAGCCATAAATTTACATTTGGGTTTGGTAAAGTGGAATCTAAACTACGCGTCAATTTAAGTGGAACAGCTTAAATGTTTGATGCTGTTTCATTGTTTGTAGCTTAAAATTAACTTCACCGAATTTGCTATAATCTTCACAAATTGACAGATGTTTTTTCGGGCTTCGCATTGGTAGACAATAACAAAATTTGCACTTACATGCTACATGATACAGGATGGAATATAAGTAGATGTTCTTTCAGCAATATTTCAAACGATAGCTATTAGTCTACGAGGCCAGTTATATATATTTTTGGTATGTAACTTAAAAGTATACCTTAATACCACAGGACTTTTTTTGGAGACTTCACTAATTCGTAGCCCACTACGTTTTTGTAATCAATTTTGTATTTTAGGTCAAATCCAGCGTAAATAAAAATGCAAGCAAACCCCATTGGTCGCTGAGGCGGATTATGTTCGCTTTAGGTATTAGTGAATTTTCGTAAAACAAATCATTAATGAGGAGATTCCGACTTTTGAATTTTGAACAAATTTCTTCAAATCAGCGCGAACTAGACACCCCATAATTTTTTACGCGGCCAATTGCATACTATATACGAGGAAAGGTTCAGTGCAACACCGCAAGGAGGTATAATTGGATGAGAATGTATTGCTCTCCGTTATTATTAGAGATAGGGAGACTTAGCAATGTTTTGGAGAATTCCATGCTCGTTCCAAGTATTACTTGTATTTTGCCCTGCCTCGTTTAGTTTTCGAGTTATTTTGAAAAAAAAAAAATTTGTTGATTCCTTTTTTCTTCAGTATCTAAGTAGGCGTTGATCTGACATGTCTAAGACTTGCACATTATCAGGTAACTTTTTACAGAGTAATCTTTTTGTGCTATTCTCAACTGTGGATTGTTATTTGTTTTTGAGCTACATGTATCAACGTTTGTTTTTATTATGGCAGCCATATTGGATTTTTTGCTCTTGTGATAGCCTCTGAAAAAAGCTTTACAATGATGTACAACATGCTTGAGAAGTCTTGTAATTGCATTGACAATTTTGAGAAAAACCGTTTTGAGGATAGTAGGCTATGAAATCCAATACTAGAAAAAGTGTTCAAAAAGTAGTAAGACATGGAGTCTAACAAGATACTTCTACTTTTAACATAATTTTCCGTAATGATTCACGATAAAAAAATAGTAACTTTGAGCACACCAATTAATCGGCCCATTATTACAAATGATATTTTACATTAGAACTTTATCCTAAAAAATTGTTATAATTCAATTAAATAGGTAAACTTAGTAAATAACTAAATTTACTAACAGAACTCAATAAAAAGCAGATTAATGATTTACGGATAACACGGCCAAAATGTGAATTTATGAAATACGTTATTAAGATTGTAATCTTAAGTACGTCGGACAAATAAATTAGATTCAAAGAACACTTAGCCCAATTACGTTACGGTACTATATATAGATCTTCTGTCACCCGACATATTTGGGATAATAATCCTCACGTTAATGAAGATAATCTAAAATTAATAAAAATGTTACACAATCAGGACAGCTAAACACGTTCGAGAGTATATATATATATATATATATATATATATATATATATATATATATATATATATATATATATATATATATATATTGCGAAATATAGTTACAACAAAAAATGTATGAACGTTTCACCACCGCCGATTACGAGTCACCTGATCGACTGCTTTGTTAAATAAATTCCCACGTTTCAACACGTTCTAGAGATAACATAAGAATACAGATATTTCCGCCAAAGGAAACTATGTTAATTTTAGTTGTCGTTGAACCTTCCCAAAATTATTAGAGATGGACACATTTTAGATAAGTTAGTAGGGACAGTTCAAAGACCTCGTTCGGCGATAAAAATACAATACACTGCAGAATTTGCCTGCGACAAGTTTCCCATCTCAGTTCGGTCTCTTTACCTAAGATCCGGTATATAAGGTGATGTTAGTTTTTAAAGTAGTTAGAATTTTTCATCCCCTGATGACGCTAACTTTGTTTGTGAAACGATCGTCGGGTCTTTTAAAATGTGTTGTGGTGATTTGGGTTCTCCAAGTGTACTTATCAGTTCTCATTACAGGTTCCAATCTTCACTTATTGATTACCAGAATTAAAATTATGCAGCTGGCTAGATAAAGATACGAATAATGTGCACTGTATAGTTCTACTATAATAATTATATTATTTTTAAGACTGACACACTGATATAAAACCCTTGATTGTTCTGTAAATGACAGTTATAAAAATAATACACATATAGGTAACAACTGAAGGTTTCAATTATAGAATAATTACAGTGAAGGAGACTGAGCTTGTAATGAAATATATTAATCACTGTTTCAATTAAGGCATTGCTTTGTGGACAAGTGAATTTCAACGGAGCGTGATATTAGATACCAGAATGATAAGCAACAATTCCAACATACCAAACAATATAACATACATCATTCTAAGAAATATGTTAATCACAAGAAAAAAAAATGCTGGTAGTATATTAAAATTAAACGGAATTATCCTTAAGTTGTGCTTTATTAGTGAATTTTCTTTAAAAAATCACTAATGGGGCGATTTATATATATATATATATATATATATATATATATATATATATATATATATATATATATATATATATATATATATATATATATAGACTTTACTAGTGTCATTTTTGGTCTTAAATAAAATTGATTATATTGGCAAAAATATGAAGTTGTTAGGATGAATTGTAAACGAAGGTAACGGTTAAGGCATGAGATGGAAAAAAAATAATTATTTGGTAGGTATGTCAAAATTTGAAGTACAAAATTTGGATTCTTACTGACAAGCAATTTTGGATATAATATTGTCACATTTGTCTATGATAATTAAGTTTATGGACTTATGGTTTATTATCCTATGGTCAGATGTCGTTTATAAAGTTTGTTGGTAATAGCGAACACTCTGGAATTATATTTCTAGAAGGGACCAGAAGTGACAGGTATAGAAAAGTGTAAAAGATCTAGAATCTCTATGGGGAGTATAAATATACGCACGGTACATATAGTGAGTTAGTTCAGTATTGAATTAGGGTGGTGTAGAATAGTGATCATAGAGTATTGAGCGAGTCAACAGTAAATGTTGGTGTATAGGAAGCGATCATAGAAGGCGATAGTGGAATATAGTTCTATGGGCATTTAGTAATGGAGAGAAATATTTTAGTTGATCTTGGTGTTGGAAAATAGGTGTTTATAATAAATAAGTAGTTTGAAAAGCTGTGCTTTGTTAGTCAACGAATCCAGAACCCCGTAGAATGTAACAATATTATATATTGAATAACGTTACTGTACAGCACAAGTCTTTGACTTATTGTATTAGCGTACTGTATAATTTACACAAATAAACAAATAATAAATAATAATAACCCAAAAAATAATGGACCGATTTTGATAAAATTTGGTAGGTACCTTCCTTTTGTAAGTGGCTTGGATAGGTACCTTAGACCATCGGACCAGTTTTTCCTGGAAAATTATGGGTTTTGTATATGCGAAAATAACAAAGCTATGGCAACCAAATTTGGTACTCGATTTTACAGTATTAAACTTACCACACATGCCAAAATTCAGATCTCTAAGTTGAAAGGAAAATAAATTATAGACATTAAAAAAAAAAAGGTGCCACTGATGAGGTCAAGAAATAACAGAAAAAATTATACATTTTCTTCTTAAAATGTCAAAGATTTGAAACGTCAAAATTTGCAATTTTTAGACGGAGAACCTAAAACAAATACGGGTTATGTACAAGAAATGCTATAATAAATGTGTTTTACAAAGCCTCAAGTTACAGCTTTAACGTCATTGTCCTTCATTTTACTCAAATATTTGGCGAAAATTCATTTCAAGTAGACCCCTTGTCTGATGATTTGGCAGTAGTTTCAGTTATAGAGTTTGTGGTTTATACTTTTTCGCGAATTTTCGTAGAAAAATATCGTTATTCAGAAGGCCGCGACTTTAAAATTTTAAAAATATTTCTTCAAACGAGTGCGTGTACATGTTTTTAAGTTAGTTAAAACTTTTAAAATAAACGGGCTTTAGTCATTGATGCTTGTTTTATGGTTTAAATAACGCAAATAAATTAAATGCTGACAGTAATCTAATTTTTCCGTTTGCGCAACGTCTTAGCAAAAACAGGAATTTATGTTAGGTCTATTTTTTTTTCACTTTCTGTCGATAATTTTAGGCTTTTATTGTCGACGTTGATTGGTTGACTGGGCTGTTATGACGCAGCCACCAAATAAGCTCATCATTTTGTTACTAAAACGTTTCGTCACCCAATAAGTGGGCCTGGTTATGACATAACTGCCTGAAAGCGACTCAGCAGCTCAAGAACAGACTGTTATATTTATCCAGTAATTGCACATTTTGATTTTTTAAATATTGTATACCTTGCCAGCAAACTTAATATTAAAATGTAAAATGCCTTTGAAAAAAGACACTGCTGACCAATGTCAGGAGTAAAATATTTTTGTAAAAAATGGATTTAGTTGAGGTATACTTATGGCCTATTCTGTACAAATGTTTTTTATTTATATAATTGCAGGCAGGCAACAGCTTTTATGTTAATAAACCGGTAAGCAATGATTTTGTAACCTCCGCCCATAATTCATAGGTTTTGCTATGTTTCACGAGGAAATAAATATAATTTTACACAAATAATTACACTACAAGATATTACAGGAATGTTGCACTTGTTAATTATTTTATCTAGTCATAAATATTGGGCTCCATACATAGTTTCACTAATTATCTCATGTAATGATACCATATTAATTGCAAATAATCAATGATAAAATAGAAATAAGTAACAGACTATCCTTTAAATCAATCAATATATAAGTTTGTTAGGGTATGGTGTTTTTAGTTGCCTAGGCATTTATTAAAATTAATATATAAATAAAATTTTATCTCTCCTTACTTGATAAAATAATGCGCACCAAAAAAAAAAAACGTATGCAGAGGAAGTTCGAGTCTGACACAAATAATTTTTTCCAGTCATGATCATCTCTATTTTTAGTGAATTGTTGTAGAAAAAATTCACTAATGGGGAGATCCCGACTTTTGAATTTTGGAAACATTTTTTGCAAATGAGCGCTAACTAGGACCCCTAGAACCCAATATCCGGGGTCAGTTTTAATTTTTATATATACATAATATATATACATATACATATATATATATATATATATATATATATATATATATATATATATATATATATATATATATATATATATATATGTATGTATAACACCGATAACTCAAAAATAAAAAAATAATAAGCCGATTTTGATAAAATTTGGCACGTACCTTCCCTTTGTAAATGGATTGGATAAGTTTGTTAGTCAGGAAAATTGGACGAGGTTTGTCGGGAAAATGTTGAGTTGTCATTCGAAAAAAAATTTTTCCTCAAAAAATAAAAAAGCTATGATAGCTAAATTTGGTAGGTAGGTTTACGATATAAAAATTAAACTATACACAAAAATTTAGATTTGTATATTACAAGAAAAAAAAGTTATAATAAAATATTTTATGCTAGATCATTTATATGAAAATTCACTACCATAACACATTTGCTGCGTCCAGGCTTTTAATGATTGAGAAGGTTTAAATGACTAAGTGAAGATTGGAACCTGTGATGAGCACTGACAAGTACACTTGGAGAACCCAAATCACCACAACACATATTTTTAAAGACCTGACGATCGTCTATAGTTAGCTATAGAGTTTATCATTTAATGGTATATAATTTTTAGCGAATTTTCGTAAAAAATCAATAAAGCTTAATATTTCTGTTATTATACAAGATACAAAAAAACTTGTATACCTTAATTATAGGGTGTGTTGAGCTTCATCATAAAATATATATAATAATAATTATTTCTACAATCACAGCTGGCCCATAAGTGGTTGGTGATACGAATTTGCTTTTTTTTTTAAATCGAACATGCCGTATATTATTGCATTTTTAGATTTTACATCGACATATAATGCATGTTTGCAGAAAAAGAAATTCGGGACGCAGTTCGTTTTGGTAGGAAATTTCATTAAATGCTTCAAATTTGCTATTAACCTATAGGGTTCGTTAGCCTGGAAACCCGTTTTTTTGGGAACATTTAAAGTTTATTTTCGCACAATTTTGGTACATTTTCAAACAATAAAGTTATTTTGATGAAATATGGTACATTGTTTCATCTATATTGATGCCTGTTTTCTTAAAAAAAACCACATATTTGCTGTTATTTTTTAAAATCAAATTCACTACCATAACGCACTTGCTGCGTGCAGACTTTCTTTATATAATATTGTTGTTAGGGCATTTTAAAGCTTGCAGTTTTTCTGAATGTGTCTGCTAATGTATCTTCTTTATCTGCACACAGTGAAGTAACTATGACAAGTTTTAGCAAATTTTTATTTAAAAAATTCACTGATAGAGAGGTATCGGTGGTGAGACATTGCAAAAAAATTTTCAAGTAAGCGCAAACTAGGACCTTTAGAACCCATATCCTGGGTCAGTTTCAATTTTTATATGTTTATATATATATATATATATATATATATATATATATATATATATATATATATATATATATATATATATATATATATATATATATATATATATAAAACTTCGCGACACAAGCCCTCAATTCATCCCAACTTAAACCAACGTGTTGGTTAAGATACGTTGACGACATTTTCGCTGTCTGGCCACACGGCAAAGAATCTCTAGACGAATTCCTTTCTTACCTAAATAACATCAACCCCCAAATCCAGTTCACCATGGAAATGGAAAATAATTTTTCTTTGCCTTTCTTAGATGTACGCATCACTAAAAACCCAGTCAGAGGATTTTCTTACACTGTCTACCGAAAACCAACCCACACTAATCGGTATCTTAACGCCCAATTTCACCATCACCCATCGCAACTAAATTCCGTGGTTCGAACATTAGTAACACGATCCCTTAGACTAACGGACAACAACAACAAACAGACAGAATTAAACTTTTGAAGACAGACATTGCTAGAAAACGGATACGACAACAATCACATACTACGAAACATTAGAAACGCACAACAACAAACCACTACACCACAACAAGAACAAACAGCGTCCACACAACAACACACAGCGTTTTTACCATACATTAAAGGTGTCACCGACAAAATCAGCCGAATTTTCCGAACCCATAATATCAAAACCGTATTCACAACAGACCAAAAACTGTCAAATCTTATAAAAACTCCCAAGGATACGATTCCAAACGAATCCCACGGTGTTTACGAAATTCCTTGTTCCGACTGTTCCCGAACTTACGTAGGACAAACAAACAGACGCATCCACAATAGAATATACGAACACACCCTTGCAGTTAGAAAATCCGACCCCTCATCGGCGCTGGCCATGCATCATATTCATACAGGGCACAAAATAGACTTCGATAATGCCAAAACAATAGCACCGGTTTACAATTTCAAAACGAGAATTATCCGCGAAGCAATCGAGATTGAAAAACGTCCCGATTGTTTAAATAAGAGAGATGATGGTCTTCGCCTTCCGACTACTTGGAAACCTATTATATCTTCTTTACAAACACACAAAAAGGAAATAAATTCCACACACAACTTTATTGCATCATTATCTGCCGTAACAAATGCCGCTGACCCTCTTAATCTTCCTCTAGATACCGTGACCAAAGCCCCCCACTTAATTGACGGTGACCCCACTACTTTCACGGATGACGCAACAGGTAGACGGAACGACATATATAAGACAAGACTTGCAACGAACTGCCAGATCTCTCTGAGGCCTGGGGTTGAACACACTGAGACCTCACAGACGATCTCCGGCGAGATTTGGGGAGTAGGCAGATTGAGGCCTTAGAGTGTCCTTACATATTTCCTTTACCTACCTTTGTCCACCACTCTAAGGAGTAGGCAGATTGAGGCCTTAGAGTGTCCTTACATATTTCCTTTACCTCTTGAAAACGACTCCAAAACAGGAGCTGAAACGTCGAGTTTTATATATATATATATATATATATATATATATATATATATATATATATATATATATATATATATATATATATATATATACATATATAAACATATAAAAATTGAAACTGACCTCGGATATGGGTTCTAGGAGTCCTAGTTCGCGCTCATTTGCAAAAATTTTTTCAAAATTCAAAAGTCGGGATCTCCCCATTAGTGAATTTTTTCTACGAAAATTCACTAAAAGGGTCAAGGCTAGATGTATTCTCGCCACAATTAGAACCGTAAACCGGTTTCGCTCTAATTAGAGCTCTTCAGTACGGCATACTAATTGTAGCGAAAATACACCTATAAAATAATAGGGCTATGGTAGCCAGCCCTCTAACACTAAGTGAGTGGTAGACACGAAGCAACATGCCGCCACCTAGTTGCGGAACCAAGTAGTATGTTGTCACGTCAGATCCAAATAACACAAAGTGTTAAAAAATAGAGACTGTATACAACTAGGTAACAATTTAGTAAATTGTTAAAAGGGTCAAGTTAAACGGATGGCTGTTTCATTGCGTCAAACATTGATGACATAGCAATGATAGGAGAAACGGAAAAGTAGAGTTTCTATAATAGATCTTTATACACTTATAAATCAAAACCAATACAAAATCCAAAGGAATGTTGAATGTAATTTTCGCTGATTCAGAGGTCATCTATAATTCACCTGTAGATACTAGATACTGTCAGATGTGATTGAAGGTTGATGGTATTTGAAATTAATTGATTTCAGAATTGGATCACGACTAAAACACTAGAACTGAGCACGACGTCCCTCAGTTCGTACGTCTGGCCATCCTACATCATTCAATCACTCCCTCGTGCCGCCTCGAATGCGTGATTTTAATTTAATTCACTAGCAATTTAATAATAATTTCTTACCCTGTAAAAACATGACTGGATTTTATTTTCTGCATAACTAGCTATTCATTCTGCATGGTGGTATACCTATAGTTGTAGTTGAATTTTAATTAATTATTTAATCATTTTCTCGTCAAAACGCTTTTTTTAGAAAGTAGTGCCACTTTTTAAGTAATTATTTTTTAATGTTGATTTTAATACTTAAAAGTCGTTATAACAAGAAAAAGCCTAATTGTACTTGCTGCAGTTTATCCACAAAAGTTTGTGGGTACCAATAATTTCTTTATTCTAAGACCTATATAACATACAACTCAATAAAATATTATCTTTCAATAATTTATTATTTAATTGAAATCGCAATATATTAGTAAACTTTTGTAGAAAAAAAATTACCAATGGGGAGATCCTGACTTTTGATTTTTGGAATGTCTTTAAAAGAGCGCGAACTAGACCCCCTAGAACACATTTTCGGGGTCAGTTTCAATTTATATATATATATATATATATATATATATATATATATATATATATATATATATATATATATATATATATATATATATATTCAAACAACGCATACGTAATGCTTTCAATACAATATCGCCGCAAATGTCGCCCAATGTCAAGCGGTCCTTGCAACAAAAGCTACAATTATGCATTGAACAGGATGAACGTGAGTTTGAACATTTGTGGAACTATGTTTATTATAATTACTCTTGGTTTCTAGTGAATTAAAAAAAATCACTAATGGAAAGGGAGCGATGGTGATATTTTGTAAAATTCACTACGATTACGCACTTGCTGCGTCCCGAACTTTTTATGTTCTTATCTTTATCATTTGTTTACCTTGGATTAGTTTCCAGATTGAATTTCAAACAAAGCAAGTTAAATTTGTTGTTAAAAATAAAAAATTCTTATTTATGAAAAAACAATAACAAAAGTGTTAATAGCGCCAGAACCGGTGTACTCGGGTATAGGGAACTCTAGTATCATATGAAAGGGAATCATTTTCTATATGAAATACAGCAAAAAATATAGGGTAGGTATTCTATTTGAAATAAGTGAAATAATCTGCTTTGAATAAATAATAAATAAGATAATAAAACTTGAATTTTTGAACGTCCTGTAGAGTATTGCGAAATATTGATTACAGTAGTTGATAAATTACCAAATCCACCATCAAAAGCTACTAAGTTTTTTTACGATATCATCAGACAATGGAGATAAGATTTTTTTCGAAAACCTCACATTCGTCGAAAAATCAAGATATCTGAGAAATCGTAATAGCTAGGTATAGGGATCTTTGGAGTAAGTGAACCTTATTTTTCACATAGAATACAAAAACGTTGTCAAATACCGGGTGTTCCGTAAGAAAAAACATAACGTTGAGGTGTCACACTTTTTTGTATCATCCTGTATATTTGAAAATAACGTTTGTAGTTCTTTTCAAACTACATAAACTCCGTTTGAAATAAATTCGAAATAACGAAAAATATAGAAGTGAGCGCCATTGGCGTATGTGGTGGGCCACCCTGCATATATATATATATATATATATATATATATATATATATATATATATATATACATACATATATATATATATATATATATATATATATATATATATATATATATATATATATATATATATATATATATATATATATATAGTAGAATTTATCATTTATGTCACTATCAGTGCATTTTTAACATTGTGAACGCAAAATTCGATTTTATTACTAAGGAAGAATTAAACTGGGTACAAGAAAAAACTTAAAGGGACCACCCTTGGATTTTACTGAACGTAAAAGACGTCAAAACCATGTAGATCAGTTTGTCTCGAATTAAGAACCTCCTGCTTTTTTGAAGTCGGTTAAAATTAAAAATTTCTTTATAAAAAATATTAGATGTATCTCGAAATTGTTTTTGCGCCTTAAGGTTTCAGTTTTGTAATTTTAATTTTCCTTTTTTTTTGCGGAGAAGCTTGTCTACGACTAATGAAGATTGAATTTGTTTTAAGATTATCTCACATCCTCTCTAAACAATCTTTAAGTAAGATTGGAGGGCATTAATGAACTATTATATTCAGAATCACTAATAAAAAGCCTAGACGCATCAAGTGCGTTATGGTAGTGAATTTTCATTAAAAGGTTTTAAATATCAAATATGTGTTTTTTTAAAGAAATCATGCATCAAATTTGGTTACCAATATAACCTATATAGTAGAAACAATGTACCATATTTCATGAAAATAACTTTTTTGTTTCAAAACGTAATAATTTTTCGAAAATAAACTTTAAATGATTCAGAAAAAACTAGTTTTCCGGCCAACAAACCTCATAGGCTAATAGCAAATTGAGCTCTTCAAATTTGAAGCAGTTGATAAAAATTCGCTACCATAACGCACTTGTTGCTTCCCAAACTTCTTTTCTTACAAACACGAATTATAATTTCGTGGTCGAAATTCAATACATTAAAGATCAGCTCAGAACTGGTACGGACCGGAGGTCTTCGACTATCTAATTAAAACAAAGCATTGTTTAATCTATTTGAACTGAGCCGATATTCCTGAAAATTCGCTATAATAACGCACTTGCTGCGTCCCGAATTTTTTATTTTTCTTTCGTTAATGTTATGTATTACGTAGAGTAATAGGTATTTGTATACGTATATTAAAAGTTCTGTATTATGGAAAAAAGTTACTGAACTTTACCCAAAAGAAGAAAAATATAGTAAAATGATTATTTCAACAGAAAGGTAACTGCACACGGTGTTCTCAGGCGGTCACCCATCCAAGTACTGACCGCGCCCGGAGTTGCTTAACTTCAGTGATCGAGCCGATGTACTCAACGAGGTATTGCTGTTCCCTGTTTTTATTTTAGGCATTTGTGTGAACCGCTGCATTTACTAAAACTACTGCCCAATCATCAGAGAATGGGTCTATTTGAAATTAATTTTCTGCAAATATTTTAGTAAAACGAAGGACTATGATGGTTAAAGCTGTAACTTAAGGCTTTGTAAAACACATTTATTATGAAATTTGAGTTACATAGACCGTATTTGTTTCAGGTTCTCAGTCTAAAAATTGCGCATTTTGACGTTTCAAATCGCGACTCTGACATTTGAAGAAGCAAAACTATAACATTTTCAAAGTAATTTTTATTTTATTTCTTGACCTTTTTGCGTTAAGGAAACCTAATCTTTGTCTGTACTATATAATAGATCTTCTTATCCAAACAAAATATTTTGGTTTTGTTCATTTCTCTGGTCATCAGTGGCAGCCAAAAAATATTTTTAGGCGTCCATATTTTTTTCCTTTTATTCTAGAGATCTGAATTTTGGCGTGTAGTGTACGTTTAATAGCGTAAACCTAAGTGCCAAATTTGGCTGCCATAGCTTTGTTATTTTCGGAGATACAAAACTTTTCCGAAAGAAAACCCAAAATCTTCCAGGAAAAACTGGTCCGATTTTCCTGACTAACGAACTTATCCAAGCCACTTAGCAAATTTCATCAAAATCGATCCATTATTTTTTGAGTTATCGGTACGATATATATATATATATATATATATATATATATATATATATATATATATATATATATATATATATATATATATATATATATATATATATATATATATATATATATATATATATATTTTTTAGAAAATTCACTTAAAGGAAACCAGAATAATTTTGACACATTATTTTAGCAATAGCCTTTAAAGGCTGTAAACTAATTGAATGTTAAAGGTTTTAGGAAAAAAGACATTAAAAATGATTAGCAACAAACAAAATCATAACGTTTTTTTAAATTACCGTAGGCCAAACTATATTTAAAAAAACTGGACGCAGCAAGTGCGTTATGGTAGTGAATTTTCATAAAAATGTTTTTATTGCAAATATGTGTTTTCTTTTTAAGAAAGCAGGCATCAATTTTGGTTACCAGTATAACCTATATAGTAAAACAATGTGCCATGTTTAATAAAAATAACTTTATTGTGTGAAAATGTACGAAAATTTCCAAAAGTAAACTTAAAGTGTTCCCGGAAAACCTCGTTTCTTGGTCAACCTTATAGGTTAATAGCAAATTGGGCTATTCAAATATGAAGCATTTGATCAAAATTCGCTACCATAACGTACTTGCTGCATCCAGAATTTCTTTTCTTACAAACATGCATTATATTTCGATAAAAAATGCGAAAATGCAATAACATAAGGCGTATTTGATTAAAAAAAAGAAAATTTGTATCACCAACGACTTATGGGTCACCTGTGATTGTAGAAATATTTTTTAAGATGTAGCTCAAGACACCCTATAATTAATATATAGAAATTTTTTTCATATCTTGGATAATAACGGATATATTGAGCTTTATTGATTTTTACGAAAATTCGACAAAAATTATATACTATTAAACGATAAACTCCATAGCTAAGACTACTTCCAAACATCAGAGAAAGGGTCTATTTGAAATGAATTTTCTGGAAACATTTTAGTAAAATGAAGGACAATGTCGGTTGAAACTAAGACTTCAGGGTTTGTAAAATATCCTTCTTGAGACATTTGATTTCCATAGCCCGTATTAGATTCAAGTTATTTGCCTAAATGTTGCCGATTTTGACGTTTTAAATCGCAACTTTGACGTTTTGAGGAAAACCCCAATTTATTTTTCTTTAAACGCATATAACTTTTTTGTCTTTTGACCTACATAGCTAAATTTTGGTAGGTAACTTATCTATAAGTATATAAACCTGCGTACCAAATCTGGTTGCCCTTACTTTGTTAATTCCGGAGATATTAAATTTTTTTCTGTCTGGCTAACGAAGTTATCCAAGCCATTTACAAAAGGAATTTATTCACCAAATTTAATCAAAATCGGCCCATTATTTTTTGAGTTATCGGTAGGATACACACACACACACATATATATATATATATATATATATATATATATATATATATATATATATATATATATATATATATATATATATATATAATATTGAAACTGACCCCGGATATGTGTTCGTGTTCTGGGGGGCCTAATTAGCGCTCATTTGAAGAATTTTTTTCAAAATTCAAAAGTCGGGATCTCCTCATTAGTGAATTTTTTTAAAGAAAATTCACTAATAGCTTTTTTCCCTTTTCTGTTAAAATCTTGTATGTTATTTTCAATTAGTAAATATTATTTAATAGATCCGCTATATTTATGTATATATTAGAATAAAAACTAAATGTAAATAATAAACGTATAAATCAACACGCAGTTGTCCTGGTATTTAAGTCATGGGCATATCATCTGTCGCAAAGACAACTATAACGTTCTTGATAAACAAATTTGTACATTCAGTACCAAAGCCAAGATTGTTTGGTCTAGATTTCAATCCGCTGCATTTATTCTTAGGCCACGTCTATCACTATTTAAATCCCGCAATTGACAATAGCAACAAAAATAGTACACACAGAAATAACCTAGGCAAGTACAAAAATAGAAATAGAAAAATTACTCACCTGTAACCAGGGTTAGCGCACACAAACAAGCGAATGCAGATATGTCGATTTCCATTGAATGCAGACCAGCACAGAACTCCATGATAGCGTGCAGCCAGTCTCCGAAAGACCGCTGGCATTGTTGCTTGTCCAGCACCACACCATTACAGAAAGTCAGCTTAGTGTCTGTAGGGTGGGTCCTATAAGCTAACCGCAAAACAAACAGCTCCAGCGAAGCGGATTGGAAGAGAAGCTCTCGATCTTCAGGACAAAGATCGTGGAAACCTGGTATTTTATCAGCGAAATTTCTTATAACATCGAAGGAAGTTGTTAGGAGGGTATAGAACTGCTGGATTTTCTCCGCTTCTGATATCATAGGTTCTATAGGGGTGGGTTCTAAGTACTGCGAATAGTCTAAATTAGCGAGATCTGGAGTAGTGTCTACATGCGCCCTTACTAAAGCTGTTATCAAAGATACTGGAGGACTCGGTGGTGATTCCTGCGGCGACTTCGGCTTGGAAGGCAATCTACCTCTTCTACCTTTTAATGAGTCCGTCCTCACCACTTCTTTGACCATACCGACGACTAAACACTTCTGGAATCTACAGAACTGACACCTGTTTCGCCTTCTCTTATCTACAGGGCAGTTTTTATCGGCGAGACATACATATTTGGATCCTTTCTGAACTGTTCTCTTGAAGAATCCCTTACATCCTTCACATGTGCGCACTCCATAGTGTTGACAGGCTGCGGTATCGCCACAGACTGCGCATAGCTGAGAGGGTGACGGCGGAGTATGTCCTTTGGAGGTGGACGTATCTACTGAACCTCCCGGCGAACTCGCTGCAGAGGAACAAGCTGAAGGTACATGTCCTGGCATGCGTAGCTTAGGACTCTCGCTGCTACTAGTAGATTCAGAGCGTTGCAAGGGTAGCGAAGCTCTCCGTTGTCTTGGGCTTAAAGCCGTACTAACATGGAGTTCCGACGTGGTTGTCTGATATGCGGGTAACGAGTAGGAACTCTCCTGGGTGATTAAAGTGTCGAAGCTGCATGTTTGTGGAGGCGGATAATAGGGGCTGGCGGCTGTGTATTGCAGCTGCTGGTAGTCGTAGTGATGAGTGGGGGCGGCTACATGATGCGGGACTGGAGGGTGATGATAGGAGACGTTGAAGCACTCCTCGTCCATCTTGTAGGTGGAAGTGCTGGGGGTGGCGTAGCGGACAGAGTAGGTCTCTTGGAAGCTCGGAAGTGTGGCGGGGGGTGCCGGTGAAGGGGGCTGGGACTGAAAGGCGACCTCTGGAAACGGGTCGAGGTCTTCTGGAGGCAGAACCCCACTTGGATCGTCCGAAAACGGTGCACTCAGCAGGTCTGCGAAACTACTAGAAGCAAAAGGGGACTGAAACAAAGAAAAAAGTATAGTTAGTAAATATCATCTAATATAATCCATTAAAGCAATTCAGCTAAGCACTTAGAATATTATCCGACAATAAATTATGAAGACATAGGAATATTAAGCAGAATGTTTTTTTCAGATATTAAATTTTTGTAGAGTATTTTGTTTTCTTTGTCAGAAAATAAATAAACTTATATTGTATGGTGAGCTTGTATATTGTATTGTACCTTGTTCCTAAAACGTCGGTCTATATTCGCGACTATGACCAAACAATAACGACCGGTAGCAGTTTAACCCAACCATCCTTTCTGTAAGGAGGGCAGGGATATTTAACGTACCCAACATCGCATGATACACGGGAACTACAGATTTATACCCCCTGTGAAGGACAAAACGTGTGTATATTCAACTTGATCAAACGCATTGCCATAACGTCAGTCATTATAATTGTACAGTATGCAGGTGCATATAATATAAAAAGTGTACTGACGCTTCTGCTGAAAATCAGACTTATCACCCTTGCTCTATAGGTACAAGTTCTTACCACTGGCCCAACGAGGCTGCTCAGGGTTGGCTTAGTTTGGTTTGCAAGAATTCTGTTTAACTGATTTTTTAACAGTTAGGAATAATTTTTTAGTAAATAAAATTATTTGCAATTTAATTATCAGTTTTAGCACACTTTAGTATAGCGTATTGGTGACTAGTACAATTACATAATCTTTCGATATGGTGTGTGGTTACCATATTTTATTAAAATTACTTTTTGTTTGAAAATGTACAAAAATTTTGCGAAAATAAACTTTAAATGTTTCCGAGAAAACTGGATTCTTAGCCAACAAACCTTAGGTTAATAGCAAATTGATTACCAAAACGCACTTACTGCGTCTCAATTTTTTTTTCTTACAGCATATTTCGATGATAAATGCAAAATGCAATAATATAAGGGTGTTCGAAAAAAAAACAATTATAGGGATCACCAACGACCTATGGACCAACCTGTCATTGTCAAAATATTTTTATAAGATGTACATATAATTAACGTAGAAAAATTTTTCTCGTATCTTGTATAATGACAATTATATTGAGCTTTACCGTAGAAATGCGTCACCTTGCATATATGTAAACAGATAAAAACTGAAAGTAAACCCGGATATGGATTCTAGGGGGGCTAGTTTGCGCTCATTTGAAGTAATCTTTTAAAAATTCAAAAGTCGCGGTCTCCTCGTGAACCAACTTTTTCTACGAAAATTTATAGACTGTTAAACCATAAACTTAACTTAATCTACAGACAAAGCATCAACTTAACTGAACCTACAGCCAAAGCATCAGAGAAAGGGTCTATTTGAAATGAATTTTTGTAAAATTTTTAAATATTTTTGTAAATATTTTAGTAACGGTTGAAGCTGAAACTTAAGGGCTTGCAGAACACTCCTCTTGCAATATTTTCTTTACATAATCCGTATTTGTTTAAGGCTTTTTGCCTAAATGTTGCGAATTTTGACGCTTCAAATCGCGAATTTGACGTTTTGAGGAAAACTCGAATTTTTTTTCTTTAACTGCCCATAACTTTTGTCTCTAAACTTAGAGACCTAAATGGTACATGGTTCACTCCTTATAATACAAACACGCGTACCAAATCTGGTTAGTTGCCCTTACTTTGTTATTTCCGGGATATAACTTTTCTCGAACGAAAACACAGCATTTTCAGGGATAACCTGGGCCTATTTTTCTGGCTCAGGAACGTATTTAACCCACTTGCAAAAGGAAGGTATTCACCAAAGTTTAGCAAAATCGGTCCATTATTTTTTAAGTTATCAGTGTGATATATATATATATATATATATATATATATATATATATATATATATATATATATATATATATATATATATATATATATATATATATATATAAACATATAAGAATTGAAACTGACCCCGGATATGTGTTATAGGTGGCCTAATTAGCGCTTATTTGAAGAATTTTTTTCAAGATTCAAAAGTCGGGATCTCCTCATTAGTGAATTTTTAAAAAGAAAATTCACTAAAAGGAAAAGGATACACCAACAGGATAACTTTTGGAAAATCAGACACAAGAATAAGGAATTTACAATGAAATGAAAAAAGCAATTGGAGACATATGGTTTTGACCACAAGGCGACATTAACCTTATACTGTGATGATGGGGATCTATATTATTAATAGATACTGATTATCATATGTAAATAACGCGCTTCGTCTTGCGGCATCATAAGATTCCAGATTCATTATTTGCACGACTTCCCTGATACATTTTTAATTTAATTATTATCGAAAAGTAATAGGCAGGTTACGTCACAGTTTCATCTAATTCTATTGTTTCTACCTTCTTAATTTAAATTAACATACTGGCAACAATAGCTACCGAGATGTCCCGAAATATGTAATTAAATGGTTTATTTATAATTCAGACCAATCAAAAATACAGCAATCAAGGAGATATTTTAAATACACCAATCTAAGCAGCTGTCGGTACAACAAACAGATTGTTTATTATTACAAAAACAAACACTTACACCTATATTAAGCAGAAACATTAAGACTGAATACCTTAATTTTTCATGGAGTTTTAAAAATCACCATCTTCCCTATAAAGCTCGACAAAATCAAAAGAAACCACTTCATTTCTGATATTAATCAGCCACTGTCCGACCACACTTGTTCACATATAATTACTTCGGTTAATGTCGAAGATCGAACACTAATTATAAATAAATCGACCGCGAGCCCCGATCGCAAGTGCTCACTGTCCGCATATTAATAGACGGCGCGCTCGGACAGTTATTCTTTCTCCACTACACGACTTATCGGACACTTCTTGAAAGTCAAAGGTACAAGAACAATATCCAAGCCCCAATGTGTTCCACTTGAGCTAGAACAGGGGGAAATCATTCACCGTGAAATAGGCGTGGTTTACACTGAACTAGTTCTATTGGTAGAGGCGATAACATGCGTCGTCGTCGCCTTAGAGACGTCGAGACGCTCAACATGGCCGCCCTAAAGAAGTGGAAGGCTGCACAATGAGGACTTGATTATTTATAAACTGTGTAGAGATAATCAATTCACTGTTTCTATACCATCTAACGCTATACTATATCACCGCTACTATATTATTTAATAGAGATTGCAATCTAGAACATCGGTCTTGCATATACCGCTTGAATAATGGTTGAACGATGTTATGAAGCAGATAGAGAGACAGAGAATTATTAAATAGATATATCAAAGAGTCGACTGATAACATTATCTGAATAATCGACAGTAATAATAATGGTGGAGCGATTATCTTGCCTGCAGAAGCAACGAGCTAACATTCAGGGAGTTTTGTTGAAGACGCGATATTTATCGGCCATCTAAAACACGATCAACATGAAGACTTGCCGGTTTAGATAAAATAAAACTGGAATATGATTACACAGCGATTTATCTGAAGCTACTGGGATCTGCCTGACTTGAACATTAGGTATTGTTAAAATGATCTAAGCTTCCAAATATGTGTCTTGCTTTGACCGAAGAAAATAATAACAGATTAGAGTACATCCAGTTCAATAAGTACTAATCTAAGATTCGCATAAAAAACCTTAGATGTTTACATTTCATTCAATTTTCAGGCGCACGATGCAGGGACACAAGAAAACACGTTAAATAGTGAATTAGTTTGCTTCTTTATTTTTAGTGAGGATATAATCCAGTGATTTTAACTCTGTATCTTAACAATTACGGAATTTGTTTGTCAAAATTTGGTGTTCCTTCTAGTGAGTTTCTTGAGTTACAGAAACAAACTACTAATTAAACGAAGTTTTTAAATAATATTAGTGAATTTTCATTAAGAAAATTCACTAATAGAGAGGTATCGATGGTAAGACTTTTGGAAAAAAAATTCAAATGAGCGCGAATTAGGACCTCTAGAACCCACATACGGGGTCAGTTTCAATTTATATATATATATATATATATATATATATATATATATATATATATATATATATATATATATATATATATATATATATATATACAGGGTGGTCCTCCGGGAGGTCCCGCGATCGATTGCGGGAAAACTATCAATTGGAAAAACCTGCAAATTGGATATTACACTAAAGTCGTTGGGGGCCACAGGTTAAAAATATTTCCAAGATGGCGGCACTTCTGGTTACACCGGAAGTAGATGTCGATTCACTTATTTTAAATGGAACACCCTGTATTTTATTGTAGTTTCGGATTCCATAATAAATTCTGAACACTTTTTGTAAATAATGTTCTATACCTATCATCAACCGTCCCGAAGATATTTAGACTTTAAGATAAAATTTGACATTTACGGTCAGTCATAAAGATACCGATATTTTTATAAGAACATATTTCGTTACGATTTTTAGAATTGTCTTGAAAGATATTTCACTTCATCTATTTACACATCGAGACTAACGATAGAGTATACAGAGTGTCCAAAAAAAATTCTTGAAATTGGCAATGAGAAATTGCAAAAATTTCGCGATTTTCAAATTGGAACCCCCTTTTTTATAACACTATCGTGTTAAGCTCAAAAAATCACTGATAATTTGTATGTAATTACCTATACCTAAATCAAACGGTTTTCATTTTATTTTGAAAAAACTCATTTCAAAGCCTGATATTTTGATAAATTTCTTACCATAAGCGTTAGCCATGGAAAATAAATTGCCGAGTGTGTTTCTATGGAAATTTTGACAGTCTGTTGATTAACTAGCTAATAATGGCATGGTAAAATTACACACACGAAGATTATTTAAATTTTATTTACTATTTATGGACAATGTAATAAAGTAATTTCGCGAACGTGTGATACATTTGCTGATAAATATCTAGATAAACTGTAAAAAGGTAAAGGTAAGATGCTTACTGGTAATTAGGCCATTGCTGACCCTTTTTGCTCATCTAAACTAACCTACCTACCTACCTTTGAAAAATCATCCGCGGCCGGGGAGTCTCGAACCGTCGACCCCCCGAGTCCGTATTGGAAAGTCTGAATCGACTTTCCCGCACGGCCACGGAGGCGCTCAGATAAACAGTAACCGTAACGTAAAACCGTCAAACGAATAGTAGACAATTTTAAAAACTGCGGATCTGTTAAGAAAAAGGTGCATAGGGCTGAACCCGTTGTTGACAACGAACAAATTGAGACAGCAATTTTTAGGTATCTTGCCATATAACCTTATATAAAACCATCAAACAGATAATAGAAAATTAAAAAAAAACAATTCACACACGACATGGACTGAATAAAATGAAACAAAAATTAACGTCCTAAGTGTTCAAATTTGACGATCTCTGGCGTCAAGACACTTTTCACACCTACGTGTCAATCCCTCATGTGTGGCCCTTCTTATTGAATCCGGATCCAATTCACGAGATGATTCTCCAACCCGCTGCATGCAATCTTCTTTAGTAGAAACTGCAGTGTTGTAGATTTTATTTTTTATAGTACCCCATATAAAAAAATCGAGAACAGATGGGTCAGGCGATCGAGGCGACCAAAGGTGTGGCCCGTTGTTGGCAATCCATTGGTCAGCAAATAGAGATTGTAAAATATTGTTAACCAGGTGACTATTACGAGGAGGGGCCCCACCATGTTGGTAAAATATTTGCCTATATTCATTCAATGAAAGGTTGTCCAAATAAGTTACTTCCAAATTTTGCAAAATCTCCAAATAATGCTCACCTACAAGTAAATAAATAGAGTTGATACAAAGTATTTTATGAATTTCGGATTAATTCTCACCATTCAAATTATCCTCGTATATTTCTAGGGCAACAACGCCGTCATTCCTTACAGCACAATAAACATTAAACTGCCAGCTTTCCTGAAAATATCCTTCCCTAGAAGGATGAACATTGGTGTCACTCCAATAGTGAGAATTACGACGATTGAAAAGTCCATTCTTTGAAAATTTTGCTTCATCCGTCCATATGATGTTATCTAAAAACAGCTCGTTTTCTTGGAATCGCATTAAAATAAATTCACAGAACTTATGTTTTCGTAAAATTCGCAGAACGGAGGTTTTGGACAATCCTGACTCCAGTGCTACTTGCCTCGTTGACTTTGTAGGGTATGCGGCAAAATATCCCAAAATTGCTGTCTCAATTTGTTCATTGTCAACAACGGGTTTAGCCCTCTGCACCTTTTTCTTGACAGATCCGCAGTTTTTGAAATTGTCTACTATTCGTTTGACGGTTTTACGTGACGGTTTTTGTTTTTGAATATCTATCAGCAAATGTATCACACGTTCGCGAAATTACTTTATTACATTGTCCATAAATAGTAAATAAAATTTAAATAATCTTCGTGTGTGTAATTTTACCATGCCATTATTAGTTAGTTAATCAACAAACTGTCAAAGTTTCCATAAAAACACACTCGGCAATTTATGCCATGGCTTACGCTTATGGTAGGAAATTTATCAAAATATCAGACTTTGAAATGAGTTTTTTCAAAATAAAATGAAAACCGTTTGATTTAGGTATAGGTAATTACATACAAAGTATCAGTGATTTTTTCAGCTTAACACGATAGAGTTATAAAAAAAGGGGGTTCCAATTTGAAAATCCCGAGATTTTTGCAATTTCTCATTACAAACTTCAAGAATTTTTTTTGGACACTCTGTATACTCTATCGTTAGTCTAGATGTGAACATAGATGAAGTGAAATATCTTTCAAGATAATTCTAAAAATCGCAACGAAGTCTGTTCTTATTATAAAAATATCGGTATCTTTATGACTGGCCGTAAATGTCAAATTTTATCTTAAAGTCTACATATCTTCTGGACGGTTGATGATAGGTATAGAACATTATTTACAAAAAGTGTTCAGAATTTATTGTGGAAATCGAAATTGCAATAAAATATAGGGTGTTCTATTTAAAATAAGTGAATCGACATCTACTTCCGGTATAACCGGAAGTGACGCCATCTTGAAAATATTTTTAACCTGTGGCCGCTAACGACTTTAGTGTAATATTCAATTTTCAGGTTTTTCCTATTAATAGTTTTCCCGCAATCGAACGCGGGACCTCCCGGAGGACCACCCTGTATATATATATATATATATATATATATATATATATATATATATATATATATATATATCCAACCGCTAACTCAAAAAATACTTGACCGATTTCGACCAAATTTAGGAATTACCTTGATTTTGTTAATGGCTTGGCTGAGTTCGTACATGGGCACCGTGCAAAAAATTTTTCTTAGAAAAAAATTTAAAGAAAATTTTGAAAACGCAATATTTTTTGAAATATTGAAGTGCTTCGAATGAAAATTTACACATATAAAGGAGACGTTACAATATAACAGCTAACCAAATATCAAATTAAATGGCATACGAGGACAGGAGTTATTAAAATATCAAAATAATAAATGAATGAACAGTCTAAGGTATCAGTTCAAATTTCATACAGCATTTCTCAGGTTAAATGTTGATACGGATGGTTAGACTGTGAATGCGTAATTTTGAAGAGATAATTCAAATAGAGCCACAGTCACCTGACAATTAAATGTAAAGGAGCCGGTTTGTCAGATTTAATAAAATTTCATTTAAATCTTAAAATGTAAAACATAGGGCAATAACACGTATTTGTACTTATTAATGACAAATAAAAGTTCGTCAAAAAATTAATCCATCTAATAAATGTGGCTTAATATTAATAAATGTTGAGTTACCAATAATTTCTCATTTGATTTATCATAAATTCTAATTTACTCAATCTGACACCGCTGCATGGTAGGGCAACTGTCACCGCTAAACGAGAGTCGCCTACTGCCGACGCTGAAACGTCAGACACTCGACGTGTTATTTACATTTATTAAAACTGAAATGTTTTGATATAGGTATTACAAAATATACCAAATGGAAGCTTCACTTCAATGAAATGGTTTAAAACTATAAGCTCAGTACTAATTTCCGATGCTTTAGCGCCAGTAGCATTATAATCCAGAAATATATTTCTTCAATATCAATCAAACCTCAAAACATTCGAAGATTCGTTAGTATTGTTTATGGTTATATTTTGCAAGGCATCAAGGCATCCTTACATGGAGTAGTAACCACTAGCCACGTTTGTTGTTATAAAGCTCTTTATATTATATCTCTACATATTATGTTAGAGTTGTTATTAAAAAGTGTTCTTTTGATTTGGTCCTAAAGTTTCTGACACAATAATTGTTGATCAAATGTAAGTAGCACATGCTTATCGTTATTTGTGTTCTTTAATCTTTTTAATAACCTAATAAGTGATAGTATAAGCGGCTTTTGATTTCGGTTAAAGTACAAATATTTTCCTACTCACAATCTAAAAAACTAGACTAAGTACTAAAAAACCACAAATGTAAGAAACTTTAACGAACAGTATATACTATGTCGCTCATAAGCCACAATATGATTTTACTACCAATAACTTCTTTCCTTTTTTGATATTTTGCATTCTTTTTACAGATATTGTGGTCAACAGTTAGGAAAAGTTTACAATTCTAGAGCGCATCAAAATGCTGTACTTTGAATTCAATTGTTGATGCACAACGAGCATATCGTGAATATTTTAACGTTAAAGCTGCCTCCTATGAAACAATGATACCTCACTTGGTTGCTCGTTTTCGTCAACAGGTGACGCTGTATAAAGCACATATACGTCCACAGTTGAAATATTGTTCTCATGTCTGGAGTGCTGCTCCAAAGACAACTTTGTAACCCCCCACCCCCCCGTTTGTCTGTAGATACATTTTGTTAACTGGACCATATATAAAAGGAAATAAAAAATTTTGGGACGCAGCAAGCGCGTTATGGTAGTGAATTTTCATAAAAATGTTTTAATAGCAAATATGTGTTTTTTTTTCAGAAAACAGGCATCAAATTTGATTACCAGTATAACATATATAGTAAAAACAATGTGCCATGTTTCATCAAAATAACTTTATTGTTTGAAAACGTACTAAAATTTTCGAAAGTAAATTTAAGTGTAACCGAAAAAATCCGTTTCTTGGTTAACCTTATAGGTTAATAGCAAATTGAGCTTTTCAAATATGAAGCCTTTAATCAAAATTCGCTACCATAACGCACTTGCTGCGTCCAGAATTGCTTTACTTACAAACATTATATTTAGATAGAAAATGCAAAAACATAAGACGTTTTCGACTAAAAAAAATTATTTGTAGCACCAGCGACTTAAGACACCCTATAATTAATGTATACATTTTTTTTCATATCTTGTAGAATAACGGTTATATTGAGCTTTATTGTTTTTTTTTTACGAAAATTCGACAAAAGTTAGATACCATTAAATGATAAACTCTATAGCTAAGACTACTGCCTAGCATCAGAGAAAGGGTCTATTTGAAATGAATTTTCTGGAAATATTTTAGTAAAATGAAGGACAATGACGGTTGAAACTAAGACTTCAGGGTTTGTAAAACATTCTTCTTGAGACATTTTCTTTCCATAGCCCGTATTAGATTCCAGTTCTTTGCCTAAATGTTGCGAATTTTGACGTTTTAAATTGTCACTTTGACACCCCAATTTATTTTTCTTTAAATGCCCATACCTTTTTTATCTTTTAACCTACAGCGCTAAGTTCAGGTAGGTAATTTACCTATAGCAATATACAACGATGTACCAAATTTGGTTGCCCTTACTTTGTTATTTTCGGAGATATGAATTTTTTTCTAAAGAAAACACAAAATTGTCCGGGAAAACCTCGGCCGATTTTCCTGGTTAACGAACTTATTCAATCCACTTACAAAAGGAAGGTATTCACCAAATTTATGTATATATATATATATATATATATATATATATATATATATATATATATATATATATATATATATATATATATATATATTATATAACATATAAAAATCGAAACTGACCCCGGATATGTGTTCTAGAGAGCCTAATTAGCGCTCATTTGAAGAAATTTTTTCAAAATTCAAAAGTCGGGATCTCCTCATTAGTTAATTGTTTTAAAAATTCACTAATAATTGTTTTAAAAATTCACTAATAAACACAAGATTAAAGAAAGGGAATACACTAGAAAAGTTTAAATACAAACCAGCAAGGTAAATCTTATCGATAAAACATCTGTGTGGCCAGAAATAAAAAACAGTAGCAAAGAAGCTTGCTAAGTGAAGATTGGAACTTGTGATGAGAACTGATAATCACACTTGGAGTACCCAAATCACGACAACACATTCTAAAAACCTGACGACCGTTTCACTAACCAAGTTAGCGTCATCAGAGGATGAATAATTCTGAATATATTATATCCACAACTCTATTTATATTATTCTGCAGGTAGTCGGTCGATAACGATTTAGGGAGGTTCAACGACACCAAAAATTATCATATTTCGTTTGGCGGAAATATCTGTATTCTTTTATTATCTATCAGACGTGCTTCTGCCGGTATTTATTTTATAAAGTAATCTATCGAGAGACTACTCATAGGCGGTGGAGCAAGATTCATATATTTTTATTATTATTATTATCTTTAGCAATATATACTTATACTTTCGAAGGCGTTTAGCTGTCCTGGTTGTCTAACATTTTTTATAAATTTTACATTCTCTTAATGAACGTGGTGCTTATTATCCCAAATATGCCGGGCGACGGAAGATCTATCTATAGTACCGTATCTTAATTGTGATAAATGTTCTTTGAATTTAATTTCAATAGATCTTTTTGTTTGTCCGATGTATTTAAGATCACAATCTTTACAACTTATTTCATAAATTCCCGATATTTTGGCCGTACTATCCTTGTCTTTTGGGTTACCTAGCAAGTTTTTACAGTATTTTTTGTAAAAAATGTTAGTTGCAAATTGGCTTTTAAAAAAATGCTATCTAGACTCCCTGTGATTCCAGGTTCAAATGGTAAGCAAACGGAGCTTTTTCGGCTTTCTCTCTTCTAAAAGTCGTTGATTCCTCTAACATTTTCTTTGTTTTTTGTTTGTTGATTAATTTTTCCACGAGCCAAGCAGGGTTTCCGTTATATTCGGCCACGTTCTTAATATACTTTGATTCTTGGTATATCTACTTTGACTGAAAGGAAAATTAATTAACCTGTTTGCTAAAAAATTCAGACTGGCCATTTTTTGTGCGTACGTATGATGTGAGTCATTCGGAATGTAGCTTAGAGTGGTGGTTTCCTTTCTATGGTCATCGAATTCTAAAGTGTCTTTAGTTTTGATAACTAGTACATCTAGAAAGGGTAATTTATTATCAATTTCTAATTTGTGGGTAAATTTAACAAATTTTGCAACTTACAAATTTGGCAATTATTTCAGCAATGAGTCTTTTGAACAAACCCAAGGCATGGTATTGTGCAACCCGCTATCGAAATTTATTGTAAGACCTTTTCATCAGTAGATTTGAAACCGATCTTGAAAGTGAAAGTGAGTATTTTCCTAGAGTGTGGTTTCGTTACGTGGATGATATTTTCGTAGTGTTTAACACAAAAATTTGTAGAATAGAAGATTTTATTGCCAAATTAAAAAAATAAATTTTATTCTATAAAATTTACCTATGAATTAGAAATTAATAATAAATTACCCTTTCTAGAACTACTAGTTATCAAAAATAAAGACAATTTAGAATTCGATGTCCATAGAAAGGAAACCACCACTCTAAGCTACATTCTGAATGACTCACATCATACGTTCGCAAAAAAAATGGGCAGTCTGAATTTTTTAGTAAACAGGTTATTAATTTTTCTTCAAGTAAAAGTAGATATAATAAGAAATTAAAGTATATTAAGAAGGTGGTCGAATATAACGGATACACTGCTTGCCTAGTGGAGTAATTAATTACCAAACAAAAACAAATAAATGTTAACGGAATTAACAACTTTTAGAAGAGAGAAAGCGGAAAAAAACTTTATCTGCTTACCATTTAAACCTCGAATCACGAGGGGTTTAGATAGCATTTTAAAAGAAGACAATTTGCAATTAACATAATCTATAAAATATACTTTAAAAAACTTGCTAGGTAACCCAAATGACAAGGATAGTACGGCCAAAATGTCGGGAATTTATGAAATAAGTTGTAAAGATTGTGTTCTTAAATACGTCGGACAAACGAGAAGATCTATTGGAATTAGATTCAAAGAACATTAAGCAGTTAAGATACAGTACTATAGATCTGCCGTCGCCTGACATATTTGGGTTAATAATCACCCCGTTAATGAGGAGAATCTAAAATTAATAAAAAATGTTAGACAACCAGGACATCTAGACGCCTACGAAAGTATATATATATATATATATATATATATATATATATATATATATATATATATATATATATATATATATATATATATATATATATTGCTAAATATAGTAATAATAAAAATTGTATGAATCTCACTTCGCCGCCCATGAGTAGTCTCTTGATAGATTACTTTATAAAATAAATACCGGCAGAAACACGTCCTATACATAATAAAAGAACACAGAGATTTCCGTCAAAGGGAAATATGTTAATTTTGGTGTCGTTGAACTTCCCTAAATCGTTAGTGACCGACTACCTGTAGAAGAATTTAAATAGAGTTGTGGATATAAGATACTTAGAATTAATCATCCTCTGGTGACGCTAACTTGGTTATTTTTTAATGAGTTTTGGTAATTTGGGTTCTCCAAGTGTGCTTATAAGAACCCTGAGTTTCTGTTTTGGGTTAAAAGGTTGTTTTCATTAAATCAGCTCTTCACGCTGTATAAACACAAATTGTTGGAATATTCTTACGTCTGGGGTGCTGCTCCAAAGACAACCTTGCCCTTCCTAGATTCTATTCAGAAACCAGCTGTTCGCCTTATAGAAGTTTGATCTATCACAGTGAATCTTACTTCTATCGACCACATGAGAAATGTTGGACATCTCTTTCTCTTCTATCGATATTACTATCGACATTTCTCTTTAGAAATTGCTTGTTGGTATCTCCCCTTGCGACCTTTAACCGGTCAAGTGTTGAAGTTGCCGGACGAATCGGAGCTTCGGTCGTTCCTACAGCATCTAAGCTTTGGAATTCCCTTCCGGCAGACATATATCCGAAGAAACAATCTGTAACTATTCAAGAAGCGAGTAAACCCCTATCTTGTGGCACAACAATCAAGTTAATGATGTCTTTTCCTTTCATGAACTGTATCATATAAAAAATTCTTAGATAGACAAGCGCGTGTTTTCATGTAATTGTAAAGCAGACAAATTAAAAAATAAGTAAATAAAATATATTTTTATATAGGTATTTATATAATATATATATATATATATATATATATATATATATATATATATATATATATATATATATATACATACATATATATATATATATATATATATATATATATATATATATATATATATATATATATATATATATATTTATGTGTCGCACCGATAACTCAAAAATAATAGACCGATTGTGATCAAATTTGATGAGTACGCGATTTGAAACGTCAAAATTGACATTTGTAAGAGAAAGAATCTGAAACAAATACTGATTATGTAGAATAAATGTCGTAAGCAGTGTGTTTTAGAAAGCCTTCAGTTTTAGTTTCAACCGTCATTATTCTTCATTTTACTAAAATATTTGCAGAAAATAAATTTCAAATAGACCATTTATTGGCACTTTATTGTTTGCAAAAACTGGATGGGTTGACTAACGATCCAAGCAATTATTAAGAAAAAATACCTGCCATATTTATAATTTGACAGGTACATTCCCTTTGTAAATAATTATTTTTTTTTCTGAAAAACTTTTGTAACATTAATGAAATTTTTAACATAATTTTTTTAAAGGCACTTGCAGTATTTATTATATCTAAGAACAAATTTTAATTTTTTAGCTCCATATAAAATATAATTTCTTTCAAATAATCGCTAACTGGGACTCTAAAACCGATCTCCAAAGTCCATTTAAATTTACAGAATTAGTTTTAATAATATACCTCACTAATAGTGTACAATTTATATGAAAATTCACTACTATAACTCACTTGCTGTGTCCCGAAATTTGTTATTTATAGTATACATTCGCATGCTAAAATTTATCGCTTTTAGATGCAAACTTTGTTCCGGTATTACGAAAGAACTGGTCCAGGGCTGACAGTTTACACAATTATTGTTAGTTGATTGTACTTTATTGTACACAGCTCTATCTATAAAATTTTGTGTAAACTAGAGCTATCGCACTACCTGGTCCTGCACCGAGGTGGCGTCCCTGTCGTATCTCTCAGAACGTTCTCCCGGCTGATATCTTTCGACAACTTCCATTGTTTAGATTTTCATCTACGATTTATTTAAATAGTATAGCAGTACAGATAACGTCATCTGTCTTTGTCCAACATTGTAGATATTGCATTACATAATCTGAAGTGATGTCGAGGATTATTTTATTAATAATTTCGAATAACTTTACTTTCCTTTGATCAAACGACTTGAAAATTGGTACACAACCACGCCTGTCTATGTTATTTTAAGTTGTAAATATTCATTTCAATCACTCAGACAATTTTAGAGATATTGCGTTTGAAAAAATATTTTTTAATTTTTTATTAAGAAGAATTGGCCGACAAGATTTTTAGCTGACCATGGAAATTGGTTCCAGAGGCCCTAATTCGCGCTTATTTAAAGAAATTTTTCAAAGGTCTCACCATCGATACCTCTCTATTAGTGAATTTTCTTAATGAAAATTCGCTAATAAATGAGGAAACCTAACTTAGCCATCCAGGTAAGCTTTTGGAGTTTGTCGATTGCTTTTTTAATTCTGTCATTTACGGTGCGATTCGATCCAAAATAGACATATGAGTGTTTCTGAGTTCTTCAATCATGTTTTCTTTGCACATATTAAGAGTGTAGTAAATCTATTTTTATTTACTCTCTTAAAAAAAGATTCCTAATGTTTTCAACAATTTATTTAACTGTGAGTAATTTAAATTAAAATATTAACGTCGTGGCTGCTTTCTTCTCAAGAAACTACAAGAAGTTTTCTCCACATAAATCGCTATATATGGAAGACTGTTTATCACATAGAGCATGTCAAGTCAGTACTAACCTACCAACGGTACCTAGCACACCGAAATGTGAAAGTAGCACCTATCACATGCCTTGTTAGTGGTGTTAAAGCCATGAAATACTCGAAGAGTACCAGTACCAACATGCATTACTGTAAATGGTTAATAAGTATAATCACTAATTGGCTAGTACTAATCGTTATACAAGGCGTGGGATTTATAAATCTCTATCGGCAGCAAGCCTGAACGCTGAGATTGCTACACAGAGGTGTCCATTAGTAATAATTAATAGCCGTATATGTTGGAAAGGTAACGTACTCAATGAACGTTTAAGATTTTTATTGGATGGTATTGCTATCGTAACATCTCATCTGCCTTATTTGGGGAATATGTATTTCTTATTCTTAATTGAAATTTAATTATCTTAGGACTGTATTCCCAAGTTTTATTAGGTATCTATGTTTCCCGTGATCTGTGTGTGTGTTGTCTGTAAGTCGTCATAATAGACACTATGACGTGAAGAGTGTCCCCGTTGATATCCTTAGGCTAATATCGTGTTATTCTTGGTATAAGAGAGTAATATTATCATATCTTCAATGGTCATTATATATATATATATATATATATATATATATATATATATATATATATATATATATATATATATATATATATATAGTTTAATAAGTGCTAATTTATATACATATTTGCTATTTTCTATGCAAACTTTTTAGTCCGGGAAATAACAGCACTCACATACATGTGCAGCGGTATAATTTGATCGATAATTACAACTGTGCTTGGTATAGGGTGGCCAGAATTTAAAAAATTTCGGATTTTTAATTTGGAATAGTAAAAAAAAAGTTATGTTTTGGTATTACAAAGAAAATGTTTATTTTCCCTCTTTTTTGTCAATTTGGTTTTTAGTGAATTTTTATTAAAAGAAATTCACTAAAAGAGAGGTATCGATGGCGAGACTTTGCAAATTTTTTTTCAAATGAGCGCGAACTAGGACCCCTAGAACCCATATCCGGGGTCAGCTTCAATTTATATATATATATATATATATATATATATATATATATATATATATATATATATATATATATATATATATATATATATATGTATATATCCATCCGATAACACAAAAAATAATTAACCGATTTTGATGAAACTCGGCAGGTGCCTTTATTTTAATAATGGCTTGGACGAGTTCGTTAGCGAGGAAAATCGGACAGGGTTTTCCGGGAAAAATTTGAATTTTGTTTCAAAATTTTTTTTAAGATGCTTTAATGAAATTTAATAGATATATTGGCTTAGGAGAGACCTTACTACGTACCAAAGTTTATAAGTTGATAGAAAATTGAGTTATTCAAATTTTAAGTTTTCTTTTAAAAAAATTTTTTGCTCCGAAAGTTACAAAGTCATTTTAATTAAATTTGGCTGACATCTTGACTTAGGAAAGACCTTACAACGTACCAAAATTGAACTTTCTAAGTTTATATGAAATTGAGTTATTCACATTTGAAGCATTTAATAAAAAAATCACTACCATAATGCACTTGCTGCGTCCCGAAATTTTTTACCTTCCACAGAGAGTTACAAATTTTAAAAATTTTGAAAAACTGAAGTTTCTAAATTTCACTTGGAATAGGGTGGAAAAGCTACCTTTTGACAGATGAAAGAAAATATTTGTCTTTAATTTTTTCACAAATTTGCGTTTTGCACCTTCTACGGGGGAGTATAAAATTAAAAACAACGATACAATACAAACTTACAAATTTACCAAAGGATAGATTGAATTATATTCCGTATTTTTATCCATTTGCCTTTATTATCCTTTACCAGCACTTAAGAATGATGCGTGTGGAGCAGCTCTTTTCTTTAAGTGAATTTTCAATAAGAAAATTTACTAATAGAGAGGTAGCGATGGTGAAACTTTTGGAAGTTTTCTTTATATATAAATATATATATATATATATATATATATATATATATATATATATATATATATATATATATATATATATATATATATATATATATATATATATATATATATATATATACTTACAGCCTAAATACTATCGTACCGTGGGTGTTGACAAGGAGGAAAGAGGTAGCTTGTTAATTCTGGACTTGAAGGTTTGGAGGTTCGGAGGAGAAGGAAAAACATGTGCCGGCAAGGAATTCCACAACTTGGAAGTCCTCGGGACAAAAGAGCGGGCATAACAAGATGTTCTATGTCTGGTGACCTGGACATTAAAAGGGTGCATTCGCTCTGTTCCCCTGGTAGATCTGCTGGGGGCAGCAGGTGGGGGAATTATGGAGGAAAGCTCCTCTGAGCAGTGCCCGTGCAGATATCTATAAAAGAGAGAGAGGTCACCAACGGCACGTCGGTGGGCAAGGGATGGAAGCCTTTGGGTGAGGGTAGAGTCACCGATGAGACGTATAGCTCTCTTTTGAATGGAGTCCAGGATAGCGAGTGTAGAAGCGGCAGCTGCACCCCAGATGTGGGAGCAGTATTCGAGGTTTGGCCTTATTTGTGAAGTGTATAAGGTATAGAGATTAGTTGGTGAAAAGTATTTGCGAGCCCGGAAGAGGAAACCCAATTTCTTAGCAGCCGCTTCTGCAATTGATGTAACATGTTGGTGCCAATTAAGATTTCGATCCACAGAAATGCCAACAAGAGAAAAAGACTCATTACTTTGAATAACTTGGTTGTTCATTGTGATGGGTCTAGGGCTGCTGTATCTCTTGTGAGAAAGAAAGCAAGACTTAGTTTTGGTGGGGTTGAATTGTACAAGATTTCTACTTCCCCAGTCTAATATTTTTTGGAGGTCTACGGAGACAGAACCCTCCATGAGTCTGCGATCCTCATCTAATTGGGCTAAAGAGACATGCTTAGAATATTGTATGTTTGAGTGGAGGGTGCTGTCGTCCGCGTAACTGTGAACTGGGTTGGATGTGCTAGAGAGGAGGTCATTGATGTGGAGAAGAAACAAAGTAGGGGCTAAAGCTGAACCTTGAGGAACTCCTGCATTAATTGGATACAGTTTAGAGGAATGGCCATCCACAACAACAGATATGCTCCTGTTGGAGAGGAAATTTGCTGTCCAGGTACAAAGTTTTGGTGGTAGGCCATAGGCCGGAAGTTTATTAAGCAGCGCTGCGTGCCAGACCTGGTCGAATGCTTTGGATATGTCTAGAGCAACAATCTGGGATTCACCGTGTTGTTCCATAGACTTGTTCCAAGAATGGGTGACAAAGGAAAGGAGGTCGGCAGTTGATCTGCGCTGACGGAATCCATACTGCCTGTCGTGGATTAGACTGTGTTTTTCAAGGAATTTTAGTAGTTCGGTGTTTATATACTTTTCCATCACTTTAGAGATGACTGAAAGGAGAGAAATAGGCCTGTAGTTGCTAGGAAGCGCTTTGGATCCTTTCTTGGGGATGGGTTGTACTCGAGCAGTTTTCCAGTTACTAGGGAATATGCCTTTATTGTAAGATATCTGAAACAGACGAGTCAGGACAGTTGCAAGTTCTGGTGCGCATTTTTTGAGAACAATTGCTGGGATCTCGTCAAGGCCAGAGGCTTTCCTGGTATTAAGAGAAGAGAGCATCTTTCGTACCTTTTTAGTTTTGAAAATGATATCAGTCATTTTATGCGCGACATTGGGGACTGTTGGTGGTTGAACATTTGGAGGTGGGTTGAGAGTAGAATTTCCGGCGAACAACGAAGCAAAAAGTTCAGCCTTGCCCAGGGCGGTAGAAACAATTTCATCACCTGAGACAAGAGGTGGGAACGTGCTCTTGCAGAAATTATTCCCAATAGACTTAGCAAGAGTCCAGAAGGGTTTGCCGCCGTTGGAGCTTGAGAGGACTTTGTTTTTGATGTGGTTATTAAACGAGTTTTTTGCCTCAGAAAGAATGCGGACATAGCGGTTTCTTGCGTCGTTGAATACTTGACGATTTTCTTGACTGGGATTGTGTAGAAGCGTTTTGTGAGCTTTGACCTTTTCAAGTCTGGCCTTGTCTTATGTATGTATTCCAGGGATAACTCAAAAAATACCAATCGAAACAAAATTTGGAAATTTCCTTCATTTTGTTAATAACTTGGATGAGTTCGTTAGACATTTTTGACAATCAAATACTTCTAGAAAAAAAATGCTTCAGAACGCAATATATTTCTAATTACTATAGTAGTAGTAGTAGTAGCAGTAGTAGTAGTAACAGTGGTGGGGAGGCCAACGCCAAGTAAGTAGGCCACAATGGGCCCTTTTTGCCAACCCCAGCAATCATGCTCTACTCTTCCTCGGTTCCGTCGCCAGACCGCCTCGACCTCAACATGAAGGCCGTGACGGTCTTCAATTGGATGGTACTTACCTGATTTCTCTGCAGAGTCCTCGAACCAAGGTGGTTACTAATTACTATAAATATTAAACTAAAACTTCGCAAGCACGTACACATTGTACAAATGGTCCTACCTACCAAATATGAACTCAACTGGTTCAGTAGATCTTGAGTTATAACTAAATAAAAAATCAATGATCTACGATATAACCTGAAATTACCTCTAAATGGATGCCTGTAATGTTAGACAAGGTTACACAGATAAATTAGGGTTGCGCTGACATTGCAAACAAAATCTCCAAATTAAGTTTTAAACAGACAGGCTACGAAAATATGTTACAATAAACAATCGGCGGGGTTGCCATTTACAACAACCTTAATCTAAATCTGTATATATATCAGAAAAATGTAAATAATTAAACATTTTGATGAAAGTGATTTTTTTTAAAGAAATCTAGAACTACGTTTTATTATGTATAAATAGTGAGCTTCCTATTCGCACGGCATTTAAAAGCCATCTCCATCTCTTTAGTTTAATCTGACAACACTACTATTTGTCAATTGTTAACTGACAGGACTCATGACACGTGTACGTTCTGCGCATAACCTCGAAATCGACTCCACTGATACCTTAGAATCTCAGAATATAAAACAACTACCTATATTCTAAGGTTAATACAAATAGTAGGTAAATAATAACTCAACTTTTAATTTTAATATAACTTTAACTAATGCCTTTGGCCGTCCACTGTCACTGTAGTATATTATGATTCTAACATCCAATCAAACACATAAGAAAGTGGTTATATTCATTAGATTCAGGTTCTTAATCAATGCATGTAGGTATTTTATTACTAAAGTGAAACAAAATGATTTCAAGAAAAAATATACCTACCGCAAACTAATATAAGTATAATACCTAGGGTACCTAGGTACTTATGGTTTTCTTTACTCTTAACTTTTACTCTTTATGGAACATTTGAAGTAAATGAAACTACATAATATCATAAAGCAGTTTATTTTACATATATAATCAGACGTAGAATGTAAATTATTAAAATTTTAAATTCAAAATTTTGTATTGCTTATGTTTATCTCATTTAAAAAAAGCATGGATATAGTAATAGTAAATAAGTGTTGAAAATAGTTTAGGTGCAGCAAGTGCGTTATGGTAGTGAAGTTTTCTAAAAATATTTCAGATAGTGATAACGCAATTTCCTATTAAACTAGAATCTTCAGTTTTGATACATAGTAAAACTCAAAAACATTTCTTTTCAAAAACCCTTTTTGTTATATTGCTTGCAGCAACTGGTTCGATTGAGTTGACTAAAATAGATCATCCAAGCGATTTATAAGCAAAAATACCAGCCACGTTTATAATTTAGCAGGTACATTCCTTTTGGAAATAAAAATTAAATTTTCGATACATTTCCAGCTTAGCAGACGGGGGACTTTTAGAAAAAAAATCAGAAACATGCTTAGAACCCTTTCTGAATGCACATTTTACAACAAACATTTCTTGCAAACGGCTCCTAAGAAAGTTACAGGACCAGGAGTAAATATGCTGGGCGGAGAAGAAGATAAAAAGGAAATGAGAGCGGAACGTTCGAAAAAACCAGCTCAGCTGGACCTTTATAAGCTACCTTTTACCCATTTTGCTGCTATACCTCCTTAAAATCCTGCTTACTTCGTCCTGAACCTTTATTCACCGCAGGTCACGCATTCTTGGGGGTTGTTTCGAAGAAATTAGATCAACCATAATCTTATAACAATAAAAATAAGTTGATGAGAAAAATCCACGAATACTAATATTCTTATAGAAATAATCTCAGGTATTTATTTCTCCCACACATTACGGATGATTTTGTTGAACAAAACAAAGAGGATAATATAATAATAAAGGAAAGGGATAGACATATCTTATCTGTTGTGAACTAGTAGATTGCAAACTATAATTCCGTGTGACCTTTTTGATATTATCCATATAATATTTCTTTAACGTGTTCGTTCAGACGTAACCTGACCGTTCAATTTTATGCAGATGTTGTAGATGCAAACGTGATATAATTATTATTTACTTGAAGCACAACATACCGATTTTAATACCGCAATATAATTATGGACGCTTTCAGATGGCGGATGGTTTAAACCACTATTAATAAGTGAACCTTACCGTTTACCACCAACGTTACGTTGCAGGTTAATAGCTACAAGATGAGAATTTAGTTAATAAAGTGAACGATTTAATAATAATTTTGTAAATAATAATACACTTTGTCTAATGTTGGGAAATTGGTGTAACTATGTCAAGGATGTTGTCTATCTCACAAGTGCTGCTCATATGTTGTTCTACTGACTAAACTCTAATAAAAGCCTGGACGCAGCAAGTGCGTTATGGTAGTGAATTTTCATAGAAATGATCTTGCACAAAATATTTTATTATACCTTTTTTGCTTGTAACATAAAAATCTAAATTTTGGTGTATAGTTTACTTTTTATATCGTAAACCTACCTACCAAATTTGGTTATCATAGATTTTTTATTTTTTAAGATACATTTAAAAAAAAAATGAAAACTCAAAATTTTTCCGGAAAACCTCGTCCGATTTTTCTGATTAACGAACTTATCAAAGCCATTTACAAAAGGAAGGTACATGCTAAATTTTATCAAAATCGGTCCATTATTCTTTAAGATAACATTTTTTTTCGAATGAAAACTCAAAATTTTTCCGGAAAACCTCGTCCGATTTTCCTGACTAACAAACTTGTCAAAGCCATTTACAAAAGGAAGGTATGTGCCAAATTTTATTAAAATCGGCTTATTACTTTTTGAGATAAGAATTTTTTTTGAATGAAAACTCAAAATTTTCCCGGAAAACCTCGTTCGATTTTCCTGACTAACGAACTTATCCAAGCCATTTAAAAAAGAAACGTACGTGCCAAATTTGATCAAAATCAGCCCATTATTTTTTGAGTTATCGGTGTGATACATATACATATATATATATATATATATATATATATATATATATATATATATATATATATATATATATATATATATATATATATATATATATATATATATATATATATATATATATATATATATATATATATAAACATTCAAAAATTGAAACTGACCCCGGATATGGGTTCTAGTGGTCCTAGTTCGCGCTCATTTGCAAAAATTTTTTTAAAATTCAAAAGTAGGGATCTCCCCATAAGTGAATTTTTTCTACGAAAATTCACTAAAATGAGATGAGGCAGAATTATTTATCGACCAGAAACTCATACCACCTATAAGGCTGGAGCAACGAATTACATTTTTTTTACAAAAAGTCTGGACGTAGCAAGTGCGTAATGGTAGTGAATTTTCATAGAAATGATCTGGCCCCAAATATTTTTTATAACCTTTTTTTCTCGTAACATAGAAATATAAATTTTGCTGTATAGTTTACTCTTTATATCGTAAACCTACTTTCCGACTACCGATTTTCCTGGCTAACGAACTTGTCCAAGCCACTTTCAAAAGGAAGGTACGTGCCAAATTTGATCAAAATCGGCACATTATTTTTGAGTTATCGGTGTGACATACACACACACACACATCATCATCCTCTGATGACGCTAATTTTCTCAGTGAAACGATCGTGCGGTCTTTAAAAAGATGTGGTGAGGTGATTTGGGTTCTCCAAGTGTACGTATCTGTATATAGTATTTTTACCTCTTGATCTGTGAGATATAATGCACCCTTTCCTGTCCGTAAAGTGTTCGCACCCGACGGAGGGCTAGGACAAAAATAACCCGAAATGGCAATTATTTCATAATAATAATAATAAGAAGAAGAAAATGTATTAGCTGATCGAATAAATACACTTGGAGAACCCAAATCACCGCAACACATTTAAAAAACCTGACGATCGTTTCACTAACCAAGTTAACGTCATTAGACGGTGAAAAATTCGGATCGAAATTAGTAATAAATGTCCCTGGTAGTATTACTATTATCTGGAACTAGTAATCTCGCTAGGTTTTAAGAATATTTTCTGTCCAGTGATTAATTGTAGTGTTTACTTCTAAGGATGTCTGATTTACGTTCTAGTTCCTATTTGGTTTCTAAATCGGCTCGAATCAAATAAAATATAGCATAAAAGAAATTACAAAATTTGCCACAGCATATGTGTTATTTTGATTTGAAAATTAAGAATCAAGGTAAAGTAGTGGGTTCCTCAAGCAGTTTGTGGTTCGTGTAGATCGACTTTAGAGGCTTGGCTAAGGAGAGAAGGAGAACGTCCTGCAGTGTCCTCTGCTGTTCCAAGAATTTGGATAAAACCCAAGAAACATATAGATGATTGCTATTTTGGTATGGTAGATCTATCAGATTTTATGACAAAGCATCGCCATGAAACTTCATATTTAAATATTCAGTCATCAAGTGCTCTGAAAAGCATCATGTTGCTTTATCAAATGAGAAACTGAAATGTGAGACCGACTCAGATTTTTTGATATATATATATATATATATATATATATATATATATATATATATATATATATATATATGTATATATATATATATATATATATATATATATATATATATATATATATATATATATATATATATATATATATATATATATATATATATACATATGTGTATCTATCACACCGTTAACTCAAAAAATAATGGGCCGATTTTGATTAAATTTGGTGAATAAATTCCTTTTGCAAATGGCTTAGACAACTTCGTTAGCAAGGAAAATATGCCCAGGTCTTCCTGGAAAATTTTGTGTTTTCTTTCAAAAAATATCTCCGAAATTAGCAAAGTAAGAGCAACCAAATTTGGTATGCGGGTTTACATCCTTATAGGTAAGTTGCCTATCAAAATTTAGCTATGTATGTCAAAAGACAAAAAAGTTATAGGCACTTAAAGAAAAATAAATTGGGGTTTTCCTCAAAACGTCAAAGTTGCGATTTAAAACGTCAAAATCGGCAACATTTAGGCAAATAACTTGAATCTATTACGAGCTATGGAAATCAAATGTCTCAAGAAGGATGTTTTACAAACCCTGAAGTCTTAGTTTCAACCGTCATTGTCCTTCATTTTACTAAAATGTTTCCAGAAAATTCATTTCAAATAGACCCTTTCTCTGATGCTTGGCAGTAGTCTTAGCTATCGAGTTTATCGTTTAATGGTATATATTTTTTGTCGAATTTTCGTAAAAAATCAATAAAGCTCAATATATCCGTTATTATACAAGATATGAAAAAAATCTTTATACATTAATTATAGGGTGTCTTGAGCTACATCTTAAAAAATATTTCTACAATCACAGGTAGCCCATAAGTTGTTGGTGATACAAGTTTTCTTTTTTTTTAAATCAAACACGCCTTATGTTATTGCATTTTTGTATTTTCCATCGAAATATAATGCATGTTTGTAAGAAAAGAAATTCTGGATGCAGCAAGTGCGTTATGGTAGCGAATTTTCATTAAATGCTTCATATTTGAATAGCCCAATATGTTATTAACCTATAAGGTTGACCAAGAAACGAGTTTTTCCGGGAACACTTAAAGTTTACTTTTGAAAATTTTTGTACATTTTCGCAAAATAAAGTTATTTTTATGAAACATGGCACATTGTTTTTACTATATAGGTTATACAGATAACCAAAATTGATGCCTGCTTTCTTAAATAAAAAGAAAACACACATATTTTTTTAAATACAATGAAGACATTGGTTTACATTTCGTGATACTTTTTATACATTTACATACAATACTTCTGTGTGTTTTTGTTTGTTTTAAATATAACAGATATTGATTTATATTTTTATATTTTGGTATTTTGGCGTTTTTTACTTTTTACTTTTTTTGAGATATATAAATCTTTTTTTCTTCTTTTTTAATGATCTATCTACTAGGGATTAATGACGGGGACAGACTTGGAGCAAGGGGTCTGTCATGGCCACTTCTAGACACCCAAGACGGACCACGGATTCACAGGTGTAGTCACAGTGTGGTAGACAGACGGAGTTAAATTTAATCTTTTAAAGCTATACACACACACAATATATATATATATATATATATATATATATATATATATATATATATATATATATATATATATATATATATATATATATATAGGTTTAAATAATGATTGTTTCGTTTACTTGGTGAAACCGTTCCGTACTAAATGCAGATGTAGAGGATTTCTTCTCTGCCTTCCGAAACGGTTGTTTACTTTTTTTCAACCAGTTTCGCCTTTAAAGGCTTCGCCATGCAAGAGAGATAAGGCGCAGAGAAGAAAACAATCACCTGTGAAGCCAAATAAGAAGTCTGTACATCTTTATGTGTGGTTTTTATGAGGTTTATAAAGTCATACGTACAAAGTATCATAACGCATGGGGCGGAAAGCTGAAATTTGAATACGCAGGACCTTTACAGAGTAGCATTTAAGATGTGGTCATGGAGCAAAATTACAAACAGACATCGATTAGCTATGAATAACTCAAAAAGCCATCGAGACATCACACGTCTCTGGTTAACACATTGTTTTATTGTAAAGTAACCACCAAGTTTGCTGTAACTTCCCACACATGCTCTACTGCCATTACATAACGACCTAATGGCTTATTCACACTTTTTCTCCCAAAATATTTGACAGTTTAACTTGCATAAATTTTACTTTTAAAATCTCAGATACACCGTGAAATTAGCTATAGATAAAATCTAGAATTAAAATTTAATCTTGATAATGCAGAGCTTCGTTTATATTTTTGCGTTTGTATTGCAAGTAATTTCAATGCTTCAATAAGCTATTAAATTATGTGTTTATTAATGAGGAATAGAGGGATCTGTAATAGCAATTATTGTTAGTCATTATGTATTTTAAATGTACAGTTACACTTGAGTGGTATACTAATAAATTGTAAGTTGTTTTATAGGATCTTTGAAAAGCGTTTCTTGATTAATACTCACCGCGGGAAGGATAATAATATTATTATAGCTGCCTTCAATAAACGTAGGCTTTAATTAAGGCATATATGATTTGGTTATGTTCAATAAATGTGCAGACTGTACGTTAGGTTTGCACGCCAATTTAACCAATAGGATTTGATAAAGTGATTTGTTATTTTATTTATTTATTTACAGATTCATCTCTAAAAATACACTAAGTTTCATATAGCCTGTACACTACTAAATGTCTTATTTACTTGTGTAGTGAATTATTTTTGTTAAATTCGACAATCTTCATAAACCATTTCGCTCTAAATCATCTCTAAATATTCCACACTCCTCAATTGCGTCGTTATAGGTATAATTTTTTTCTTTTAAATTGAAAACGCCTGTAAGCTTAAAAGTTGTGTGTTAGTAAGACAAAGTAGGTGATTTTTTTGACTACATTTACCACCTCCCCAGCAATCCTAAAACTTTATATGTTGATCAATATGACCATTTGTATTTGTTTTTCAATTATGTATGAAAATTCAAACTCAAAAGAAATGGTTGTGAATAGTTTGGAACTCCTCAAACATTATCTCCATGCCCACTACCCTTTATAAAAAATTGTTATGAAAATTATATCAATTTTTCAAAACCTATGAAAAGGAAAAATGTGTATCAAACAAGTGGGAATGAAAATACATATCTAAAGAATTTAACAATTTATTTTAACTCTGCAAATCTCTAAAGAAATTACAAAATTAAAAAATATTTATATTATCAAGCAATCAAACAGAAAAACAGTAGACATTTCAGATATTAAAATCCTTTTTACTTTTAAATTTTGGCATTTTTACCCTAGAGTCCAGTGCGTTCCTAATAACCCTGGCCCTTTGACTTCAATAGGTATACCGTTGGCAAATAATTAAATGCCGGGTGACTTTTCTAATCTTCGCATTGTCAGTATCCTACCTGTGCTCTCTAAGATCTTTGAAAAAGTTCTGTATAAGCAATTATACAGCTACATTTATGACAACAATGTACTGCCTGACACACAGTGTGGCTTTCGGCGTGGTTTTAATACATCTGTGGTACTCGCCAACGTTGTTGACAGTATAATTTCTGCAGTTGATAAGGGTAAGTGTTTTCTTCTTGTGCTGCTTGACTACTGAAAGGCGTTCAATACTATAAATCACGGGCTCTTGTTGTCTAAGATAAAATATTAAGGCTTTTCCAATGATTCTCATAGATTGATTGAGTCTTATCTTGATAACCGCTCGCAGTTGATGTTTTCTAATGACATATGGTCTGATGGGGTGACCATTCTCTCGGGTGTACCACAGGGCTCCATTTTGGGGTCTCTACTTTTTTTGGTGTATACATCTAGCATACTGCAGTCTCTAGAGCAATGTCGAATTCAAGCCTTTGCTGACGATACACACCTACAGTTTGATTTCGATAGTATAGATTCACTTCACGCGTCGGAGGTCACTAACTCCGAGCTGCTGCGGTCGAGGGACCTTTCAGAGGGGCATGGCTTGAAACTTAATCCTGTTAAATCTAAAGTGATTATATTTGGTAGCAAAAGAGAACATGTTGAATATTATGATTGATGGTACCAATCTTGATTTTGTGCAGCCCGCCGTGAACTTGGGCATTACTTTCGATACGGACCTTAGGTTTAGGCAGCATGTGAAGAGGATTCGTCAGAGGAGCCTTATTTCATTGAAATTATTTTACAGTAACAGGCATAAATTAAACACACACTTACATAAAAACATATATGAGACACTTATAATGTCTAATTTTAATTATTGTGATCTGGTTTACAAACATTGCCTTGATGATAGGGAAAGTAATCGCCTACAGGTAGTTCAGAATTCTTGTTCGAGATTTGTATTTGGAGTACGTGGTAGGAATCATGTGTCACATACTTATAGGGAGTTGGGTTGGTTAAGAATGGCTGATAGACGAAAACTACATCTGGGCAAATTTGTTTCGGCCATGATAAATGGTCGCTCATCACCTAAATATAAAGGAAAAATTCTCCTCCAGAGGTGGTGCTCATGACGCCAATATTCGATATCTATATCGGTGAATTATTCCGCGTCATCGGACTGCTATGTTTAAGGGACTTTTATTTATAATGCTGTTCAACTTTATAATTCTTTACCTTGTGCATATTTGAGTCTCACCGATTGTGCATTCAAGAGCACGTCTAAGAGGTATTAGCTCTCCCAGCAATATTAGTAGTATAGATAATGTGAACAATGTGAATAATAAAAGTATGACTCAAAGTATATACTTAGTTTGTAAAGAATACTGCTTCCGATGTGAGTGTGGTTGGTGGTATTGTAGTGGATCATACCTGCTCACGTTGCACTATTGAATTATGGAACTTTCTGGTTGAGTAGATTAGCCAAGGGCTAGACTTCGCCATGGGGGTTGCATCTAAGCTTATCTTAGATTATCTAGACTTGTTGATTTTAATCCATTTGTAATAATTTTCTTCTTTTTATTGTATTTAATAAAGACGATTAATAATAATTATAAAAACTTGGTCGATATGCTACCAAAACCTTTAAAGAAAAACGTGTTGCCCGAATGTGCTTGAATGGCATGATAAAAGAAATATATTCTGGCTCAAATGTTTTTAAGATTAGTAATTTTGTATCGTATTATCAGAATAGATTACTAAAATTTATGAGTATAACGTAACAATAAAAATATTCAACTTTTCTTGCAACAAAAAAATCTCCTGAGGTGACTAAACTAACGCGGATACGGAGCTGAAGCTGGACAAACAGAATAAACGGAGGGAATGAATGATACAATGCAAATCTCGGTATGTAATACAACCTTCAGATTCTTTATGCGTGTCTCAGATCGCCGCTGTGGTACTGCGTGCTCTCGATGACCGTTATGTTATAAATAATCTACTTACTTATATATTGGAATCAGATTTATTTAGATCAGATTATCTCTTGATGTATTCCTTATTGTTCCATCCCCTGGAATGCGCTATCTCTACTAATGGTCAACATTCATTACGTATTCCCATTTAGATTGTTTATTATTTTCTGGTATAAGTACATATATAATTCTTATATCCTGTAATTACCATTAAATTGTGTTGTTTATCTAACTATATGTATGCAGACATTTAAATTATGGTCTTTGGAAAATATATGAAGAAAATATAAATGGTGTCTAGTAGAACTCTAGGTTTGCCTTGATCTTAGAAAATCGATGTTAACAGAGATAGCAAATCTAATAGTTTTAAGAAAACTAAAAAGTAAAAAGCTCTGAGCAATGTTTATGTAACTAGAATTCAAAAAAATAAGAATAAACAAGTCTGACGTGATCAAAGAGTAACATACCTTAAAAAGGCTTTTAGAAATAACGATAAAAACCTTATGTAACCTGTTGGTAGTATTGTAAAGATTCCTCAATTGATAACAAATATAAGTAGTGCTTCAAGAAGATCCCATAAAGATACACCATATATATATATATATATATATATATATATATATATATATATATATATATATATATATATATATATATATATATATATATATAAGACTGCTTAAAAAAACTAAACGTATTGGAAATATAACTTAACTAGAAAGTGATAGATTATAATCGAAACAAGACAAATAAAGAATTATGTGGCTAAAAACTGACAAACATGATGAAGTATCTAACTATCAAGTAAATTATCTTTTGGTTCAAGCTGGGCATAAAACGGAGGCTCATCTCATCCTGTTGAAATAATTTTGTCAAGGTTTGTCCTCAAATCAAAAGCTTTTATTTGATATAAAATTTTGATCAAAAAATAGTGTTTTTCTTGAATGGAAACAGCAGAATTAGAAAGCTGGCTTACTTATTACTTTTACAAATTAACAAAAAACAAATAAAATAAAAGTTAAACTATCGACGGCAGTTACAAATATATGATTTTTTCCCAGGTCTTGCACACTCCTCATATGCCCAAAAGCTGCATACCATACACCCAATCCTGATTTTTTCCGGATTATTCTCTGAAAACTTATCTTCATAAAAAAGGCAATAAGCGTCTTGATCGGAATTTAGTCGTTCTGAAAAAACTTCTTCGTCATTCTTCATAGAGATACTTGATGCAGCAGATGTTGAACTTGATGAAAACCAATATTTGTTTGGAATTTAGTTGTTTTAGTGAATTTTCGTAGAAAAAATTCACTAATGGGACATCCTGACTTTTGAATTTTAAAAAGATTTTTGCAAATGAGCCTCATCTGAAGACGTAAGAGCTCCTATTTGACGTTTGCCTTCTGATGCTAAAATTGGTCGCATTTACATATTATGTCAAATTCATATAGATTCAAAATATACTTAGGAGAAAACTTATTTTCTGCCATGACTTTTCGAGCAACTCAAAGAGCCGGCAGCTCTTACAATCAACACCCCTCTTGGTCTGCTCATGCTATTTGTATTGTAATGTCTTTTCAGAAATGCGCTAACTATTTTTTATCTACAGATCTTTTGAGCAATAAAAAGTTGTTCTAAATATTATATTTCCACGTCAGTTAAAATACAAGAGAACAAAACTTTCCTCGTTAATAAAAGAAAAATGTTTTTCCATCTTTAGGATGTAGTCCACAAGTTGAATTTCTAAACTTCGAGGTAAAATAGGGTTTCATTCTAAAGCCTTCCTCTTGATATCGTTGATATTTGGTCGTCTTGACAATATTTATATAATGTCACGAGGTACCTTCTAGTGTATGACTGCTCTCAAATAGCCCATTTTATGGGTCCGTACTGCTTCTACCGCATTCTTGATATCTTCTTTCTTCCACTTATGATTTTGAACGTTTTTTTAATGGCATTTTCTTGAAAATAAAATACAAGACCAGTTTTCTAATGTGGAATATTTCACATTCGAGTCCCCCTTCTTATTCCACAATAAAAAATCATATCTGTTTTATTTGATACCAACATATTCGAAATTAAACTGTTTATTTTCATTAAATATTGGCATATTTTCCACCACTTCAACGCAAGAGATAAAACAAGTGAGGTAGATATATAACTTTATGTCTACACATCAAAAAAAGTCGCCCACGACTGAAACAACGTTCTGTTCGATAATATCGTTATCAAACAACTGATCTATGTACGAAAAAGTATTTGAAGGAAGAGTTTGTTGCGCAGACTTGTAACTAAATGGCTTAGAACGTAGAATTTCAACACTAGAAACCCATTCTATATTAGGCGACATTACTTTACTTGTTTATCAAAGTTTTTCTATATTCGGCTCACTGTTAATTGATATATGAGATTGTTTGGATATTTTTAAATAAATAAAATGCAATATCTGCTTATCTATCAGTTTTATACCGTTTCCATGCGAATTACACATGGAGATCCCAAATCACCACAACACATTTAAAAAAACGTGACGATCGTTTTACTAACAATGTTAGCGTCATTAGAGTACGAAAAATTTTGATAACAACATATAACTCCGCAACATACTCCGCAACGAGGTGGCGGCACTTGCATCGTGTCGCACATCTCACTTGGTGTTGGAAGGCTGGCTACCATAGCCGTATTACTTTATAGGTGTATTTTCGCTGCAATTTGTATGCCGTACTGACGAGCTCCAATAAGAACGAAACCGGTCTACGGTTCTAATTGTGGTGCGAATGCATCTAGCCTCACATACCTTGTCCCTATATTAGGGCAGAATAGGCCAGGGTTGACAATTTACCGAATTGTTAGTTGGTTGTATACAGTCTCTATTTTATAACACTTTGTGTTATTGGCAGCTGTCGTGACAATATACCACTTGTTTCCGCAACGAGGTGGAGGCACTTGCTTCGTGTCTTACATCTCACTTAGTGTTGGAAGGCTGGTTACCATAGCTGTATTACTTTCTATTTGTATTTTCGCTTACAGGCCCATTAGCCTGCTACCAGTCTTTCGGCAAAATCGCCGAAAAACTGATTCAGAAAAGGCTAGCTTCTTTCACCTCAGAAAGTCATATCCTCCCGGATGAGCAATTCGGCTTCAGACACCAGCACTCCACCACTGACCAAGTCCTTCGTTTGGTGGAAAACATCACCAAAGGATTTAATATAAACAAATCAACTGGTGCAATATTTCTTGACATTGCTCAAGCCTTTGATAGGGTTTGGCATGCGGGCCTCCTAAACAAACTTCTATCATTTAATTATCCTCTCCCTCTGATTCTGCTAATCAGGTCATACCTGCAACAGAGGAAGTACCAGGTCAAACATCTGGGAGCCAGATCTAGAACGTACCCAGCCACGGCTGGTCTCCCGCAGGGTTCTGCTATCTCCCCTCTGCTGTACAATATATTTGTCGCAGACATTCCCACAGCCCCCCTAAACGTGACATACGCACTGTACACAGACGACACTACCATCCTCAGCAGCTCCACTCAGCCGAGGATAATAACCGAACGACTTCAGACCGCCGTAGTCGAGCTGCAATCATGGTATAGGAAATCCCTTCTAGCCATAAACCCCGATAAATGTTCAGCTGTCCTATTTTCCAAGAGGAGACACACACCTCACGATCACGTTTCATTAGACAACCGTCTAATCCTCTTGCAAGATTCTGCCAAATACCTCGGGGTTTTCCTCGACAAACACTTAACATGGCGCCCCCATGTCGATCACGCTCGAAAAAAAGCCTCGATGTTCATCTCGAAGCTGTTCCCACTTCTAAATAGAAATTCCAAATTGTCGAAGAACAATAAGTTGCTCATGTACAAAGTCATTATCGGGCCAGCCTTGACCTATGCATCACCTGCATGGGCCACCGCGGCCGCTACAGACATCAAGACCCTTCAAATCATCCAGAACAAAATTCTGAGAATGGTTACCGGAGCGCCATGGTTTGTCCGAAACAATCAGATTCACTCTGATCTGGAAATGCCTTCGATACTTGAGTTTATAACTCAATTATCCACTACCCAGTTCGCAAAAGCCGCTTCTCACCCAAATGCTCTTCTCCTTAGTGCTACCGACTACGACGAGCAACTTCCACATAAGCATAAGCGTCCAAAGCTTATACTTACCCGCTAAACGCCCCCGCGGAAAAAAACAGAATGGAAACAATCATACCCAAAAAGTCATTGTGTGTAATTCTTTCCGACGGAGGTATGGACTAAGGTCCGGTACTCCCGGGGAGCGGGTTTTAGTGAGTACAGTCTCACAGTACCTAGATATCCCACGGAAACTACGGGACCGTGAATGGGGTCTGCATGAGTATTTTCGCCTCCTGCATAAAAAAATGTATTTTCGCTGCAATTAGTATGCTGTACTGACGAGCTGTAATGAGACCGAAACCGGTCTACGGTTCTAATTGTAGTGAGAATGTATCTAGGCTTACATACCTTGTCGCTATATTAGGGTAGAAATGGGCCAGGGTTGACAATTTACTAAATTGTTAGCTGGTTGTATACAGTCTCTATTTTTAATATTCTGTATTATTGGCAGCTGTCCGCAACGAGGTGGCGCTTCATGTCTTACCGCTCACTTAGTGTTGGAAGGCTGGCTACCATAGCCGTATTACTTTATAGGTGTATTTTCGCCGCAATTAGTATCCTCTCCGTGCTTATTTAGGGAAAACAGTCGTAAATAAGCAAAAATTTGCTACAAATCGGTCCAATTGTTATTCACATGATGTAGACAATACTTTAGCTGTTTATGCTTTGAAGTTTAATAAATAAGCTGTGAGTTTTGCGCAGGTTTTAAGCACTGATTGGCAATTAAAATGACCGTAAGATAATTGATATAAAAGCTATTTCTTCGTGTTAATTTAACCCAATTTTGATACAGTTATGTACTTGACCATTTCTGTAGTGATAAACATATCGAACACCCGTTTATGATGGAAATATAATGCCTGATTTTTTGTCTTTCTTTCATTTCTAACACTCCCACTCTTAACGAATTTGTCACACTTCGATGGACATAATTTTATAAATGGCAGGCTTTGTTCTTAATCAGATAAAAATCAAATAAATAATTCACGATCTAATTCACAGGAATCAAAACAGAAGCAAAAAATACCAGCATCGACGCAAAAACTAGCAGGTCGCTATAACACCCATGCAAAAAGTAAACTCAATGTTAGAACTGTTTTGCATGATATATTAAAGGCAATATGGCGAAATAAGCTACTTCTTGCTCTTGAAATAACTTATGTAGCCGGTAGCTAAAAAACAAAACATTAAACAACGCTATAGGGTAATTAGGATTTTAATTTTGCTCAATCATAATCAATTCTTCATTTATTCTGTTCTATACTGTAATTTGTATCAATATCTATGCATATAAAAATAATAAAAGTAATTAAAATTTATAAAATGTAGAAAACATTACCATTAACCCATGCAAAAATGAACCACTTGAGAGGACTTGGGGCGAAATAACTTAATTTGTCCCCGAAAATTTATTATATTAATGTTAATTATGGTCTTTATAAAATTTTTCGGGTCAAGATATGATCTTTACGATCTGGTTCGTTACTTTTGTGAACCTGATCGCTCTTTAAAAGTAATCGGAAGCCGATCTTACTGATTGTTATCTGCGATCTTTATAGTTATGATACTGGTTTGGTTATAATCGTTTTACCAAAACACGCTATACGTGGGTTGAGAATTCCAATTAACGAAACTTTTACTAATTTTACGCTCTTAATTTTTATTGAAAAACTTTAGTTTGCTGTCTAAGTTATATTATTGAAATTATTAATTTGTTTACCTCAGGTAACTTAAACGGTATGCTCCAGAGAAAGTGAAGGCAAACAACAAACCTCTACTTTTAAAACCAGAACTAATAAAGAAATGCTGATGTTCATACCCTGCACCTATTTATTACGGATGATAAGGGTTATTGTGGTAATGAACAAAAGGGGAGGATCACAATTCCAAAGCTACCATCTGATAGATAAAACGCTGTTTTTGGTTATAAACATTTTATTCTTTCTCACAATTTTAGCGAATTTGTTATATATATATATATATATATATATATATATATATATATATATATATATATATATATATATATATATATATATATATATATATATATATATATGTATATGTATATATACATATCACCATGTCCTGACTCGTCTGTTTCAGATATCTTACAATAAAGGCATATTCCCTAGTAACTGGAAAACTGCTCGAGTACAACCCATCCCCCAGAAAGGATCCAAAGCGCTTCCCAGCAACTACAGGCCTATTTCTCTCCTTTCAGTCATCTCTAAAGTGATGGAAAAGTATATAAACACCGAATTACTAAAATTTCTTGAAAAACACAGTCTAATCCACGACAGGCAGTATGGATTCCGTCAGCGCAGATCGACTGCCGACCTCCTTTCCTTTGTCACCCATTCTTGGAACAAGTCTATGGAACTACACGGTGAATCTCAGATTTTTGCTCTAGACATATCCAAAGTATTCGACCAGGTCTGGCACGCAGCGCTGCTTAATAAACTTCCGGCCTATGGCCTACCACCAAAACTTTGTACCTGGACAGCAAATTTCCTCTCCCACAGGAACATTTCTGTTGTTGTGGATGGCCATTCCTCTAAACTGTATCCAATTAATGCAGGAGTTCCTCAAGGTTCAGCTTTAGCCCCTACTTTGTTTCTTCTCCACATTAATGACCTGCTCTCTAGCACATCCAACCCAGTTCACAGTTACGCGGACGACAGCACCCTCCACTCAAATATACAATATTCTAAGCCTGTCTCTTTAGCCCAATTAGATGAGGATCGCAGACTCATGGAGGGTTCTGTCTCCGTGGATCTCCAAAAAATATTAGACTGGGGAAGTAGAAATCTTGTACAATTCAACCCCACCAAATCTCAGTTTTGCTTTCTTTCTCATAAGAGATACACCAGCCCTAGACCCATCTCAATGAACAACCAAGTTATTCAAAGTAATGAGTCGTTTTCTCTTGTTGGCATTTCTGTGGATCGAAATCTTAACTGGCACCAACATGTCACATCAATTGCAGAAGCGGCTGCTAAGAAATTAGGTTTCCTCTTCCGGGCTCGCAAATACTTTTCACCAGCTAATCTCTATACCTTATATACTTCACAAATAAGGCCAAACCTCGAATACTGCTCCCACATCTGGGGTGCAGCTGCCGCTTCTACACTCGCTATCCTGGACTCCATTCAAAAGAGAGCTATACGTCTCATCGGTGACCCTACCCTCACCCAAAGGCTGCCATCCCTTGCCCACCGACGTGCCGTTGGTGACCTCTCTCTCTCTTTTATAGATATCTGCACGGGCACTGCTCAGAGGAGCTTTCCTCCATAGTTCCCCCACCTGCTGCCCCCAACAGATCTACCAGGGGAACAGAGCGAATGCACCCTTTTACTGTCCAGGTCACCAGACATAGAACATGTTGTTATGCCCGCTCTTTTGTCCCGAGGACTTCCAAGTTGTGGAATTCCTTGCCGGCACATGTTTTTACTTCTGCTCCGAACCTCCAAACCTTCAAGTCCAGAATTAACAAGTTGCCTCTTTCCTCCTTGTCGACACCCCCGGTACGATAGTATTTACGCTGTAAGCCCTCGTGGTGTGTTGTTAAAATTAAAAAAAAAAACAACCTATAACTCAAAAAATAATGGGCTGATTTTGATGAAATTTGATAGGTGGTTTCCTTTTGTAAGTGGCTTGGATAAGTTTGTTAGTCAGGAAAATTTGACTAGTCTTTTCTGGTCAAATTTTGACTTTTCATTCGAAAAATTTTTTTATCGCCGAAAATAACAAAACTATGACAACAAAATTTGGCAGGTGCATTTCCACTATTTAACTTACTCTCCGTACCGAAATTGAGATCTCTACGTTAAAAGGAAAAAAGTTATAGGCATTTAAGGAAAAAAATTGGGTGCTACTGGTGATCAAACGAAAGCACAAGAACAATATATTTTGTGTGGTCAACAAAATCAATTGAATATTACGTACAACGGTTAAGTTTTCTTGACGCAAAAAAGTCAAGAAGTAGCAGAAAAATTAATTTAAAAATTTTAGAACTTCTTCTCCTTAAAACGTCAAAGTCGCGATTTAAAACGTCAAAATTTGCAATCTTCAAAGAAATAATCTGAAACGAATAGGGATTGTGTCGAAGAAATGTCATAATAAGTGTGTTTTACAAAGCCTTAAGTTTCAGCTTTAACCGTCATTCTCCTTCAATTTACTAACATATCAGAAAATTAATTTCAAATAGATCTTCTACTGGTGCTTTGGCAGTAGTTTCAGCTATAGAGTTTATGGTTTAATAGGCTATAGATTAGCAAATTTTTGTAGACTTATGAATTTTGAAAATATTTCTTCAAATGAGCGCAAACTAGAAGCCCTAAACCCGTATACGGAGCAAGTTTCAGTTTTTGTCTGTTTATTTCTACGGTAAAACTCCATATTTAGAAGTTTATTTGTTTATATACAAAATACGAGCAAAAATGGTATACGTTAATTACAGGGTGTTTTGAGTTGCGTCTTATAAAATTATTTTGATAATCACAGGGTGGCCCATAAGTCGCTGGTGATACAAACTTTCTTTTTTTAATAGAACATTCCTTATGTTATTGCACGTTTGCATTTTTCATTGAATCATAATGCACGTTTGTAAGAAAAATATTGATATAGTTCATCGTTTTTGAATTACTTCAATTGTTTTGCAACTTTTCACGTTTTTGGCACATTGCACAAACACATATCACAAATTGTAAGAAGGCGTTTGTACCAATAGAGAGCTGAGTCCCTTGGAAATGACGCATTCAGAGAGCTTTTGGTGGTTGTGGCTGAATTTGAAAGTTTTCGCAAAAATATTTTTGGTGTTTCCATAGAAATAACTTTTTGTAACATTTTTGTGAAATGCTGATAAACAATAATAAATCTTTAGTAAGTTATTGTAACTAAAAGTTGTCGAATTTTTGTGAAAAATATAATATATAACTTCTGAAGTTTCTTTTCTGAAAATGTTTGTACTTTTTGAAACAACAAAGCTATTTTAATGAACTGTGCTACATTGTGACTACTATGGGTTATACTGCCAACCAAATGTCCTCCTTTTAAAAACAATACATATTTGACATTAAAAACATTTTAACGAAAATTCGCTATCATAACGCACTTGATGCGTCCAGAATTTCTTATTATCCAACCTTTTTTTTTTTTTTTCCTCAGGGATCGTCCGCGGCCTTGCCGCCCCGATAGCACCGCAACCCTTGGTTGATTGTGCTTATTATCCAACCTTACTAAAATTTATTGACCTGTATGCCAAATAATTCGTAATAACATATCAAGACAAAAGTTGACACTTACATATTAAAAAAAAACGCTATAAATCAAAATTGTGTCTATATATATATATATATATATATATATATATATATATATATATATATATATATATATATATATATATATTATAGAATCCAGATTTAACAAGAAGTCAAGGGACCAGCAACAATATCTCGTAAAAATCGGATCTCGTTATATCAGAACTAAGAAGTAACTACAAAAACATGTAGGTTTGTACATACCTATATGTAAGTGTACAAACCGGACTACTCTCCTATAACCCTTTCCATCAAAAGTCAACTGTAACTGCCTAGTTTGAATGAACAGTTTTGTTCGCATAAAGAAAAAACACTTCACTGCATATATTTATACAGTGAAGTGTTTTTTCTTTATGCGAATAAAATTGTTCATTCAAACTAGGCAGTTACAGTTGACTTTTGATGGAAAGGGTTATAGGGGAGTAGTCTGGTTTGTACAGTTACATATAGGTATGTACAAACCTACAATAATGTACAATAGTACATTATTACTTGAAGAAGATGCTCCCTTCTCTTAATACCAGGAAAGCATCTGGCCTTGACGAGATTCCAGCAATTGTTCTCAAAAAATGCGCACCAGAACTTGTTCCTGTCCTGACTCGTCTGTCTCAGACATCTTACAATAGAGGCATATTCCCTAGTAACTGGAAAACTGCTCGAGTACAACCCTTCCCCAAGAAAGGATCCAAAGCGCTTCCCAGCAACTACAGGCCTATTTCTCTCTTTCAGTCGTCTCTAAAGTGATGGAAAAGTATATAAACACCGAATTACAAAAATTTCTTGAAAAACTCAGCCTAATCCATGACATGCAGTATGGATTCCGTCAGCGCAGATCAACTGCCGACCTCCTTTCCTTTGTCACCCATTCTTGGAACAAGTCTACGGAACTACACGGTGAATCCCAGATTGTCGCTCTAGACATATCCAAAGCATTCAACCAGGTGTTGGACGCAGCGCTGCTTAATAAACTTCCAGCCTATGGCCTACCACCAAAACTCTGTACCCGGACAGCAAATTTCCTGTTTAACCAGAGCATTTCTGTTGTCGTGGATAGCCATTCTTCTAAACTGTATCCAATTAATGCGCGAGTCCCTTAAGGTTCAACTTTAGCCCCTACTTTGTTTCTTCTCTACATCAATGACTTCCTCTCTAACACATCCAACCTAGTTCACAGTTACGCGGACGACAGCACTTTCCACTTAAATATACAATGTTCTAAGCTTGTCTCCTTATCCCAATTAGATGAGAATCGCAGACTCATGGAGGGTTCTGTCTATGTGAATCTCCAAAAAATTTATTATTAGACTGGGGAAGTAGAAATCTTGTACAATTCAACTCCACCAAATCTCAGTCTTGCTTTTTATCTCATAAGAAATACACCAGCCCTAAACCCATCACAATGAACAACCAAGTTATTCAAAGTAATGAGTCCTTTTCACTTGTTGGCATTTCTGTGGATCGAAATCTCAATTGGCACCAACATGTCACATCAATTGCAGAAGCGGCTGCTAAGAAATGAGGTTTCCTCTCGCAAATACTTTTTACCAGCCAATCTCTATACATTATATACTTCACAAATAAGGCTAAACCTCGAATACTGCTCCCACATGTGGGGTGTCGCTGCCGATTCTACACTCTATATCCTGGACTCCATTCAGAAGAGAGTTATGCGTCTCATCGGTGACCATACCCTCACCTAAAGACTGCCATCCCTTGCCCGACTCTCTCTATTTTATAGACATCTGCACGGGCATTGCTCAGATGAGCTTTTTTCCATAGTTCCTCCACCTGCTGCCCCCAACAGATCTACCAGGGGAACAGAGCGAATGCACCCTTTTACTATCCAGGTCACCAGACATAGAACATCTTGTTATGCCCGCTCTTTTGTCGCGAGGACTTCCAATTTGTGGAATTCCTTCCTCCGAACTTTCAAGCCGTCAAGTCAACAATTAACAAGTTGCCTCTTTCCTCTTTGTCGACACCAACGGTACGATGGTATTTAGGCTGTAAGCCCTCGTGGTGTGTTATTATAATATAAAAACGTAAGACTATGTTTCCTAATGAATCTCATTGTAAACTTGTCTCTTTAATAGTGCTCTTAGGAAGCTTGTCTAGTCGATACAAGAAAAATCACACAACTAATATGGTTGCAGGGTATGTAAAATAAATGGATACCTTTCTTGTCACTTGTATATTGATGTCTTTTGATATATTGCCTTTTCAAGTATATAAAATCACATACAGAGAAAATGTATGTAAATCAGCTTATCCAGCATACATTGGTAATTATTTATATATCTACATAATAACTGCAAGTATATCTATATATGTATGATGTATGTTAGGAACAATGTAATAACAGTTAAGGAAACAACAGAGATACAAAAGCAGAAACTACAGCGACAGCATTCACGTGTGTATTATGTCGATTCGGGGCGCCTGCGATCCGTGAGAAACTATTGTAGACCAAGCTGAGATTCTTGTCGGTACTATTGCACCTTTATTCCTATTATAATAGATCTTGTGCGTACGCCAGTGTTGGCGCTTTTATAAAGGTAGAAGCTCATGTATTTTATTTTGTACGCATCAATAGCGGCTCGTGCCTTAATGCATTGGGGGTGCGCAAGAAAAAAAAGTTCGGGACGCAACAAGTGCGTTATGGTAGTGAATTTTTAATAAATGCTTCAAATTTGAATAACTCAAGTTTATACAAACAAAGTTGAATTTTGGTGTATAGGAGGGTCTTACCCAGGGAAATATATCCACCAAATTTCATCATAACAGCTTTGTAATTTTCTGAGAAAAAAATTATTTTCAAAAGAAAACTTAAAATTTGAATAACTCAATTTTCTAAAAACGTTATCCGATTTTCTTGACTAACGAACTCATCCAAGCCATTAATAAAAGAAAGGCGCTTGCCCAGTTTCATCAAAATCAGTTGCTTATTTTTTGAGTTATTGGTTGGATACATATATACATATATATATATATATATATATATATATATATATATATATATATATATATATATATATATATATATATATACTTTAAAATTGTGACGGATTTCCCACAATTTTTTAAGTAAATAACACTATTACCGTCACGAAAACTTAATTATATATATATATATATATATATATATATATATATATATATATATATATATATATATATATATATATATATATATATATATATATATATATATATATATATATAACATATAAAAATTGAAACTGACCCCGGATATGGGTTCTAGGGGTCCTAGTTCGCCCCCATTTGAAAAAATTACAGCAAAGTCTCTCCATCGATACCTTTATTAGTGAAATTTTTTAAAATAAAACTTCACCAAAAATGAAGGGCTCGCCTTTTTTTCCCCGAAAATGTATTATAAAAAATCTATTTATTAAACTTAATAATTATTAACCACTTACCAAGTTTTCCTGTAGTTAGTTATACGTTATAGTAGTTAAAAAGTCCCTTAAAGAGTTAACGTTTAAATTTAAAATATTATCCACTGAAATAATCACAGTATCACAATTATTTTGTCCACTTATTAAGCAATCCGAAGTAGTTACCATCATAATAATAATTATTGTCTTGTTAGAACATGTAAACAACAACGAAATGATCTAATTAAAAATCAATCCGACTCGAAGACGCAAATTACTAGGTAGTAGGTACACACGCTCTGCCAAAAGTCCACTACAAACTGGAAGTGTGTATATTTTATAGCGCACAACAGATCGCTTATTCGGTCGTTTTCGACGATGATAGGCAATCATTTCGCACTGAAGTATCGCATTTCCTGAGAGCGCCGAAAAATACACACCGCCTCCCGACTGCTTTATATGGATATGGATGTATATAACGTCTGCAACGATTAACACTATACTTATTCTGATTATGTATTCTGTATTAATGGCTGCCGACTCTCTGCGATCCTCGATATACTAATTTTGTTTGTTGAATGCAGGAGGTAAAAAAGTAAATAAAAATTTATTAAAATTAACATAGCATAGCAAAAATATTATTTTTTCGACGGCAGGCGGCAGTGCGCGCGCACGGGCGTACTTAATGAGGAGCCGCCCCTGGTACGCATAAGACATTATCGAAGCCATTTGCTATATAATATCTAGGTTATGTAATTAGACGTCCCAAATATCAACTACCGCAACTGATCATGTAAGTGAAGATCGAGTCAAAGAAAATCGGTAGAACACGACATAGGTGAGTATAAAGTGTTACACCCACTGAAATTATGACAAAAGCTCGACATTTTAAAATTACATTTGGTTGGGTCCACAGGGGAACACAGGGAAAACACAGTTTTAACAAAAGGAGAAGTGTTTGTCGATATACCATCCTTACACCAACAGATAGATATGAATTTGAGAAATATCTAAAAGCACTAAAGGTTGGGAAAGCGGTGGGACATGATGATCTAAACTCTGATCTGCTTAGAACCGTAGCGGTGTATATTGCAGAGCCACTAGCCTATCTGATCAACGAAATCATGATGACGGGAATATTTCCGTCATATTTCAAATTCACAATTGTTAGACCAATTTTAAAGTCTGGCTCTCCTTTGGACCCGAACAACTATCGACCGATATCTCTGCTTTCGAATCTGGCCAAAATTGCCGAAAAAAATAATAAAAAATAGAGTGTCACAATATTTGCAGAAGCATCGACTATTTTCAGAAAAGCAATATGGTTTCAGAGAGGGAACTTCGGCGGAGGGTGCAATATATCGTGTTACGGATCAAATATATAGAGCGCTTGATAAGGGCAAATGCGTGATAGGAGTCGTTTTAGAGGTAGCCAAGGCATTTGATAGCATCAACCACGGCAGGCTGCTGGCAGTTTTGGAGGTCATGGGTTTCAGAGGCGCTGCTTTCTCTCTGATGAGGAGCTACTTGACGGATAGGGTACAAATAACTAAAGTAGGAGATAAATACAGTGTACCACAAACTATTGACTGTGGTGTACCCCAGGGTACCATACTTGGCCCAATACTTTTCACTATTTACTTAAATAGCTTACTTCTGCTGCCGTCAGTAGGAGATGTAGTGGCCTTCGCAGATGATACCGCCATAATTTATAAATCTGACTCATGGGATAACCTACGGCAGGGGATCGAGAATGAGTTGTCGATGATTACAGGCTGGTTTAACGAAAATCTTCTCAACATAAATTTTAAGAAAACAAAGTTTGTTCCGTTCTCCTGTGGTGCATCCACGTTGCCAACATTCGATAAATTGATCATCGGAAGACCAGAATTAGCCATTGAAATTGAATCGGCCGGTAGTATAAAATATTTGGGAATAAAGATAGACTCACATTTAAGATGGGATAGTCAGATAAAGGAATTGATCTCGAAGCTCCGCAGTCTGTTGTTTATGTTTAGACAATTGAGGGGAAGTTTTAACTCGGGCGTCATGAGAAATCTGTACTATGCGCTGATCGAATCCCTTATACAGTATTGAATTGTAGGGTGGGGTGGAGCTCTGAATTCACAGATAAAGAGCCTGGAAGTTACACAAAAGAGATTTATTAAGATAATATATAGTAAACCATTGAATTATCCAACTGATCTGTTGTACAGAGAAAGTAAAATAATGGATTTACGTCAACTCTACGCAAAAAACATCTTGTTAAGGATACATGAGAATCCACAAATTATGACAGATATTGAACATAACTACTGCACGAGATATAAGGAAAGGGTAACATTTAAAGTCGCAAAGGCTGACAAAACTCTGGGGCAGAGATGTGCTAGCTTTATAGCTCCAAGTTTATATGGTCATTTGTCTCATGATATCAGGTCATTGGTTTTCAGCAGATTTAAGGTCAAGTTGAAAAGATGGCTAGTTGAATATTCAAGGCTGAAATTGCATGAGTTAATTAGTCTAAAAGTGTAGTGGCGGAGAATAGTGGATGGAGAGGGAAGGAAAGTATACAGGTGGGGATATGATCATTTTGGTGTGACTTTATTGTTTTTCTACGATCCTGAGAATAGAGATGGTGAACTTGGTGGGTGTGTATGTGTGAAAGGTGAAGAGAGAAAGAGAGAGAGAGAAAGAAGGATGAGGGGAGAAAAAGAAAATGGATATGAGAGAGGGAAGTAGAGAAGAGAGGGAGGAAGATTTGAGGATTGGATGGAAAGAGAGTCTATTTTTGGTGTGCACGTGTGGTTTTTCTGGGAATACAGTTTTCGATTAAAGTGTGATGCATTACAAAAATTTTTATGCGGCTTTTATTTCGGCTGAGAAGCGGGTTAATAGGACAGTAAAGATGTTGGTGGAAAAAGTGTTGAGATCCCACGTACAGGTGATGGTACCTCTGTGGGAGTGATTTTCTATTTATCATGGGTAATATTATTTGATTAGGTCATATTGTTGTACTTTAAAAAGCGATTGATTGATAAATAAATTTATTATTATTATTATTATTATTATCTGTTAGCAAAGACGCATCTTTGACATGATGATCATTTCTTTTGAGCATAACATTTTAATTAGTCAGTGCTACCTTGATTTAAAAAAAAATGTAACATGAGCTAGATTTGGCTCTTCTTCAATGGATCTGTACCATTCGCAGCTTGTTTTTGTACAGGATAATGGTTTGACTGTGCATTAAAATCGCCAGTCCGTAAATAAAACAATAAAGACACCTTAAGCAAGTCCCTGAAAGTGTTTTAACTGCGTTTAGAGAAAGTGCATTGCGTCGCCACTGGGTGATGCGTACCTATGTCCTATGTGACTATTAGACGCACTACCCGTGTCTTATGTCTACTAAACAAATGTGCCAATTAAGTGCAAAGCGATTCCAGGCCATTCCAGTAACGCGTAAAATCTATAAACAGGTTTAATTGTTATGGGCATAGGTGTTAGTTAATTTTAGCATGCAACTCTGTTAAAGGCATTTGCAACGCTCGTTCTATGGTCGACAGAATCGACATTGTTACTTATGTTAGTTCTGTACTGTATAAGGACTTTGTTGAAGTAATTGCGACATTAATGAATTTTTATTAAATATATATATATATATATATATATATATATATATATATATATATATATATATATATAATAAATAAATATATATATATATATATATATATATATATATATATATATATATATATATATATATATATATACACATATAACAATTGAAACTGACTCCGGATATGTGTTCTAGCCTAATTAGCGCTCATTTGAAGAAATTTTTTCAAAATTAAAAATTTGGGATCTCTTCATTAGTGATTTTTTAAAAAGAAAATTCACAAAAAAGAAAAAAAAGAAAAGAACTTTAAAATGCCTATATTTTATCACAAACAGAAATTTTACAAAAATGACAATTGCAACTTCTCCCATTACTAGATGTTTAAATTTGTTTGAATGCTTATTTGCATTTACAATGAAAGATACTTTGCAACTTGCCTCTGAGCTTTACCGTATTCGTTATAATAAAGCAATTTTTTCTGTCCGAGGATGCTGTCAAGCAGCGAAACCGGTCACAGAAGAACATTCTAGAACACCTACAATTCAACAATTCAGAAGGAACATCCTAGAACACCTACAATTCAGAAGGGCCATTATCGCAGTTAGCTTACGCGCTGGCTACGTCGTTTATTTCCAGAAACAAGAACTAAGAGTGTAGCCAGAGAAGTAGTTGAAAAACATCCTAGAACACCTACAATTAAACAATTCAGAAGGAGCATACTAGAACACCTACAATTCAGAAGGGCCATTGTCGCAGTTAGCCTACGCGCTGGCTACGTTGTTCATTTCCAGAAACGAAAACTAAGAGTGTAGCCAGAGAAGTAGTTGAAGAACATCCTAGAACACCCACAATTCAACAATTCAGAAGGAACATTCTAGAACAGCTACAATTCAGAAGGGCCATTGTCGCAGTTGGCTTAGGCGCTGGCTACTTCGTTCATTTCCAGAAACGAAAACTAAACGTGTACCCAGAGAAGTAGTTGAAGAACATCCTAGAACACCTACAATTAAACATTTCAGAAGGAACATCCTAGAACACCTACAATTCAGAAGGGCCATTGTCGCAGTTAGCTTACGCCCTGACTACGTCGTTCATTTCCAGAAACGAAAACTAAACGTGTAGCCAGAGAAGAAGTTGAAGAACATCCTAGAACACCTCCAATTCAACAATTCAGAAGAAACATCCTAGAACACCTACAATTCAGAAGGGCGATTGTCGCAGTTAGCTTACGCTCTGACTACGTCGTTCATTTCCAGAAACGAAAACGAAGAAAGTAGCCAGAGAAGTAGTTGAAGAATATCCTAGAACACCTCCAATTCAACAATTCAGAAGGAACATCCTAGAACACCTACAATTCAGAAGGGCCATTGTCGCAGTTAGCTTACGCCCTGGCTACGTCGTTCATTTCCAGAAACGAAAACTAAGAGAAGTAGTTGAAGAACATCCTAGAACACCTCCAATTCAACAATTCGGAAGGAACATCCTAGAACACCTACAATTCAGAAGGGCCATTGTCGCAGTTAGCTTACGCGCTGGTTACGTTGCTCATTTACAGAAACCAAAACTAAACGTGTAGCCAGAGAAGAAGTTGAAGAACATCCTAGAACACCTCCAATTCAACAATTCAGAAGGAACATCCTAGAACACCTACAATTCAACAATTCAGAAGGAACATCCTAGGACACCTACAATTAAGAAGAGCCATTGTCGCAGTTAGCTTACGCGCTGGCTTCGTCGTTCATTTGCAGAAACAAAAACTAAGAGTGTAGCCAGAGAAGTAGTTAAAGAACATCCTAGAACACCTACAATTCAACAATTCAGAAGGAACATCCTAGAACACCTACAATTCAGACGGGCCATTGTCGCAGTTAGCTTACGCGCTCGCTACGTCGTTCATTTCCAGAAACGAAAAATAAGAGTGTAGCTAGAGAAGTAGTTGAAGAACATCCTAGAACACCTACAATTCAACAATTCAGAAGGAATATCCTAGAACATCTACAATTCAGAAGGGCCATTGTCGCAGTTAGCTTATGCCCTGGCTACGTCGTTCGTTTCCAGAAACGAAAACTAAGAGTGTAGCCAGATAAGTAGTTGAAGAACATCCTAGAACACCTACAATTTAACAATTCAAAAGGAACATCCTAGAACACCTGCAATTCATAAGGGCCATTGTCGCAGTTAGCTTACGCGCTGTCTACGTCGTTCATTTGCAGAAACGAAAACTAAGAGTGTAGTCAGAGAAGTAGTTGAATAACATCCTAGAACATCTACAATTCAACAATTCAGAAGGAACATCCTAGAACACCTACAATTTAGAAGGGCCATTGTCGCAGTTAGCTTATGCCCTGGCTACGTCGTTCATTTGCAGAAACGATAACTAAGAGTGTAGCCAGAGAAGTAGTTGAAGAACACCCTAGAACACCTACAATTTAACATTTCAGAAGGAACATCCTAGAACACCTACAATTCACAAGGGTCATTGTCGCAGTTAGCTTACGCGCTGGCTACGTCGTTCATTTGCAGAAACGATAACTAAGAGTGTAGCCAGAGAAGCAGTTGAAGAACATCCTAGAACACCTACAATTCAACATTTCAGAAGGAACGTCCTAGAACATCTACAATTCAGAACGGCCATTGTCGCAGTTAGCTTACGCCCTGGCTACGTCATTCATTTCCAGAAACGAAAACTAAGAGTGTAGCCAGAGAAGTAGTTGAAGAACATCCTAGAACACCTACAATTCAACAATTCAGAAGGAACATCCTAGAACACCTACAATTCACAAGGGTCATTGTCGCAGTTCGCTTACGCGCTGGCTACGTTGTTCATTTCCAGAAACGAAAACCAAGAGTGTAGCCAGATAAGTAGTCTCCAAGTCAGTATTTAGTAATGAAAACTTGTTTAACTCATGTATGAAAAATGCAAATATATTCTTCTTAAAAATTGACTAATATTAGAGATTTATTTTATTGAAAACTAATCGACCATATCAGTTTTATTTATTATTATTACTATTAGGAACACAAACCGAGGACATTCAAAAAGGATGTGCTCTCCAGGACACTGACAGGTGTGATCAATTTTTTTAATCGCTAAATAATGGGACTGGTATTGAAATATTTAATCCGTTCTTGGCTAAATATAGAACCTAGTAGCCTAATAAATTGAAAAGCATAAAATCCGATTAGTTATAATAAGCAAAATTGATGATAAAAATGTCATCTCTGAATATACAGTTTACTCGCGACACAAGGAAAAAATTACAATAGATTTTAAATATTACGAAAAATTCAATTGGTATGTGAAAACTATTTTGAAATATTTAAAAAAGTCTGGACGCAGCAAGTGCGCATGGAAGTGAATTTTCATAAAAATCTTTTGAATAGCAAATATGTCTCTTTAATGCAAGCAGGCATCAAGTTTGGTTACCGGTATAACCTATATAGTAGAAACAATGTACCATATTTTATCAAAATAACTTATTGTTTCAAAATGTACAAAAATTTTCCGAAAATATTCTTAAAATGTTTTCGAGAAAACTCGTTTCCCAGCCGATGAAAAAGGTCAATAGCAAATTGAGCTATTGAATTTTGAAACATTTAATGAAAATTCGCTACCAAAACGCACTGACTGCGTCTTGATTTTTTTTTACAAATGTGCGTCATATTTCGCTGAAAAATGCATAAATGCAATAAGGAATGTTCAAAAAAAAAGTAGGTATCACCAACGACTTATGGGCCATCCTGTGATTATCAAAATAATTTTCTAAGATGCAGCTTAAGAAACCATATAAGTAACGTATACGATTTTTTCTTGCATAATAATAATTATATTGGGCTTTGCCGTAGAAATGCGTCACCCTGTATATATGTAAACAGAAAGTAAGCCCGGATATGGATTCTGTGGGGCCTAGTATGCGCTCATTTGAAGACATCTTTTTAGAATTCAAAAGCCGCAGTCCCCTCATTAACGAATTTTTTACGAAAATTAGCTAAAAATTATAGACCGGTAAACCATAAACTTAACTAAAACTACTGCCAAAGCATCAGAGAAAGGGTATATTTGAAATGAATTTTTTGCATAGTTTCACGAAATGAAGAAAAATAACGACTTAGACACAGATCCAGGACCTTGTTAATAATTTCGTGTCGTATTTTTCACTCACATTCGTACTCCTACCATAATTATCAACTTTGACGTTTTAACTTTCTTAGATTTAATTAATTAAAAATTAACTTACCTCTCGTTTTTTTGTCTTTTAACATAGATATCTGAATTGTGGTACATAGGATACTCTTTATGACAGAAACCAGCGTACCAAATTTGGTTGCTCTTACTTTGTTATTTACTTAATTTTTTTAAATTTTTATCAAAATCGACCCATTATTTTTTTAGTTATCGATGTGATATATATATATATATATATATATATATATATATATATATATATATATATATATATATATATATATATATATATATATATATATATATATATATATATATATAAACATATAAAAATTGTAACTGACCCTGGATATGGGTTCTAGTGGGGCTAGTACGCGCTCATAAATTTTTTTTTTTCAAAATTCAAAAGTCGGGATCTCCTCATTAGTGAATTTTTTAAAAGGAAATTCACTAATACCGCAAATTTATAGAATGTTTACACGATATTATTATCTGTATAACAGCTGGAAAATGATTTATATCAGGTATCAGCAATAAGAATCCCATCATAAAATAGTGCTGCAAATTATATCATAACTTCCAGATAGTTGTGATAATCTAATCCCTCAGAAAGACATTCTCATGAAATGAATTTAGGGTCCATGACTTGACCATAAAGAAGATATTCGTATTCCTGTACCCAATGTTTGGGAAAACATTGTTGACGATGTGTTATTGACCCAATATATTTATAAGAAAATATGACTGGAGAGACATATTTGAAACCGTTGTAAAAAGAACCATTTCCAAATTTAGCTACTCTGATTTCTAAACGAAATATCTGGTTCCAACATGATGGTGCGCCTTGTCATTTATCAAGACCCGTCTGACAGAATTTGGACGCAGTATTTCAGGGAATTAAATTAAATGGCATCTTAGATTACCAGACATCACTCCCTTGGACTACTTTTTATGGCGATACATGAAAAACAAAGTTTCCGAAACGGCATATTTTGGAGAGTGGAAAGCACCAATAAGAAATTAGTGTGGACTCATTTTCTCTGTAGTAATTAGAAATCTTCAAAACGAGTTTAATTTCCGGTCAGTGTACTGCCAAACAGTGAATGCACGACACGCTTATATTAAATAAAAATTATTAAAGGGAATTATATTTTTACATATCTAAAATAATAAAATGTATTAAAAGACATGGAATACAAATTTGAAATTTGGTGACTTGGTATAACATAACGTGCATTTTAAACATAATCAACAAAGAACTAGGGTAGCCATTTAAAAAATTATGGGCTACATTATATTTCAAATTTGGGGCGCATAAGGACCGACACAGAACAGGGTCATGTAGGGAAACCTAAAATATTGTTATTTAACGCATCTTACCTTTATACTAAGTTGCACCCCTGAGAAGTTATAAGCCTTCAAAGTGGCGTTTCTAATTTCTAAAAAAATTAATATCTCAGTTATGCTTGAACTAAGAGTATGAACTAAATTTGGTACACGTTTTGATTGTACCAAGAGCAATAATCGGCAGTAATAAGAATTCAACTGAAGCATTTTAAAGGGTTGATAAGATGATTCATCCTTAAAATGTGACACAATCTTTTAACCTATTGGCGGATTTAAAAAATTATTATTTCACTTTATAGGGAATTTAATTCTAAAACTTTTATTACTTATATTAATTTTCAAAAAACTTTGTCGTTTTCAACAAATTCCGCACAACTAAATACACGTATTAGAGCTGTGTTATTTAAAATCATCGGAAATTAAAACGTTGGCTATGAAATTTAACGTCAGACTTGACAATCAGGAAAATAGGTCACTTTATTTTGGTAATATTTGCTGAATGTTGTGAAAATGGCCGGGAAGTTTTCATTACGCGAACAAGTTGACATTGTATTAGTGTTAGGTTTCTGTGAAGGAAACTACAGGAGAAGTGTTGAAGAATATCGGAGAAGATTACCTAATCGTGTGATGCCTCATAGAAAAACACTTGCCAATGTTGAAGGATGGGCTCGAGAAACAGGTAAGTTTTTCAGTAACACTCGATGACGTGCTACTGCAACCAGGGCACAAGACGAAGAACTTATTTTGAATACAATTGAAGATGACCCACATATTAGTACTAGAAATCTATCTCGACAAACTGGTATGTCGCAAACTTCTGTTCACTGAGTAATAAGACGCACCCATATCATATCCAAAAAGTGCAAGAATTGTTACCGGAAGATTTACTTAAACGAGTCAATTTCTGTCAGTTTATTTTGCATCAAAAAATTAATTTTCAAAATAAAATTCTTTCTACTGACGAAGCTTGTTTCACCCGCAGAGGTATTACAAATTTACATAACCATCATGAATATTCTGATGTAAACCCTAAATCAGTAACTCCTGGACATTTCCAACGCAGCTTAAAGCAAATGTTTGGATCGGTATTATTGATCGGTATTTAATTGGTCCAGTTATCTTACCAAATCCATTAAATGCCGAAACTTATTTAGAATTCTCCAAAACAATCTCCTGGATCTATTCGACGAGGTGCCTCTACAACTTAGACTGGAACACTGGTTTATGCACGATGGAGCACCGCTTCATTTCAGTATTGCTGTTAGAGACTATTTAAACCACCAGTATCCAAATAAATGGATTGGAAAAGGAAATAATTTCCCACAAGTTTGGCCTCCACGATCGCCAGACCTCAACAAATGACTTATTTCTTTGGGGAATGTTAAAAGAATTTGTGTATTCCTCGCCAACTGCGACTCGAGCCGCATTGTTGAATCGCATTGCACATAAATGCACACTCATTAGAAACATCCAACAGTTGTTGGATAGAGTAGACTTCAATTTTCGACGAAGAATAAATTTATGCCTGAGAGAGAACGGTGACCATTTTGAACAATTTCTGTAATTTATTGGTGCAAATGTTATGTTATTTCTATTGTTTAAGTTATTTGTTTTTCTAATAAATTATTCTTATTACAACTTTTTTCCTGATTCTCAAGTCTGACGTTAAATTTAATAGCTAACGTTTGAATCGATCATTTTAAATAACACAGCTCTAATAGGTGTATTTAGTTATTCGGAATTTTGTTGAAAACGACAAAGTTTTTTGAAAATTAATAAGAGTAATAAAAGTTTTAGAATTAAATTCCCCATAAAGTGAAATAATAATTTTTTAAATGCAACAATAGGTTAAAAAATTCTGTCACATTTTAAGGGTGAATCATCCCTTATCAACCCTTTAAAATGCTTCAATAGAATTATTATTAATGTCGATTATTGCTCCTGGTACACTCAAAATGTTTACCAAATTTAGTTTAGTTTAAGCATAACGGAGATATAGATTTTTTTCCAAATTAGAGACCCCACTTTGAAGGCCTATAACTTCTCAGGGGTGCAACTTAGTAATAGGGATGCGTTAAATCACAATATTTTGGGCTCCCGTACATGCCCCTGCCTTGCGTCGGTTCTTATGCGAAACACCCGGGGTAATTTTTTAAAAGACCACAACTCAAACTACCAATCGACGTCTCCGCGCAAAAAGAATAAGCTATATATTTTTTAAAGACTCCAATATTTAGTAATAAGAGGCTGTATTTGATTATCTCAATTTATTCCAAGTTATACACTCGCATTGTACAGCCTAAAATACTTCTAGTAGATAATTGCCTGAAAAAAACGGTGTTAACTATTTCTCTAAGCAGATCTATGTTATCAAGAAAAAGTATCAAAAGCCATCATTAAGATTCCGACTGAGTAATATCTAGCAGGAAAAGACATATTTTATTTCATTCGGCTGATGTTGCCGTGTAATTTTATTAATAAATTGGTGTTATTAAGCATTGAATAAGATCGTATGCGATTAAAGAAGCTGCTATGCCCATAAATAACGGCGCAGACACTTGTGATGTTAAAAAGAGCCTAGTACAGTCGGTGAAGGGACGTCAATTTAAAAGTCGACTTTTTTGAAAGGGTCTCCATGTCACAATAACGGGTGAATGTGTTACAAAAGCCTTTTATAGCGATGCGCCATCTGATATACTCACATTCAGATAAACAATGTAATTTGATATACTTTTTTACTTTCGCAACATATGGACTCACAAGGTGGACCTGATGTTAAAGATCGTTTCGGCGATAATTATTTTTGATTCTTTCACTGGCTGCAGTCAGGTTTTGCAACGTTTGTTTTATGTAAGCAGTTTTTAAGCGGTGCAATAAATACAGATAAGCAGTGTGGTTTATATATATATATATATATATATATATATATATATATATATATATATATATATATATATATATATATAATGTTACATGTAGGAAAACGGTCATATTTGGGAACGCCGTTTTAGGAAGAAGTAAAAAGAGCGTAACGTCGCCTCATGTTTAGACAGATATACATTTTATTCCACTTATGTGTGACAAGAAGTAGCTGGTATTATTTTGTCTATATTAGGATGTCTTCTATAGCGATGTGTCTTTGAGCACAACAGACAAGACCACACAAAATAAATAGTCTAAAGTACGCAATAAATTTTATAATAAGAGCTAATAGAACCACACGCGTATAAAAATAATAAGGTTTCTTCTAGGTTTAATGTCTATAACGAGACGATGACTTTGAGACTTAAAAATGTATTTAAATAAGCGTGAACTGGGACTCCTGAACCCATATCAAAGGCCACTTTCAACACATGCGAATTTTGGTTGAGTATATTGGCAAATGAGTGGATGGCGACTTTTGAATTATGAAAAAAATTGTGCTGCAAATTGAATAATAACTTCCACATAGCTGTGATAATCTACTCTCCTCAGAAAGGCATTATCATGAAATGAATTTAGGATCCATTACTTGACCACAAAGAAACTATTCGTGTTCCTGAATCTATAAACTTCTGAAACTCGAGTTTCAACGAAAAAACCAAAAATTTCACTAAATCACCCCTCATTTATTTCCTGCCCCTTAAGAGATCTTACCCAAAAACAAAGCAAAGCATTTATTTGTCAGGTGATAACTGTGTACCAAATTTGAAGATGATATGTTAATTCGTTCGAAAGTTATTGCGCCTACTAACAGACAGACGTACAGACCGACAGACAAAAAAATTGTTGTTCCAGAATCAGGTTTTCTATACGTTTTTAGACTTTTTACGCCGTTTTAGCAAAAAAGAATTAGAAATTCTAAGTATTCTAACAAACAAATACTAAAACGTTATATTACCCGAGTTTTGATGAAAAAAATATAAATTTTCACCAAATCATCCCCCATCCGTCTCCTGCCCCCTGGAGCGATTTTACCCAAAAACAATCCGAACCGTCCGTTTGCCGGATGCTAACTGTATACCAAATTTGAAGACGATATCTCAATTCATTATAAAAGTTATCGTGCCTACAAACATACAGACATACAGACCGACAGACTGACAGTCCGACAGACCCAGAAAACTAATTTTCGTTCCCAAAACATGTTTTTTATATGTTTTGACACTTTTTGCGACGCTTAAACGAAAAACAATCTTTGAAATTTTTGTCGCCGGTGCCATACTTTCACATCTATTGACGATGTAATAAGCACCTCCGATCCCAAATGAGCGCTTGTGCCATGCACCCTAGAACAACATTTTTATTTTTCGAAAAGGACAAAGTTGCTATAATGAAATTTGGCGCACACGTTACCATTATAGATATTATAATGAGTACCAAATTTCAAGTTTCTAACTGAACAAAAAATCTAGTTACAAGCCTTTAGTGAATTTTCGTAGAAAAAATTCACTAATGAAGAAATCCGCACTTTAGAATTTTGAAAAAATGTTTGGAAATGAGTGCGACCCCTAGTACCCATATCCGGGGTCAGTTTTAATGTTATATATATATATATATATATATATATATATATATATATATATATATATATATATATATATATATATATATATATATATATATATATATATATATGTATTTATGTCACACCGATAACTAAAAAAATAATGGGCCGATTTTGATCAAATTTAGCATGTACCTTCCTTTTGTAAGCGGCTTGGATATGTTTGCTATCCAGGAAAATTGGACCAGGTTTTTCGGGAAAATTTTGAGTATTCTTTCGAAAAAATTTTTCATCACTAAAAATAAAAAAGCTATGATAACCAAATTGGGTAGGTCGGTAGGAGTAAAGTACACTGAAAAATTTAGATTTATATGTTACAAAAAAAAAGTTATAAGACAATATTTGGTGCCAGATCATTTCTATGAAAATTCACTACCATAATGCACTTGCTGCGTCCAGACTTTTAAATTTTCTTCCGGAAAATTAACTTCCAAAATTAAACAGTTAAATGAGGGACGATTGGAACCTGTGATGAGCACTGATAACTACAATTTGGGAACCGAATTCATCACAATACGGTTTTGAGACCTCTTTTTAGAGTTTACTCGTTGATGACGCTAACATTGTCAGGGAAACGATGAGCAGATCTAAAAACTGTGTTGTGATCAATTAGGTTTTCCACATTGTACTTAATAAAAAAGTTGTTGTAATGAAATTTAATACATGAGACAACTTATGCAGAGACGATTATACGTAATACATTTTAAAATTCTAGCTCTAGGTGAACTTAAGGTATAAGCATTTATAATGTTTTTGCTCTACATAAGGTACGAGGTCAAACATTTTCTCATAATAAACACAATATATTAAATTTTGTAGACAAAGAAAAGTTCTTTTGGGTTAAGATACTGAAAAAATGTTCAAACAGTAATATATAAAAATTCAAAAATATGTGCCAAAAATGGGTAACATTATAGAAATCTTTAGGTAAAATCAAAGGAATAAATATTTTTATATGAATTTTACTTCGCCTATTAGTGAATTTTCGTAGAAAAAATTCACTAATGGGGAGATCCTGACGTTTGAATTTTGAAAAAAATTTTGCAAATGAGCGCGAACTAAGACCCCTAGAACCCATATCCGGGGTCAGTTTCAATTTTTATATGTTTTATATATATATATATATATATATATATATATATATATATATATATATATATATATATATATATATATATATATATATATATATATATATATATATGTGTATCACATCGATAACTCAAAAAATAATGGGCCGATTTTGATAAAATTTGGCACGTACCTTCCTTTTATAAACGGCTTGGATAAGTTCGTTAGTCAGGAAAATCGGACGAGGTTTTCCGGGAAAATTTTGTGTTTTCTTTCGAAAAAAATCGAAAAAAATTATATCTCCGGAATTAACAAAGTGAGGACTACAAAATTTCATGCGCGGGTTTATATTATTATAGGTAAGTTACCTACTAAAATTTAGCTCAGTAGGTTAAAGGACAAAAAAGTTACAGGCATTTAAAAAAAAAATTTGGTTTTCCTCAAAACGTCAAAGTCGCGATTTAAACGTCAAAATTGGTAATATTTAGGCAATGAACCTGAAAGTAATATGAGCTATGAAAAGAAAATGTCGCAAGAAAAATGTTTTACAAACCCTGAACTCTTGGTTTCAATCGTCATTGTCCTTCATTTTACTAAAATATTCCCAAAAAAATCATTTCAAATAGACCCTTTCTCTGATGCTTTGGCAGTAGTGTTGGCTATAGAGTTTATCGTTTAATGGTATATCATTTTTGTCGAATTTTCGTAAAAAATTATTGAAGCTCAATACATTGTATACATTAATTATAGTGTGTCTTGAGCTACATCTTAAAAAAGATTTCCACAATTACATGTGGCCAATAAGTCGTTGGTGATTCAATTTTTTTTTAATCGAACACGCCCTATGTTATTGCATTTTTGCATTTTCCATCGAAATATAATACATCTTTGTAAGAAAAGAAATTCGGGACGCAGCAAGTGCGTTATGGTAGCGAATTTTCATTAAATGCTTCAAATTTGAATAGCTCAATTTGCTATTAACCTATAAGGTTGACCAAGAAACTAGTTTTTTTCTGGAACAATTTAAGTTTACTTTCGGAAATTTTTGTACATTTTCAAACAATAAAGTTATCTTGATGAAACATGGCACATTGTTTCTACTATATAGATTATACTGGTAACTAAATTTGATGCCTGCTTTCTTAAAAAAAAACATTATTGCTATTAAAAACATTTTTATGAAAATTCACTATCATAACGCACTTGCTGCGTCCAGATTTTTAAAGTATGGTTTTATAAGATAGAACGTAAAATAATATCAATAACTACGATATCAAGAATAAGAAGGCACCACTATCTCACACTATTACATCACATGAGATTGGAATAAAACTTTGTACCTGGACAGCAAATTTCCTCTCCAACAGGAGCATATCTGTTGTTGTGGATGGCCATTCCTCTAAACTGTATCCAATTAATGCAGGAGTTCCTCAAGGTTCAGCTTTAGCCCCTACTTTGTTTCTTCTCCACATCAATGACCTCCTCTCTAGCACATCCAACCCAGTTCACAGTTACGCGGACGACAGCACCCTCCACTCAAACATACAATATTCTAAGCCTGTCTCTTTAGCCCAATTAGATGAGGATCGCAGACTCATGGAGGGTTCTGTCTCCGTAGACCTCCAAAAAATATTAGACTGGGGAAGTAGAAATCTTGTACAATTCAACCCCACCAAAACTAAGTCTTGCTTTCTTTCTCACAAGAGATACAGCAGCCCTAGACCCATCACAATGAACAACCAAGTTATTCAAAGTAATGAGTCCTTTTCTCTTGTTGGCATTTCTGTGGATCGAAATCTTAATTGGCACCAACATGTTACATCAATTGCAGAAGCGGCTGCTAAGAAATTGGGTTTCCTCTTCCGGGCTCGCAAATACTTTTCACCAACTAATCTCTATACCTTATACACTTCACAAATAAGGCCAAACCTCGAATACTGCGCCCACACCTGGGGTGCAGCTGCCGCTTCTACACTCGCTATCCTGTACTCCATTCAAAAGAGAGCTATACGTCTCATCGGTGACCCTACCCTCACCCAAAGGCTTCCATCCCTTGCCCACCGACGTGCCGTTGGTGACCTCTCTCTCTTTTATAGATATCTGCACGGGCACTGCTCAGAGGAGCTTTCCTCCATAATTCCCCCACCTGCTGCCCCCAGCAGATCTACCAGGGGAACAGAGCGAATGCACCCTTTTAATGTCCAGGTCACCAGACATAGAACATCTTGTTATGCCCGCTCTTTTGTCCCGAGGACTTCCAAGTTGTGGAATTCCTTGCCGGCACATGTTTTTCCTTCTCCTCCGAACCTCCAAACCTTCAAGTCCAAGCTGCCTCTTTCCTCCTTGTCAACACCCACGGTACGATAGTATTTAGGCTGTAAGCCCTCGTGGTGTGTTGTTGACATAAAAAAAAAAAAAAAATCATCACTATGAATGCGGAGTTACCGGCACAATTTTCACCTGTCTGATGATGCTGCCACACAGCGCAACCAGTTATACAGAAGAAAACAAACCTTTGTGAAGCCAGAGAAATAATCTCTACATCTGTATTTGGTATGGAACGGTTTAGCGAAGTAAGGGCATAAGTACAATATGGAGAACCCAATTAATCAACAATAAAGTTTTTAGACCTGACGACCGTTTGACTAACAAAGTTAGGGTCATCAGAGGGATGAATAAAAAAACTGTATTGTTGACGGAATTGGGTTCTCAAAACAGTACTTATCAGTGAAATCAGGCTCCAATGTATACTCATTCAAGTAAGGGCAACAACAATAAATGAATTTAATACCAGCGTTTTTATGTATTAAATAAAATATTTAATTCATAAAATGGTGCTTACCTGTGTCTGGAGAAGAAGCATACTTGAATGAGGGCTACTTTGGCCGGAAGGCTGCGCGCTGGCTGCCACCAGGGGGTTAGTTGATACTTCACCCTGAACTAGCAGTGTACCTGTAACAATTATACACATAACAGTTAATTAAGTTATTAAACACGAAATTTTTTCGACAAATAAAACACAAAATAGATAGTGAAAAAGTGAGTTAATGTGAAGAAATAACTAGGAAATACCTAGAACAAAGAAGCTCGAAAAGCAGCTGACAGTTTGATAGCTACTATCATACACATTTATAAAGTAAAGCATAAAGTCAATAAAATTGAAAGTGGCAATTATGAAGGAAAATTCAAAAACAGGTCGATTTCTATTTTCAAAAACTAACTTTTTCATCAAAAATCTCACCCCTATCGTGATACCTTTTCACGCAGTAGCTACGCTTTCTAAATTTTAAAATTGGATCGTAGGTAGTGTGATACATCTTTTTAAAGCTACTAAGCCAATTCTCTGTTACGCACACCAATTTATTTTTTGTAGCAATAAAATAAAGTGAGTAATGACATTTTTATTATCAGCAACACCTAACACAAGTGAAGTCTATAAAGAATTCCATAGTTCAGTCTTGTATAATCAAATATTCAAAATGCCCGCCTTTTTGTGCCTGACAATATCCCAAACGGTCAACAAATTCTTGTTGGACTTTATTTATAATCTCTGGAGAAATGTTTGTACATTCAGTTTTAATAATTGTTTTTAATTCGTCGATAGTATCTGGTTTACTTTTGAATACCACATTCTTCAAATCACACTACAGAAAAAATCTAAGGGGGTTAGGTCAGGTGATCTTGCTGGCCACGCAATTGCACCACGTGGTCATCTTCTGGGAAATTGCGGATCCGGATACTGTCGAACGTTAACGTCATATTACGCGGGGGCACCATCTTGTTGACACCACGAGTTATGATTTGCCATACCAGCATTGTGTCCGTCAGTAACATCATCATTCAATAACGTTGGAAAGAGCTTTGCTGTAAAAATTGTAGATATCGTGGTCCATTTATAGTCCCATCAAAAAGTAGGGACCAGTAATCCTACTCCTAACAATTCCCGCCCAAACAGTAACCTTTTGGGGATACTGTGTGTGATTCTGTTGCATTCAGTTTGGATTTTCCCTTGCCCAATATGTGCAGCTTTGACAACAAGCTAAAAACAAAACTAATAAAACCGTAACTGTTAATCGTACAATTTGCCAACCCTCTCTTTCTATTGTGTCATTTTCATCTACCTTACATCATGCAGAGGGCATAAGATTATTTAAAGTAAAAAAGAGGCACGAACTTCAAAAGTTTGAGAACCGATGTCCCACAACACCGCCAGTGATTTACCATTGAATAAGAAAAAGCATAGTGTTTTCTGACAACTGTTGTAATAAATAAATTACTTCGTATACACTTTAACAATCTACATAGGTCAAACTTCTAGAAACTTCAACACCTGCTACAAAGAACACGTTCAGACATTTAAAAATCTCCTTAAAAATTCCACATTTGCAAAACCTATTATCGATATTTAATATATAATTAGCTGGATAGAACCACCGCGTTTTTTTTTGTAATGACAAGTGCAAACTTGCCTTTTAGTGAATTTTCGTAAAAAAAATTTCTTCAAATGAGCGCGCACCAGGCTCCCTAGAACTCATATTCAGGGTCAGTTTTAATTTATATATATATATATATATATATATATATATATATATATATAATATATATATATATATATATATATATATATATATATATATATATATATATATATATATATATATATATATATGTTTTTATCACACCGATAACTCAAAAAATAATGAGCCGATTTTGATAACATTTGGTGAGTACCTTCCCATTGCAAGTGGCTTGGATAATTTCATTAGCCAGGTAAATCGGTCCAGGTTTTCCCGGAAAATGTTGTGTTTTATTTCCGAAAATTTATATATCTGGAAGCAATAAAGCAAGGGAAACCAAATTTGGTACGCATGTTTGTACTATTTACATCTGTAAATTTGAAGACAAAAAGAGTTATGGGCAGTTAAAAAAATGTTCTGTAGTTTTCCTCAAAACGTCAATGTCGCGATTTTAAACGTCAAAATTCGCAACATTTAGGCTCAGAACCTAAAACAAATACGGATTATGAAAACAAAATGACGTAAGAAGAGTGTTCTGCAAACCCTTAAGTTTCAGCTTCAACCGTCATTGTCCTTTATTTTACTAAAATATTTCCAGAAAATTCATTTCACATAGACCCTTTCTCTGATGCTTTGGCGGTAGTTTTAAGTTTATGGTTTAACCGGTCTATAATTTTCAGCTAATTTTCCTGGAAAAGTTCGTCAATGAGGAAACCGCGACTTTTGAATTTGAAAAGGATTTCTTCAAATGAGCGCAAAATAGCCCCCTAGAATCCATATTTGATTTGGTTTCAGTTTTTATGTGTTTACATATATACAGGGTGACGCATTTCTACGGTGAAGGTCAATAAAACTGTTATTATACAAGATACGAGAAAATGTTGCATAAGTTAATTATAGGATGTCTTGAGCTGCATCTTATAAAATTAGTTTGACAATCACATGTGGCCCATAAGTCGTTGGTGATACCTAAAATTTTTGTTTTCGAACATATATACTTTTTTACGAACATACATTATTGCATTTTTGGATTTTTATTGAAATATGATGCAACACCAAGAAGCACAGCTTGGACTTAGTAATATGTAATCCAAATGTAACTAGATGTCAAGATTTCGTTGGGTAATTTCACTTCCTCAATGTTGTGAAATTTAAGTGTTTCGCGTTTTTTCTACACCAGCACATTTATCACCATAAGTTTTCAATAGAGATGTGGTAGGTAAAACACATTTCCTTGACTTTTGTGGCTGCTTTTAATATATTAATAATACACATGCGCCAAAGTACCCTAACTTAGAACCTTGCCAGCACTTATTTTACTAAAAGACGAAAACTTCGTATGACAAATTACCTAGTTAACCAGCATAATATAATAAAAATACCGTGGAATCATGTAATCAATAAAGTTGTCAAAACTACGCCTTGGTGTGGTCACCAACCGCATTTATCAGACTAATAATTACCGTTCGCCATCTTGAGAACAAGTTACGGCTTTTAGGTAAAGCATTCATCTCGACTACTGACTAAATTACATGGATGTTGATAGAAGACATAAATCAGCACGTAGTTTCGACCAAATAAATTAAATTATACCTCTACATGTTCTCTGATCAACATTGAAATTATAAAACGCGTCAACTAGAATTGATTAAAGAAAATATAACCTAAAAAATTCCGTTAATTTGCCAAGAAACACTATAGTTTGCTACTGTGCGGTGAAACTAGTAGTTTTGTAATGGGTATAATTAAAAGAGGCGTTTTCTCAAATCGATTCGATCATCGATAATAACAGATAAGATCTAAACTAGATCAAGTTTGATTGGAGCTATGTGAAAATAACTAATAATGTTAATAGGTGGGTTGGGACAATAAATAAAACAGTTCTATTATACAGACTGTTCAAAGTTGAGTCGGCATTATTGCCAACATTGTTATTATTAAAGCTATGTGACAATTAACATTATCAAACTTGTGTATTTTTAGTGAATTTTTATTTTTAAAAAATCACTAATAGAGAGGTATCGATGAGACTTTGCAAAAATTTTTTCAAATGAGCGCGAACTAGGACCCCTAGAAGCCATATCCGGGGTCAGTTTCAATTTTATATATATATATATATATATATATATATATATATATATATATATATATATATATATATATATATATATATATATATATATATATATATATATATATATATATATATGTATCCGTCTGATAACTCAAAAAATAATTAACCGCTTTCAATGAAACTCGGCGAGTGCCTTTATTTTATTAATGGCTTGGATGAGTTCGTTATCCAGGAATATCGGACGGGGTTTTCCGGGAAAATTTTGAGTTTTCTTTCAAAAAAATATTTTTCTCCGAAAATAACAAAGCTGTTATAATGAAATTTACTATATATGTTGCCTTGGGAGAGACCTTACTAAATTTTTTTCTCCAAAAATTACAACGTTATTTTAATGAAATTTGGTGGATATCTTTCCCTAGGAAAGACCTTACTACATAGCAAAATTGAACTTTCTATGTTTATAGAAAACTGAGTTATTCAAATTTGAAGCATTTAATAAAAATTTACTACCATAATGCACTTGCTGCGTTCAGAGTTTTTGAGCTGATTACGATGATCTCAACTAAGAAATAATCAAGCATCGCGTTCCTGAGATATTGACAGAAACATGATTTTTAGTGAATTTTTATTTAAAAAAAAAATCACTAAGAGGTGTCGATGGTGAGACTTTGCAAAAATTTTTTCAAATGAGCACGAACTAGGACCCCTAGAACCCACATCCGGGGTCAGTTTCAATTTTTATATGTTTATATATATATATATATATATATATATATATATATATATATATATATATATATATATATATATATATATACATATATATATATGTATCCGTCTGATAACTCAAAAAATAATTAAATGATTTCAATGAAACTCGGCAAATGCCTTTTTTTAAATTAATGGCTTGGATGAGCTCGTTAGCCAGGAAAATCGGACAAGGTTTTCCGGAAAAATTTTGAGTTTTCTTAAAAAAAAAATTCTCCGAAAATAACAAAGCTGCTTGAATGAAATCATTATATGTGTTGCCGTGGGATAGACCTTACTACGTACCAAAATTCGACCTTGTAAGTTTATAGAAAATTGAGATATTCAAATTTTAAATTTTCTTTGAAAATTACCAAGTTATTTTAATGAAATTTGGTGGATATGTTGCCCTAGAAAGGACATTATTACGTACCAAAATTAAACTTTCTAAGTTTATAGAAAATTGAGCTATTCAAATTTTTTTTTCTCCGAAAATTACAAAGTTATTTTAATGAAATTCGGTAGATATCTTGCCCTATAAAAGACCTTACTACGTACCAAAACTAAACTTTATAAGTTTATAGAAAATTGAGTAATTCAAATTTGAAGCATTTAATAAAAATTCACTACCATAACGCACTTGCTGCGTCCCGAGCTTTTTCTAATAGAGCAGCATGTATATTTTATCAGCAAGTTGTTATCCCGAAGGAACTAGAGTTGAAAAGAAAGGAGAAAGAGTTTAAATCAGGTGTTTATGAATTTGCAACAAAACGTTTACACCGTTCGACAGAGCAACAATAAAGCCTCAAAGGTGATAGGGTAAACTGGTGTAATAAATAATAAATAAACTTGCAAAAACGCACCACTTACCATAGTTCGTACCACATACATATCGCTAGATGGACCGGCTAGTAGCATAAACCAGGGATGTTCGATTTATTTTAAAAAATCGATTTTTGAATCGTGAAGACTCGTTTGTTAAAATATCGATTCAATAAAAATCCTAGTAATACAGGCAATAGAGAATTTGTTTCTGCATTAAACCACAGGAGTTGTTTTTTTATACATAGGTTCAAAATGACGTACTGAATGTAAAAACACAAAATCCTTACAAATTAGGAGTGCGGAAGTGCCGCCATTTTGAGAAAAACCGTTTCGGCCTATATCTCCGTAACCGTGCACTTTAGGCCAAAAATGGTAATGACCCTTATTGTAGATAATTGCATTTATAATCTTTTTAGTAAAACAATTTTTTTTGTATCACTCACCGTTTATAACTTATACGACTATTAGCATTCATTTATTGACTTTTTTACCTATATCTTTGTTAATAATTGTTTAACAAATAAAATGCTTATAACTTAACTTTTCAATCGATAAATTTTCTAGAACTTTTACTTAAAACTTTATTTTTTCAAATTAATATTACTGAATTTTCTTTAAAAAAATTCACCAATGAGGAGACCCCGACTTTTGAAATTTGAAATTTTTTTTCAAATGTGCGCTAATTATGCCCCCTAAAACACATATCCGGGGTCAGTTTCAATTTATATATATATATATATATATATATATATATATATATATATATATATATATATATATATATATATATATATATATATATATATATATATATATATGTATGAATTGGGTTATCCAAATTGTACTTGTTTTCCTACAATTCTCCTTAATCATTTAGTTTAAACACACAGTTAAAGCATCACCCACAAAACATTGATCAATTATCACACACTAAAAATAATTAAAGAACTTATCGCGTACAATGTGTAATCCTCTGCATGAAAACCTCACACGTGCACAAATCTTATCCACTCCTGCTAGCAACATTAATTCCCGCAGAATTTTGCATATAAAATGAGCTAGAAAAGGGACGTTTCACCTCTTTATATAGCATGAAGTCCGCAGCCTACCATGATTCTCATCAGGCCATAGCCCACTGCAATGATGCGGTCCCTGGAGGGCCAGAGTCACTGATATTTAGAGCCCTAATAATCAAGGCGGCCATGCAGGTTATGGCCCGTGACGTTCGCATTGTCAGTGCTGATTATATTAGATGGATACATGCAGTGTGTGTATGGATAAAGGGTGTTAAAGGGGCGGGGGATGATCGTTCAAGTGTTCATCTATATAAAAACCATATTGCCAGTGATTTTATTACCGCTACGTTTTATGATTGCTTCCTGATTAGTACGGGGAGTCCTGACATGGAGCTGATTAATATTACAGCAGATTATTTTGATTTACTGCCGACCCCTTGTTACCTGGATATACGCTATAGGGTGTTTATCTATTAATAGGTGCTATACAGTTATTGTCTTAATAATTTCTGCTCATTTCAATAAGACTGAACCATAAACGCAATGTCCGTATGTTTGGTGTTTTAGTTTCTTCTTCTTTTTATTGTTCTTCTTGATGCGTTTTGTTCGCTTAGCGGACGTTAGCTATCATGCTTGCTCTTATGATTTTATTTTCTCTGAAGAGGGATCCGCCGTTTGGACAAACAACTGTCGTGCATTTTTTAGCCATGGTGCGCTTCTGCCTCCTCGATTTTTTCGCAGTTCTCTGCCCTGTATTATCAGGTGTAAGAAACTGTACTTTTCTGAGGGTCTCAAAGTATGTTGGTACTATGAAAGATTTTCTTAAAAAAATTCACTAATGAGGAGATCCCGACTTTTGAATTTTGAAAACATTTCTTCAAATGAGCGCTAATTAGGCCCCTCAGAACACATATCCGGGGTCAGTTTCAATTTTTATATGTTATATATATATATATATATATATATATATATATATATATATATATATATATATATATATATATATATATATATATATATATATATATATGTACATGTATTACACCGATAACTCAAAAAATAATGGGCCGATTTTGATTAAATTTGGTGAATACCTTCCTTTTGCAAATGGCTTGGATAAGTTCGTTAGCCATGAAAATCGGCTTAGGTTTTCCCGGAAAATTTTGTGTTTTCAACCAAATTTGGTACGCGGGTTAACATTCTTATAGGTAAGTTAGTAAGTAAATTTAGCTTTGTAGGTCAAAAGACAAAAAAGTTATAGGCATTTACAAAAAAATAAATTAGGATTTTCCACAAAACGTCAAAGTTGCGATTTAAACGTCAACATTGGCAACATTAAGGCAAATAACTTGAATCTAATACGGGCTATGGAAATAAAATGTCTCAAGAAGAATGTTTTACAAACCCTTAGGTCATAGTTCCAGCCATCATTGTCCTTCATTTTATAAAAATATTTCCAGAAGATTCATTTCAAATCGACCCTTTCTCTGATGCTTGGCAGTAGCCTTAGCTATAGAGTTTATCGTTTAATGGTATATAATTTTTGTAGAATTTTCGTAAAAAATCAATAAAGCTCAATATATCTGTTATTATACAAGATATGAAGAAAATTGTATATATTAATTATAGGGTGTCTTGAGCTACATTTAAAAAAAAATCTACGATCACAGGGCGGCCCATAAGTCGTTGATGATACAAATTTTCTTTTTTTTAAATCAAACACGCCTTATGTTATTGCATTTTCCATCGAAATATAATGCACGTTTGTAAGAAAAAAATTCTGGACGCAGTAAGTGCGTTATGGTAGCGAATTTTGTTCAAATGCTTCATATTTCAATAGCTCAATTTCCTATTAACCTATAAGGTTGACCAAGAAACGAGTTTTTTCGGGAACACTAAGTTTACTTTCAGAAATTTTTGTACATTTTCAAACAAAAAAGTTATTTTAATGAAAGATGGCACATTGTTTTTACTATATAGGTAATACTGGTAACCAAATTTGATGCCTGCCTTCTTAAAAAAAACACACATTATTGCTATTAAAAAATATTTTTATGAAAATTCACTACCATAGAGCACTTGCTGCGCCCAGAGTTTTTAATTTTGAAGTTTTTTACTTGTAGCCTATGTATTTCATTAATTGAGCCAATGTTTTCAAGTGCTTTCATCTTGTTTTTTTTTTACTTTTTAGCGAATTTTCTTTAAAAAATTAACTAATGAGGGGATCGCGACTTTGAATTTAGAAAACATTACTTCAAATGAGCGTGATTTAGAACCCCTAGAACCCAAATCGGAGGTTGGTTTCAGACTTTCTATATATATATATATATATATATATATATATATATATATATATATATATATATATATATATATATATATATATATATATATATATATATATATATATATATATATATATATATATATATATATATATATATATATATATATATATATTTATGTGTCACCGATAATTGAAATAAAATATAGTTTTTCTTCTTAAAACGTCAAAGTCGTGGCGATTCTAAACGTCAAAATTGACATCTTCTAGATCAAGAACCTATGACCCATGTTTAACAAATTTTTATTCTTTTAAAGTCGACCGGAAATTTTTTATAAAACACTAAGTGGAAGAACCTTCTGAATTGCGGCTGGTATTGTGTGAAATTAGTGTACCTTGAATATATCAGATTTGTGGAATTTTTGACAGAGAGGGTTTAAAAATTGTTTGCTTAAGCGTCAAAATTTGCGACACTTTTCACGCTAATCACGACGTGTACGTTTGGTCTGACATTAACATTGTTCCCGATTAACATTGATCGACTATTAAAGATTACGTTATTATCCATAGATCGGGTCAATTGATTTTAATGAGATGGTGAGTAACCTCAGTTTTTTGTGCATAATATAATATAGGTTGAGGAGCTGTGTCAAAATAATCCATTTTAGTTCTCCCATTTTTACATAGTGATTTTTTGAACACGTTTATGTGCAATTTTTACGAGTTTGCCATATATTATTTAATTCTAAATGGTTCTTAAACGTTCATATTGTTTATTTATATCATTACATTAAGTTTTTGATGTTAATATTAATGGTAAAATGCTTTCAAAATATACTTTTAAATGACCTGTCACATTTTTAGTGGTATACCTTCTAACGAACGCGTCTCTCATGCTACTTATGTAATTGTGTAACTGCGGATATTGCTATGAATTGAATCTTTATTTAACTCTATATACGCCGCGGCCACTATTTTCCATTTTCAATAGCCTAATTTCTTTTATTTAATGCCAAATTGGAAGACCTATTCCGAAATGCTTTTGGTTTTTACTCTTCTTATAGTTCTTCTTCTTTCAAAGATAATTCAGTTAAGCTGAGCAAACTGTCTATCCGGTAGGAACAGTTTGCTAAAAAATGTTAAATAATATTTCATAAGATATATATTAATGCAGCAAGGGCATTACGATAATGAAAAATATTATAATAATGAATACATATTATAAAATAAATACTGCCGCAGCAAGTGCGTTACGGTATAGAGTTTGGTGGAATTTACCAAACAAAACATACGAATTATAAATAACATATTGATGCAGCAAGTACGTTACGGTAATGAACAATATTCTAATTAGTCAATTTTCTTAACAAAAATTCACTAATGAGGAGATCCCGGATTTTGAATTTTGAAAAGATTTATTTAAACGAGTGCAAGCTAGAACTATAGAATCCATATCCGGGTTTATTTTCAGTTTTATCTGTTTACATATATACAGAGTGAAGCATTTCTACAGTAAAGCTCAATATAATTGTTATTATACAAGATACGAGAAAACATTTTATACGCTAATTATAGAGTGTCTTGAGCTGCATCTTATGAAATTATTTTGACAATCACATGGTGGTCCAAAAGTCGTTGGTGATAGCTAAAATTTTTTTTCGAACAGCCTTATATTATTGCATTTTTGCATTTTTTATCTGAATATGATGCATGTTTGTAAGAAACTAAATCGGGACGCAGTAAGTGCTTTTTGGTAGCGATTTTTCATTAAATCCTTCAAATTTTAATAACTCAATTTGCTATTAACCTGAGGTTTGTTGGCTAGGAACCCAGTTTTCAAATATTTTTTCTGGCAAATTTTTCTACATTTTCAAACAATAAGTTATTTGGATAAAATATGGTACATTCTTTCTACTATATATTTTATGTAATACCGGTAACCAATTTGATGCCTGCTTGCATTAAAGAGACATATTTGCTATTAAAAACATTTTTGTGAAAATTCATTGCCATAACACACTGGCTGCGTCCAGACTTAAAAAAAATATTCCTTCAAAAAATTTTGTGCGATATATACAGTGAAACGAAAAGAGCTGCTGGAGAGAGAAAGGGAGATAGAGATAGAGATAGAGATAGAGATAGAGATAGAGATAGAGATAGAGATAGAGATAGAGATAGAGATAGAGATAGAGATAGAGATAGAGATAGAGATAGAGATAGAGATAGAGATAGAGATAGAGATAGAGATAGAGATAGAGATAGAGATAGAGATAGAGATAGAGATAGAGATAGAGATAGATATAGAGATAGAGATAGAGATAGAGATAGAGATAGAGATAGAGATAGAGATAGAGATAGAGATAGAGATAGAGATAGAGATAGAGATAGAGATAGAGATAGAGATAGAGATAGAGATAGAGATAGAGATAGAGATAGAGAGATAGAAAGAGAGAGGGAAAATTGTTGCGATGACAGGGACATCGCCTTTAGGCAGCGATGATTATGAACAGGCTTTATTAAACGTGATCGATGTCTTCGCTTAAGGAATAAAAAATAAGAATCAAATTTTAAAACTCGTATATTGTTGTATAAAATATACGTATCTCAATTAAACGACTTTCCAAATTGTCACATTAACGTTTTACCTTGCCAAACTTAAAAGATTTTAAATGAAACTAACTGAGCGATGCGTGAGTTAGCCATGAAAATAGAAACTCATTTCGAAATACATATAACAAGATTAATATCTATATTCATGTATTTAATTTACCTCGTTAAGGATATTTATTATTACTATTATTATTAATATTATTGTTATAAACGTCTTATACTAAAGAAGCAATCAATCAACTTCATGTATGTCAAACGTTGCATGTCTCATTAATCGCCTTAAATAATGTAAAAATGAATAATAATAAAACGTAATTTCACTAATTTGTACATCTGTCATTAAGATTAAAGACAACAAAATGTATTTAACAAATTAATCGCAAATTTTAACCAATTGCCACTATTAACTTTAATTTAGGATGATTTTCCGTACATTCAAGATTGAAACTTAAAAAAATAGCAAATCGAAGTAACACAAATAATTATAACGCTTATGACGCTTGGATAAATGCATAGTGATCCCAGATTGTCGCTCCTGACATATACAAAGCATTCGACCAGGTCTGGCACGCAGCGCTGCTTAATAAACTACCGGCCTATGGCCTACCACCAAAACTCAACAAACAGCAAATTTCCTCTCCAACTGAAGCATTTCTGTTGTCGTGGATGGCCATTCCTCTAAATTGTATCCAATTAATGCATGAGTCCCTCAGGGTTCAGCTTTAGCCCCTACTTTGTTTCTTCTTCACATCAATGTCCTCCTCTATAGCACATCCAACCCAGTTCACAGTTACGCGAATGACAGCACCCTCCACTCAAATATACAATCTTCTAAGCCTGTCTCTTTAGCCCAATTAGATGAGAATCGCAGACTCATGGAGGGTTCTGTCTCTGTGGATCTCCAAAAAATATTAGACGGGGGAAGTAGAAATCTTGTACAATTCAACTCCACCAAATCGCAGTCTTGCTTTCTATCTCATAAGAGATACACCAGCCCTAGACCCATCACAATGAGCAACCAAGTTATTCAAAGTAATGAGTCTTTTTCACTTGTTGGCATTTCTGTGGTTCAAAATCTCAATTGGCACCAACATGTCACATCAATTGCAGAAGCGGCTGCTAAGAAATTAGGTTTCCTCTTTCGGGCTCGCAAATACTTTTCACCAGTTAATCTCTATATCTTATATACTTCACAAATAAGGCCAAACCTCTCATAAGAGATACACCAGCCCTAGACCCATCACAATGAACAACCAAGTTATTCAAAGTAATGAATCCTTTTCACTTGTTGGCATTTATCTGGATCGAAATCTCAATTGGCACCAACATGTCACATCAATTGCAGAAGCGGCTGCTAAGAAATTAGGTTTCTTCTTCCAAGCTCGCAAATACTTTTCACCAGCTAATCTATATGCCTTATATACTTCACAAATAAGGCCAAACCTCGAATACTGCCCCCACATCTGGGGTGCCGCTGCCGATTCTACACTCGCTATACTGGACGTCATTCAGAAGGGTGCCATCTCTTGCCCACCGACGTGCCGTTGGTGACCTCTCTCTCTTTTATAGCTATCTGCACAGGCACTGCTCACTGGATCTTTCTTCCATAGTTCCTCCACCTGCTGCCCCCAACAGATCTACCAGCGGAACATAGCGAATGCACCCTTTTACTGTCGAGGTCACCAGACATTGAACATCTTGTTATGCCCCCTCTTTTGTCCCGAGGACTTCGAAGTTGTGGAATTCCTTGCCAGCACATGTTTTTCCTTCTACTGCGACCCTCCAAACCTTCAAGTCCAGAATTACCAAGTTGCCTCTTTCCTCCTTGTCGACACGCACGGTACGATATTATTTAGGTTATGAGCCCTCGTGGTGTGCTGTTGAAGTAAAAAAAAACAGTGGTCTGAATGCGACTATCTGACGAGTATACCTGCTTCTAGGTGAGCAACGCCAGCAATAACCTACGCTTACATTAGTGTTGAGGTAAAAGACAAGCGATTGCCAAACTGAAACTAATCAAGCCACAAGAACTTGCCAGTTTTGGGATTACAGGAGCAATGAGTACAACTTCGGCAATGTATATAGTGTCGCTTCTGGATCTTCTACCACTTCACATTGTGATTCAGGTAGAAGCGAGATTGGGGTTCTCTAGAACGAAATGTACTAGCCAACTATCATACTTTAGAGACGGACATGCAAGTTTCGTGCGTGATCCATATTCGATATCAATTCGAACCACATCAACCCGCCAGTTGAGTTACGAGACCCACATTGGGTTAATAATAAAGGATCGAAAAGATGCACCAGTAAATGAATCATAATTTTATCCTGGAAGCCTGAGCTGGTGACAGGTGGCGAAACGGGTATCAGTGGCGTGAGACCAGGGATGGAGATATCCAATTCTCTGGGTAGACACGGTTTTCAGGCAGAGTCGTCTAGGCACGAATAGAGTTTGCCAAAAGAAACAATAGGAGGACCTATTTAAATTCTCAGCAATGGTTTGGGAATGCCCCAAAATATAAGAGTACTGTCAAGCCAGTACATCAGTAAGTGGGTAAGTGCCGGGCAACTGCAGGTTCGATAGATATAAAAAGTATGCACGCAGCAAGTGCGTATGGTAGTGAATTTTCATTAAAATGTTTTTAATAGCAAATAAGTCTTGTTTTTTAATGAAAGCCGCCACCAAATTTGGTCACCCATATAGTAGAAACAATGTATCAAAATTACGTTATTGTTTGCAAAAGCACCAAATTTTTTCGAAAATAAACTTAAAATTTTGCAGAAAAAACTGGTCCGACTTTCCTGGCCACCGAACCTCTTCAAGTTATTTAACCAGCTACCAAAATATAATTATCGCCAAAACTTTTTCGACTGAACATAAAAAAAAAACATGAAAATCCTAAATCAATTTTTTTTTCAAGAAAATCCGGAAACATTTTTTATGATAACTTATTAAACATTTATCATTAATTACCAGAATTTCACGGAAACATACAAAAATATCTGCGAAAACTGGCTAAATGTTTTTTACACCAAATTTTGCTAAAAGATACATAAAATTCAAATTATGTACCTAATCTGTATTTAAAATTGAAAAAAAAATATTTGTTTGCACGAAAAATCGATTACATTCTTATTTTCGACAAATTTCGCTTAAAAAATGTTCCATCAGTTGAATAATTCTTCATACAAAAATTCGAAAGAAATGTTTCTTCAGAGAAAACACATCAAATTCATTTATAAGAAAATTCGCTATTAAAAGAACATTTTCTATAAGAAAATTCGCTAATAAAAGTAAATGAAATAAGCTAAATTATATTAAAAATCTGATCTAAATACAGAAGTAGATACCTTTTCTGTGGCTTCACAGAGAAAATACTTTGGCCTATCGATGCTAAAATGATGTAAAAATTGATTCCGGATGCAAAGAAAAACAAACTCTTCTGAAGTCACAAGTCGCTACATCTGTGTTAAGTGTGGAACGGTTTTACCAGCAAAGGGGAACAACAGCTGCTATTAAGCTTAAATTAAAAGTCTTAAAAGTCATTATCTTTCATTAGTGATTTTTTCAACAAAAAGTCGCTAAAAAGTCTGGACGCAGCAAGTGCTTATGGTAGCGAATTTTCGTAAAAATGTTTTTAATGGCAAATATGCCTTGTTTTTAAAAGGACATTTGGTTGGCAGTATAACCTATATAGTACTAACAATGTACCACATTTCATTAAAACAGGTTTGTTGTTTCAAAAAGTGCAAACATTTTCCGAAAATAAAATAAAAAGTTCCAGAAAAAACTGGTCCGATTTTCCTGGCAAAGTACCTCTTCAAGCTATTTACACATCTGCCAATATATAAATATTGACAAACAGCTTTATGACCCAAATTGAAACAATTTTTTTTATTAAAATGTGCAATTTTTTTTATACAAAAGTTCATAATTTTTTTTTTGCTGAAATTGCCTTCAGTAATGCTACACGAAATTATATTTTTTACAAAAATTGGCCAATAACTTACTAAACATTTATTACTAATTAAAAAAATTTCACAAAAATGTTACAAAAAATGATTTCTACGGAAACGCGAAAAACATTTCTGCGAAAACTTTTCAAATTCAGCCACTATTTAAGAGTTCCTATATACGGCATAATTTGTGATGTGTGTGTAATGTGCCAAAAACGTGAAAAGTTGTAAAACAATTGAAATAACTCAAAAACGATGAACAATATCAATTTTTTTCCTCACAAACATGCATTATAATTCAATGGAAAACGCAAAAATGCAATAACATAAGGGGTGTTATATTACAAAAAGATAGTGTGTATAACCAACGACTTATGGGTCAGCCTGTGATTATCAAAATAATTTTATAAGATGCAGCTCAAAACACCCTATAATTAACGTATACAGTTTTTGCTCGCATTTTGTATATAAACGAAAATATTCAGTATTACCATAGAAATGCGTCGCCCTGTATATGTGTAAACAGACAAAACCTTAAACTTACCCCCTATGTGGGTTTTAAGGGTTCTAGTTTGTGCTCATTTGAAGCAATTTTTTCAAAATTCATACGTCGCGGTCTTCTCAATAACGAATCTCTCCTACGAAAATTTGCTAAAACATAAACTATTAAACATAAAATCTATAGCTAAAACTACTGCCAAAGCATCGGAAAGAGGGTCTATTTGAAATGGATTTTCCGAAAATATTTTTGAGGGACAATGATGGGTGAAGCTGAAATTTAAGGCTTTGTAAAACACACGTATTAAGACATTTCTTCTACACAATCCGTATTTGTTTTAAATGCGTTCTCTGAAAATTGCAAATTTTGACGTTTAAAATCGCGGATTTGACATTTTATAAATAAAAATTATAAACGTTTCAAAACATTTTGCTGCTACTTCTTGACCTTTTTTTCGTCAAGAAAACTTAACCGTTGTATGTAATAATCAATTGGTTTTGTTACCCACACAAAATATTTTGTTCTTGTGATTTCCTCTTCACCAGTGGCACCCAGCATTTTTTTCTTCAAATGCCTATAACTTTTTTTCTTTCAACGTCGAGATCTGAATTTCGGCACGTAGGGTAAGTTTAGTAGTAAAAACGTATGTGTCAAATTTGCTTGTCATAGCTTTGTTATTTTCGGAGGTACAAAAATTTTCCGAAAGAAAACCCAAAATTTTCTCAGAAAAACTAGTCAAATTTTCCTGGATAACGAACTTATCCAAGCCACCTACAAAAGGAAGGTACGTACCAAATTTTATTAAAATCGGCCTATTATTTTTTGAGTTCTCAGTGTGATGATAAACCAGGACGGTTCAAAACTGCAGTCCACGTAAACAAAAAAAATGACAAAAAGTACAGCAAACAAATAATATATATATATATATATATATATATATATATATATATATATATATATATATATATATATATATATATATATATATATATATATATATATATATTCTCCTCATTAGTGAATTTTTCGTTTACGACTCAACAATAGTCCTTGAATTACGTCACCCGGTGTTACGTCATCCGATGTTAGATCGTCCGTTACTGACGCATCTGATATTGCATCATATGGTGTTGCATCATCGTTGTTTTTCATCATCCGGTATCGCATCAGCTGGTATTGCATCATCATCCGGTATTACATCATCTTTTTTTCATTTTCAGTGTATAATTTAGGTGTATAAATAGGATAATTTTGCCCAGACAGCTAGTTTAGCGACATCTACTGATGACGACAACATCGTTGCCAAAATACGTATCTAGCGCATAACTCTCTGTTATTATTTTTGTGTTTTTTGCGGCGATTTTGGTTTTTGTTCCATTAATTGTTGTTGCCCTTACTTGGCGAAACCATTTCATACCAAAAACAGATGCAGAAACTTTTTATGTGGCTCCACAAGTGACTATTTTCTTCTCTGCAATCGCAAAAGCGAAACCGGTCGCCACCACACGTGAATCCAGAGACTGAGTCACTACATCTTTATTCTATATTTTATATTTATGCTTAATTGTGTATTATTATTTATTATAATATAAATAAATTAAGGTTTTGTCAGAAAAACTGCCAGAGATTACCTTAATTTCCACAACTTTCACCAATAACCAACCACCCAACCCGCCGGGTGTGTACACTTATGAATTTTGCAAATATGCAAGACACAGAACTACGTAACCGTTAAACTAATTTCAGAAAAATAATTTCTGATATTTGAGACACGGTACAAATTTTGGTATGCATAATTATTTAGGAAATATCTACCTCAGAGGCATCTATAAATCATTTTTCATACAATATTAATGAGAAAGCTTGCCTTTATGGCTTTATATTTCTCAGCTGGACTCTTATAGAGTGATAGTTCTTACAGAATCAGATATTAATAATAATATAATCGTTTAATTCAGTAGCCCAGAGGTAAAAACACAGTAGCTGCGCTCTAATTTGTGATCCGTTTGTAGATACCGGTCGTTAATATAACAAATAACTTAACCATGTCGGCATAATTTAATAAAATGGATACACAAATCAGTAGAACTTTGTATATTATTATATTCTAATATTGATTTATTATACCCCACTTCCTTTCTCACTTCAGGTACCTAATTAGTAGGAAATTTACTATAATTATGGTACAATCAAGTGGTAGAATTATTGTACATTTCATTTTTGATTGGGTTTTTAATAATAATAAGCCGTGTGATTGCCAACCACGCTATAATTTATAACTACGTCATTTATAATTTTAGCTGTTCTCTATTATTCTAATTTTAAGGCTCCAGACAATAATAAGCATCTTCTATGACGTAATTTGAGTCTATATTCGCAATAAATCATTAAAAAGGAATCATGAATTTTATTTTTAACTTACTTAGCATAAACGAAGTTTTAAACTATTTTATCTTTAAGCCACGCAAGTTCTAGAGCTGGCCAGCTTTTTAATAGTTGGCTGGTGTGGTAAACTTGCAATATGGTAGGTGGTAGTGGACTTTTCCTTTACGTGATAGTAAAGTATTTTTTTCTCGCCCGAGGAGGTACCACCCCTTACATCAACGTCCTAAGGGACGTTTCCGGTTCTGGCGTATGAGTCGGTTTCCTTTATAGGCAAAAATAATGATGGCTCCTCCTTGTACAAAAGATTCCGGAGGTAAAATACCCCTTCATTCGGATCTCCGGGAGAGGGGTGTACAGGGGGCGCCAGCATCAAGATTTAACATATCCTTCTCGAATATATGTGGCCTAAATTCTAACCTGAACCCCGTCCACCATTTCCTCCAGGCTAATAGGCCCCAACTCCTCTTCCTCACCGAAACTCAAATCAGTGCCAAAACAACCACTAATCACCTTAATATCCCGGAGTATGAGCTCCTTACTTCGTTTAGGTTGCATGGAGATGTGTGCGCGTACGTCCGTAGCAATCTACCCTGCACAAGACTCCCCAATTTAGAAGCTGGAAGAAAAGACATACTATGGATAAAACTCTCTCTCAGGGCTGCAACTAAATTCATCTGTTGCATTTACCGGTCACCTTCTGACAACAACTTTGTCCAGCTCTTTGACTACCTTCTGATTTCTGAATATCCGTCCTCCGAGGGTACTATTCTTGGTGACTTCAATGTCCATAATAAGGAATGGCTAGGATCTTCAAAAACCGATCCACAAGGAAGAGCAGCGGACGCCTTTGCAGTCAGCAATTCTTCAGCCAATATGTTGCAAACCTACTTACTTTCCTCGCATCCCAATACACAGCTCAAATCCCTTAGATCTCCTTCTTACTACAAATCCTGACTGCTATAAGATATCAATCACCGCCCCCCTTGGTCGCTCAGACTACGGCATGGTCACTGCTTCCTGCGCAATGCAACCCGAGGTAACACAGTCATCACACCCACGTATCGTTTGGCACTACAACTTCGCGCACTGGGACAAAATGCGAGATTACTTTTTATTATTTCCATGGGCGTCTGTCTGCTTCTCTCATCCTGACCACTCTGATATCTCACAAAACGTCACCGAAATTATCCAAACTGGCTTGTTATTATTTATTCCACGTACACAGAAAACCTCTGCAGCCACTCAAAATCCCTGGTTCTCTAAATCCTGTGACAAACTCAGACTTAAAAAGGTCAAAGCTCGTAAAACGCTTCTACACAATCCCAGTCAAGAAAACAGTCAAGCATTTAACGACGCAAGAAACCGCTATGTCCGCATTCTTTCTGAGGCAAAAAAACTCGTTTAATAACCACATCAAAAACAAAGTCCTCTTAAGCTCCAGCGGCAGCAAACCCTTCTGGACTCTTGCTAAATCTATTGGGACTAATTTCTGCAAGAGCACGTTCCCACCTCTTGTTTCAGGGGATGAAATTGTTTCTACCGCCCTGGGCAAGGCTGAACTTTTTCCTCGTTGTTCACCGGCAATTCTACTCTCAACCCACATCCAAATGTTCAACCACCAACAGTCCCCAATATCGCGTATAAAATGACGGATATCATTTTCAAAACTAAAAAGGTACGAAAGATGCTCTCTTCTCTTAATACCAGGAAAGCCTCTGGTCTTGACGAGATCCCAGCAATTGTTCTCGAACAAGTCAATGGAAATACACGGTGAATCCCAGATTGTCGCCCTAGACATATCCAAAGCATTCAACCAGGTCTGGCACGCAGCGCTGCTTAATAAACTTCCAGCCTATGGCCTACCACCAAAACTCTGTACCTGGACAGCAAATTTCCTCTCCAACCGGAGCATTTCTGTTGTCGTGGATGGCCATTACTCTAAACTGTATCCAATTAATGCAAGAGTTCCTCAAGGTTCAGCTTAAGCCCCTACTTTTTTTCTTCTCCAAATCAATCACCTCCTGTCTAGCACATCCAACCCAGTTTACAGTTACGCGGACGACATCACCCTCCACTCAAATATACAATATTATAAGCCCGTCTCTTTAGCCCAATTAGATGAGGATCGCAAACTCATGGAGGGTTCTTTCTCTGTGGATCTCAAAAAAATATTAGACTGGGGAAGTAGAAATCTTGTACAATTCAACCCCACCAAATCACAGTCTGGCTTTCTTTATCATAAGAGATACACCAGCCCTAGATCCATCACAGTGAACAACCAAGTTATTCAAAGTAATAAGTCCTTTTCACTTGTTGGCATTTCTGTGGATCGAATTCTCAATTGGCACCAACATGTCACATCAACTGCTGAAGCGGCTGCTAAGAAATTTGGTTTCCTCTTGCGGGCTCGCAAATACTTTTCACCAGCTAATCTCTATACCTTATGTACTTCACAAATAAGACCAAACCTCGAATACTGCTCCCACATCTAGGGTGCCGCTGCCGCTTCTACATTCGCTATCCTGGACTTCATTCAGAAGAGAGCTATACGTCTCATCGGTGACCCTATCCCCACCCAAAAGCTGCCATCCCTTGTCCACCGACGTGCCGTTGGTGACCTCTCTCTCTCTCTCTCTCTCTCTCTTTTACAGATAGCTGCACGGGCATTGCTCAGAGGAGCTTTCTTCCATAGTTCCTCCACCTGCTGCCCCCAACAGATCTACCAGGGGAACAGAACGAATGCACCCGTTTACTGCCTAGGTCACCAGGCATAGAACATCTTGTTATGCCCGCTCTTTTGTCCCGAGGACTTCCAAGTTGTGGAATTCCTTGCCGGCACATGTTTTTCCTTCTCCCCCGAACCTCCAAAGCTTCAAGTCCAGAATTAACAAGTTGCCTCTTCCCTTCTTGTCGACACCCACGGTACGATAGTATTTAGGCTGTAAGCCCTCGTGGTGTGGTGTTGAAATAAAAAAAAATCTTCTAATAACGCTGATCATCCAGTGTTTTAACAATATTACACTAAAAATAGTCCTTGAATTGGGAAATGGATTTTTGGGTTCGATCAATAATTTCCATCATACAATTGCACTTATAGAAAAAGTTCGGACGCAGTAGGTGTGTTATGGTAGCGAACTTTCATATAAATTTTTTTCCCACGTAAAATTTTCCATGTTTAAATAAAACTAAAAAAAAAAAACTGGACGCAGCAAGGACGTTAGAGTAGTGAATTTTCATAAAAATGTTTGTAATTGCAAATATGTCTTTTTTAATGAAGGCAGGCATCAAATTTGGTTACCGGTATAACCTACCTAGTAAAAATAATGTACCATATTTCATCAAAATAACTTGATTGCTTGCAAAAGTAGAAATATTTTCCGAAAAAAACTTAAGATGTTCCGCAAAAAACTGCTCCGATTTTTCTGGCCAACGAGCCTGTTCAAGCTATTTACCCAACTAGCTTGACTCTTCGAAATTTCACGTTTTTGACCACATATTAAAAGTAACTTTATATCTTAAAATGAGCAAAATCAGTGCTACAAATCAAAAAATTCATAGCTGATTTCTCTAAAACTCGATACACACCTATATATCTTCTGTAAATAGCTGGGATATGTTCTTAAGCCAGAAAAATCAGACCAGTCTTTTCGGAGGAATTGTTAAATTTTTTTCTTTAAGTAATTTCTATATCTTCTAAAATAGCAAGGGTATTTTAATAAATTTTGATATGTATGTTGCCCTCATCGAAAATTAAGTTAAGGGGTTTTGGTAACTTTTAATGGAAACTCGCTACCATAACGCACTCGCTGCGTCCACACTTTTAAAATTTAAAGTGATGTTGACATTTAATTTGATTCATAATCACGGCATAAACAGTATAAATGAGATAATAATTAAAGTTAAATATACTCTATCACGCATTTCCTTTTAATTATAAATAGTAATCGTTAAAAGTGTACTTATAAAGCTCGTGTCAAGAATTCCACAAGAATAACTGACACTAATTGATCTAATTACCGGTAAATTATCAAGTCTGGACCGTATCTGTGACTACTGCGTTATAAAAATAAAACGCAGCATACACAAAGAATCTAACGGCTCCCATATGTCATGAAATCCAGTCCAAAATTTACAGAAAGAAATCGTGAATTTATTCAAAATAATCTTACTACATGTTGATCAAAAAACTCGAAATACGTCAATTTTAGATGAAAAAATAACATCCTACCAGGAGAAAAATTCACCCCATCCATTCGGGGGTTCAAGTTCGAGTGACAGTTGCAACAGTCAAATTGCAAAAATTAACAGTAAAACAATTTCAGGACGTAGCAGGTGAGTTATAGTAGCGAATTTTCATAAGAGTTGTACACTATTATTATACGGCATATTAGTAAGGTTAATACTTTAAAGTTACACAGACCTTGAAGATCGATTTTAGAGGTCCTAGTACGCGCACATTTGAAGAATTCTTTAGAAAGTGTTGCCATCGACATCTCTCTATTATCAAAAAATCTTGCGTTCTAACTCCTTTTGAGAAAAATGCCCGAAACTCAATTTTTTATGAAGCTAAAGAACTAAATTTAGCTATATTTGAGATAGTGTAAGTCTCTTTAAAAGAAAGTTGGAATAGAAATTTCATTAAAGTCATACAGAAGTTTTCCGGAAGGAAACTTAATCATATTTAGAAAAGTAAAGTATCTGTCAAATTATAAACGTAGCAGTTATTTTTCTTTATTAATGGCCAGTATGATTTCGTTTTAGTCAACCTAATCAAAGCGGTTTTGTCAATATCAACAATAACAAAATCATAGTTTCAGACTCAAAGGTGGCAAACTTATTTAGGCGTTTTAAACAAAAATGAGATCTGGTTCAAAACGTAAGAAATCTGTGCACTATCGTTTCTCCAAATGTTAAAATGAAACATAAAAAACATACATTCATCGGGCTGGATTCGATCGCGTAACCTTCTGCCTATGAGGCAAGCTCGACGCCTTTCAGCCATCTAGGCATACGTCAACTAACGTCTTGTTTACATTATACATTAGATCGGCTTCATGCCTGGGATATTATATTCAAAGTATACTTAACAATTTATTACAGAATTAGTAGAATTACCATTAAAACACATCTCACGACTCTTTCGGTGTTATACGACGTCTTATATTTAAGTTTAAAGATAAAAGAAACTATTTTAGAATTTTTTTTTTATAGAGACTTGAGCTGATTTTGTTTACATTTCTACTATATTATGTGACAGCTTATTTCTGCTAGCTAGGCCCCCTAGAAGCCATATTCAGGGTCACTTTCAATTATATATATATATATATATATATATATATATATATATATATATATATATATATATATATATATATCTTTTGGAATGTTGTACTACACTGTAATCACTTTTAAATATACACTTTATTTGTTTGCTGTACTTTTCGTGATTTTTTATTAGTTTACGTGGACTGCAGTTTCTAACCGTCCCGGTTCATCATCAGCACGCTACGTATGACCTTGTAATTGACAAATCAATGTTATAAGATGCAGCTCAAGACATCCTATAATTAACGTTTACAATTTTTTCTCGTATCTTGTAGAATAACAAGTATATTGAGCTTTACCGTAGAAATGGGGCACCCTGTATATATGTAACCAGATAAAAAATGAAAGTTAATCCGGAAATGGATTCTAGGGGGCCTAGTTTGCACTCATTTGAAGAAATCTTTTTAAAATTCAAAATTTGCTAAAAATTATAGACCATTAAACCATACACTTAACTGAAACTACCGCCAAAGTATCAGAGAAAGAATTTATCACACCGATAATTAAAAAATAATGGGCCGATTTTTATCACATTTTCTGACCAAGTTGGTTAGCAAAAAAATTGTGTTTTCTTTCGGAAAAATTTTGTATCTCCGGAAATAACAAAGTAAGGGCAACCAGATTTGGTACGCTTGTTTGTATTAGAAAGAGTGAACCAAGTAACAACATTTAGGTATGTAGGTTTAAAGACAAAAGTTATGGGCATTTAAAGAAAAAAAATTGGGGTTTTCCTCAAAACGTCAATGCCGCGTCAATTGAAGCGTCAAAATTGGTAACATTTAGGCAAAGGACCTGAAACAAATACTGATTTTGTAAAGAAAATGTCACAAGCAGAGTGTTCTGCAAACCTTTAAGTTTCAGCTTCAACCGTCATTGCCCTTCATTTTACTAAAATATTTCCAGAAAATTCATTTCAAATAGACTCTTTCTCTGATACTTTGGCGGTAGTTTCAGTTAAGTTTATGATTTAACGGTCTATAATTTTTAGCTAAGTTTCATAGAAAAAATTCCTTATTGAGGAGACCACGACTTTTGAATTTTAAAAATATTTCTTCAAATGAGCGCAAACTAGGCCCCCTAGAAATAATTTCCGGATTTACTTTCAATTTTTATCTGTTTACATATATACAGGGTGCCCCGATTCTACGGTAAAGCTCAATATACTTGTTATTATACAAGATACGAGAAAAAATTGTATACGTTAATTATAGGATATCTTGAGCTGCATCCTATAAAATTATTTTGTCAATTACTGGGCTATAAGTCGTTGGTGATACATACAACTTTTTTTCGAACACCCTTATATTATTGCATTTTTACATTTTTTACCGAAATATGATGCATGCTTGTAGAAAAAAAAATCAAGACGCAGTAAGGGTGTTTTGGTAGCGAATTTTCATTAAAAGCTTCAAATTTAAATAACATAATTTGCTATTAACCTAATATTTGATGGCTAGTAAACCAGTTTTCTCGGCAACATTTTAGGTTTATTCTCGCAAAATTTAGGTACATTTTGAAACAATAAGTTATTTTGATAAAATATGGTACATTGTTTCTACTACATAGGATATACCGGTAACCAGATTGATGCCTGCTTGTTTTAGAAAGACATATTTGCTATCAAAAACGTTTGTATGAAAATTTACTTCCATAACGCACTTGCTGCGTCCAGACATTTTTTAATATATAATGACGTGTTTAGAGAATTTTTTATAAAGATACACAATAATTGAGATACTAAATTTGTTCCATTTGGCTGTGTCCCAATTTTTTCATTTTATTTTTTAAAAATTAAAAGAATACCCTAAGGTAGCAATGGATTTTATTTATAGTTGTCATGAATGCGTTTAAATAGATTTCCTATTTTCTTGCTTGAGGATGCCGTAAAAGCGAAACCTGCTGCAGAGAAGGAAACGAGCACTTGTGAAGCCAGAAAAGAAGTCCCTAAATCTGTATTTAGTAACAAATAAAGACTATGCTTTTATGGAATTTTCCGATCTTTCCTGTATCCAGTTACATTTTATCACGACAATCAGTCAAGTTTCTCCCACAGACAATAAGTCATCTATTTACATTGATTGTGATTTACGACCACGGTAAATCAATTATCAGATTATTTTAGCCCTGGGTGATGCGAGAGTAAAACACTGAACAATAATTCATAGCTCGATAAAAGAAATGGGAAATAATGAAGCGAGTAGAGAACAATGGGAAATTGAATGTTATTTGTCGGCATTCGTCTAGTAATAAAACCGCTATTATCTCTATGGACAATATGCGAAGAGGAAATACAAGCACTATTCAGGATCATCAGCGATGATTGTCTCAGCTTTCACCGCAATGTTTAGCATAGAACTGCATCGCCTACAGCGGATTTCATACTTGGAGATTGATCCGGTTCGATGAATCTTTCACATCAAAATATAAAAACCACACAGTTTATTTTATTGATTAACTTGATTCACCTACATAGCAGACAATATTGTATCTATTCTTATAAGTATACTGAAAAACAATTGTTGCTTGTATCCACAGAGCGAATTAAAAGCTATATTTAGAAAGCTATATTTTAAAAAACCTTCTGGGCGCAGCAAGTGCGTTATGGTAGTGAATTTTAATAAAAATGTTTTTAATAGCAAACATGTTTTTTTAAGAAAGCAGGCATCAATCTATATAGAAGAAACAATGTGCCATGTTTTATCAAAATAACTTTATTGTTTGAAAATGTACAAAAATTTCCGAAAGTAAACTTAAATTGTTCCCGAAAAAACTGGTTTCCTGGTCAACCTTATAGGTTAATAGCAAATTGAGCTATTCAATTTTGAAGCATTTAATGAAAATTTGCTACCATAACGCACTTGCTGCGTCCCGAATTTCTTTTTTTACAAAGATGAGATATTTCGATGGAAAATGCAAAAATGCAATAATATAGGGCGTGTTCGATTAAAAAAGAAAAGAAAATGTGAATCACCAACGACTTATGGGCCACCCTGTAATTGTGAAAATATTTTTTAAGATGTAGCTCAAGACACCCTATAATTAATGTATACCATTTTTTTTCCGTAACTTGCATAATAACGGATTTATTGAGCTTTAATGATTTTTTACGAAAATTTGACAAAAATGATATACCATTAAACGATAAACTCTTTGGCCAACAGTACTGCCAAAGCAACAGAGAAAGGCTCTATTTTAAATTAATTTTCTGGGAATATTTTAGTAAAATGAAGGACAATGACGATTGAAACTAAGAGTTCAGGCTTTGTAAAGCATTCTTCTTGAGACATTTTCTTTCCATAGCTCATATTAATTTCAGGTTCATTGCCTAAATATTACCAATATTGACGTTTTAAATCGCGACTTTGATGTTTTGAGGAAAACCCATATTTATTTTTCTTTAAATGCCTGTACCTTTTTTTTCCTTTAACCTACATAGCTAAATTTTGGTAGGTCGCTTACCTATGATGATATGAACCGGCGTACCCAATTTGGTTGCCCTTACTTTGTTATTTCTGGAGATGTAATTATTTTTTGAATGAAAACTCACAAATTTTTCCGGAAAACCTCGTCCGATTTTCATGACTAACGAAATTATCTAAGCCATTTACAAAAGAAAGGTATGTGGCAAATTTTATCAAAATCGGACCATTATTTTTTGAGTTATCGGTGTGATATATATATATATATATATATATATATATATATATATATATATATATATATATATATATATATATATATATATATATATATATATATATATATATATATATATATATATATTGATATATATATATATATATATATATATATATATATATATATATATATATATATATATATATATATATATATATATATATATATATATATATATATATATAAACATATAAAAATTGAAACTGACCCCGGATATGGGTTTTAGGGGTCCTAGTTCGCGCTCATTTGCAAAAATGTTTTCAAAATTCAAAAGTCGGGATCTCCCCATTAGTGAATTTTTTCTACGAAAATTCACTAAAAGCCGTATTATATTATATACAGAAAAAATGTGTATGTAATAAGTAAAATAAATAGAGTACACTTGGAGAACACCCAAATCACCACAACACATCACCACAACACATATTTCAGATACCTTACGATCGTTTCGTTGACAAAGTCAACATCTTCAGAGGAAGAAAAATTCTGAATTTAGTGTTCTCCAAGTGTACTTATTAGTGCTCCTCACAGGTTTCAGTTTTTCACATAGAAAATAAATAGAAATATACAGGGTGTTTCACGGTGAGTGGACTATTAGACGTTTCTGGAGAACTACATGCATTTTAATTCTCAAAATTGGTACCCGCTCGTTTTTGATACTGATCTTGCTAACTAAAATATTTCCAATTAGCCTGCACTTCCGGTTTTTAGAGACATTCAAAAACATACAACAGCATAATTTTTTCTGATACTGTGGTTGAACGTCAACGTTAAGGTAAGTGTGTCATGATGAACAATTTATGTTACATTTTGTCATTATAAATTATTCGATAAATGTCAGTGTATTAATGTTCACAGTCAATATGGAAAATCATTATTCTAATGCAGATTATTGAAATTTATTTTACATCCATGGAGAATTTAACCGAATTATTAGTAGAACGTGTAGAAGGGTTAATGAGTTAAATCCTAGTCTGCCACCCATGAGTGAAAAGAAGGTTAGAAGAGTTGAATTAAATTTCCTAGAATTTGTTACTTTTAAAGCACCTAAAGTTAATCCCAGTTCAGTGATTAGAGATGAATATAACAAATAACTGCCCAGGCTTATTTCGAAGCATATCCACATGCCTCTTTTTACACTGCAGTGAATGACATAGCTATACCTTACTCCTCTGTAGAAAGAATCTTGTGGAAGCACAAAATGCACAACTACAAGTTCACTTTAGTGCAAGCTCTGCATCCAGAAGGTGCTAGAAAAAGAGTCCAGTTTTGTCAAACCATGTTAATTCATATTCAAGGAGATGATGAGTTTAAAAAATTATATGGGCTGACGAATCGAAATTTTCTCGTGAAGGAGTTTTGAATAGGCATAACAGTCATGTTTGGACAAATCAAAACCCTCACGCTATTAGGGAAAGGGGAGTGCAGCGGTATAAATTGAGTATTAATGTACTACCGTGTCCGAGTTGTTTTATAATCTGATGTTACAAAAGGACCGTGGCTATATAAACTGGGTTACCGAAGCCAAACAAACAAAAAAATAGGGAAAAGGGATTTCAAGTAAAATTTAGTTTCAATGTGTTTTGTTTATTGAAAGGTAATAACTTTTGCTGTTATATTTATGATGGAACCGTAACTTCTAATCGTTTCATGTAAATATTAAGAACAATAGTTTCAGTCTTTTTAGATAATTTACCATTATCAGAATATAGAACTTGTTGGTATCAACATGACAGAGCTCCTGCTCACTCTACACGATAAATATATAACACACTCGACGATCTATTTAAAGGTAGATGTATTCGAAAGTGTGGTCCCTGGATATGGCCCGCAAGAAGTCCAGATCTTACCCCGCTTGATTTCCCTCTTTGGGGAAAGATAAAAACCGAAGTATATGAAATGCTCGAAAATTCACGCGAAGAATTAGAAATCAGAGTAAGAAGGGCGTTTGAAGAGTTAGATAGGAATGAGATTTTGTCAGCAACCAGTAGCGGTGTTACGACATGAATATTAACATGTTTGAGTGTTAATGGACAACATTTTAAGCAGTTACTAGTTTAGGAGGTGTGAGTTGTTTTGTCACTCGTGTTGTAATAATACTTCGAGAAATTATAAGATTGTGTAAGGTGAATATCACTGTTGTTATCCTTAGAAATTAAAAAAAAAATTACAATAATTTAAATACATAATTTTCAAACACAGGAACAATATTTCTGTATTATAATATTTAACTTCAACGTGAAATATTTTTTTTCTATTGTATTTTTTTGTGTTACCTACAAAAAAAATGACATCGTCCCGCTAAGATTTACTATTTTCAGATCAATTTTCAAAGAAAGCTACAGGAGACAGGTATAAGGTAATGTATACTTAGCAGATAGGAAATTTAACGCTGAATCAGATCCTGGGAGCAGTTTCACCTCACTATTCTCGAAATTTTGCCGAACCCCTGCCTTTATGTAAGAAGGGTAGGGATCTTTAACGTGCGCAACATCGAATGGACACGGGACCGACGGCTTTACGCCCCCTCCGAAGGGCGAAACGCGCAGACATTCAACTTGCTCAAATACAATGCCAGAACCTCGGTTGATGTTAATGTTACAGTTTGTACTGAAAGAGTGAAAGGAGAACCCTGGGATCGAACCCAGTACCCTTCGGTTCAGAGGCACACGTTCTTGCCCCTGAACCACCGAGGCTCTGTGGTCTATACTTTGCTGGCGACATTATAATACATTCCAAAATTATTATATTATACTAAGTGAAGATTGGAACTTGTGGGGAACACTGGTAGGTACACTTGGAGAACCCAAATTACCACAACACATTTAAAGAAAACCTGGCGGTCGTTTCACTAACCAAGTTAGTCTCATCAGAGTATAAAAAAGTTCGGGATGCAGCAAGTGCCTTATGGTAGTGAATTTTTATTAAATGCTTCAAACTTGAATTACTCAATTTTCTATAAACTTAGAAAGTTTAATTAGTAAGGTCTTTCCTAATGCGTGATACCTGCCAAATGTAATTAAGATAACTTTGTAATTTTCGGAGAAAAAATTTTTTTTCGAAGAAAATTGAAAATTTTATAAACTTAGAAAGTTGAATTTTGGTATGTAGTAAGGTCTTTCTTAATTTAACATATCCGTTAAATTTTATTTAAACAGCTTTGTAATTTTCGGAGAAAAACATTTTTTTCAAAATAAAACTTAAAATTTAAATAACTTAATTTTCTGTTAACGTAGAAAGTTGAATTTTGGTAAGTAGTAAGGTCTCTCTCAAGGCAATATACATAGTAAATTTCATTAAAATAGCTTTGTTATTTTCGGATAAAATTTTTTTTTTCGAAAGAAAACTAAAATTTTTTCCGGAAAACCCTGTCCGATTTTCCTGGATAACGAACTCTTCCAAGCCATTAATAAAATAAAGGCACTTGCCGAGTTTCATCGAAATCGGTTATTTATTTTTTGAGTTATCGGATGGATATATATATATATATATATATATATATATATATATATATATATATATATATATATATATATATATATATATATATATAACATATAAAAAACTGACCCCAGATATGGATCTTAGTTCTCGCTCATTTGAAAAAATTTTTTGCAAAGTCTCACCATCGATACCTCTCTATTAGTGAATTTTTTAAAATAAAAATTCACTAAAAATTCTAAAAGTTTGATATTATTTGCAAGTACTCGGCATTATACGCTTAAGCGTGCTTCAACGAACAAACTTTCACTGCTTGTTTATCATAAAGTCTCTCTACGAATTCCATGACCTTTATTCCAACATTTTGTCAGCATCTTTTGTTAAGTCGCTGGTCAGTAAAATATACATAGGCGGAGGTGCTAAATTCATACAGCTTTTATTATTACTATATATATATATATATATATATATATATATATATATATATATATATATATATATATATATATATATATATATATATATATATATATAATTTTGCTTTGTATTACTTACTCGTTGAAAAAATCGAGCTGCCATATACAGGCACTCTCAAATAGTGGCTGAATTTGAAATCTTTTTAGTGTTTCCGTAGAAATCATTTTTCGTAAGTTTTTTGTGACATGTTGGTATTTAATAATAAATGTTTAGTAAGTTATTGTAAAAACTAGGTGCTCGAATTTTTTTGAAAAATATAATTTAGTCTAACATTATTACTAAGGGCAATTTCTGTAAAAAGAAAATGGTGGATTTTTGTAAAACAATTTTTTGCAAATTTTCATAATTTTGTAAAAAATGTGGTTCGAAAGCTGTTTGTGAATAATTATATCTTGGCAGGTGTGTAAATACTAAGTGAATATTGGAGCCTGTGATGAGCACTGATAAGTACACTTGGAGAACCCAAATCACCACAACACATTTTAAAAGACCTGACGATCGTTTCACTAACCAAGTTAGCGTCATCAGAGGAAGAAAAATTCTTTAACACGATGTGTTGTGGTGATTTGGGTTCTCCAAGTGTGAAAAAGAGGAATGTTTCATCCTCTGATGACGCTAACTTGGTTAGTGAAACGATCGTCAGGTCTTTTAAAATGTGTTGTGGTGATTTGGGTTCTCCAAGTGTACTTATAGGTGTGTAAATAGTTTAAAAATGTTTGTTGGCCAGGGAAATCGAATCAGCTTTTCTTAAACTTCTAAGTTTATTTTCGGAAAATGTTTGTACTGTTTGAAACACAAAGCTATTTTAATAAAATATGCCCTTCTGTTAAAAACAAGACATATTGCCATTAAAAACATTTTAACGAAAATTCGCTACTATAACGCTCTTGCTGCGTCCAGACTTTTGGTCGAGAGCCTTGTTGGTTCAGGGGCAAGAATGTGTGCCTCTGAACCGAAGGGTACTGGGTTCGATCCCAGCGTTCTCCCTTCACTTTTTCAGTACAAACTGTAACATTAACACCAACCGAGGTTCTGGAATTGTTGTTGAGCAAGTTGAATGTCTGCACGTTCCGTCCTTCGGAGGGGGCGTAAAGCCGTAGGTCCCGTGTCCATGCGATGTTGGGCACGTTAAAGATCCCCACCCTCCTTACAGAAAGACAGGGGTTGGGCAAAATTTCTAGGATAGTGTGGTGAAACTGCTCCATGGCGTCGGTGATTGGCCATAGTCGCGGAAATAGGCCGACGTTAAAGATACAAAACACACACACATACTTTTCGTCAAATAAATGGTGCAAGATATTAAGATATTAATAAAAAAAGTTATTAAAAATTATATATCACCAAATTGTATCCTAAAATAAGCACAAAGTAATGTTTTTATATTTGTGATACATAGTATAATTCTCATCTGTAGTAAAATATAGATATAAGTTATAATTTAACAAACGTGCCAAAACAATAAACTAAAACAATATACGCTAGATAAAATTATGATAATTCTTTAACGCTATTTCAACACGCTTTGTCGAACATAATTGTGTGTGTTTGTAGTTAAATATTGCGTACATAGGTAATTATGTATGAAAACTGTTCCATAGGTTTTTACTGCTAAGCTTTACCATACGTCCCGTCATATATCTGTTCACGTGACGTGATCTAATAAATAAGATATCTACATATATACAGCTAATTGCTGTACAACTGCTATAAACCATGTATTGTATTGCTATTGCAAGCTTATGTATTAAATTACGATACATCGAGTTGAGAGGTTCCTCGTTTATTCGCCCGTTGAGATCTCCACGTTTCTTGTCGTATCTAACGTTGAAATCTCCAACATTGCTAACTCTATTTCTTGAAATTTCAACGATATGTATTATGTTATCAGTGTTTTGTCACGAAATGAAGAACAGTCCGCCCACTTTTAAATCGTAGTCACTGTAATCTTATGAGCCTGTCTTTCAGTTTATTTTTCTTTGTAATCAAGGAGAAATATTATGAGATTTGATTAGGTTAGTTAATTTGGTAGTCTAAGCTAGGAGATAGTAAAACGTACAAGCTAGTGTAATTGATGGATTTATTTGTATGAAGCTGTGTACCGATGCATGTAAATATAATCCAATAATATTATTTCATGGATTAAAGAAAAAACTTAGTTATTTAGGCATGAAAAGTGTAACAATTAGAAACCCACAGAGAAAAATGTGACAAATTATTATGTAATATTAGCATAATTTATTTTTGACCGTAAATTCGGTTAGTTTATTGATTACGTTTTTTCTGGAAACATTTTCTCGGTTATTGGTGTATTATTTACTATGACTGCCAATTTTTTTTACAGAAAAATTTGCCCATACTTACCTATGGACTAAAAGATTAAAACTTTCTAAGGTTGGTTTGAAAGTTAGCTAGAACTGAAGGCACCAACAAACAAAATTAAATACTTTACAGTCCTTGATAATAAAATGCGTGAAATGCATATAAATAGCATTGCTATTATCCACCAAGAGTTTTGACTAATGAAAGCCATGTCAGGAGAAGAATCTAGAATACATAAAATTATTTTAGAGAAACCACGTTTTTAATATGATCCATGCAAGCAGCAGGTCCAAGCTGAGGTACAAAACAGTGAAGAGTCTTAATTTCTAAAACAATGAAAGTTAACAAAAGCTAAATCAAAGTGTTGTTGATTTTCTTTCGAGATTACGGCTCGAAGAAAACGAAGAATTTCAGGTCACACTAAGGTTGGTTAGATTACTCGAGTTTACGCATACTTTTTCTAATGAAAAATACAGGTATGAATCTGTATTTGTATTACATAATGTTTTATAGTATCAGGTACACGTTAGTAGGCCACCCTATTTCTTTAAAAACAAACATGGTTTTGTTGATTTTCAAGAGAAACTAACAGGTGAAAAAACATAGTAGGCATAGGTCCATAACGACAAAAACCTTCTGAGTCACCTGCGCTTAGCTGATAACATCTAATAGGCACCGGCACATATATGTTTATATATATATATATATATATATATATATATATATATATATATATATATATATATATATATATATATATATATATATATATATATATATATATATATATATATATATATAACGAAACATACCGATTTGCGTCCAGAGAATTTTTTTTAAGAAACGCTGAAACAAGTCAATTTTATTATTTAAGGGGACATGTTTTGACATATAACTCAACTTTGTCACATCAACACCTTAAGGGTGGTGATAACAACCCTTATATTTTAAATAGGGAACACGGATCGAGTGTTACATCATTTAAAAGCTCTTTCTTTTCTGAATTCACCACACTAATTTTTCACGAAGTCCACACTCAAACTCCACAGAAATTGAATATCTGGACTGGCATTTTTGGAGACCGTTTAGTCGGACCAATTTTTCTTGATGGCAATTTGAGTGGCGAAACGTATTTAGAGTTACTAGAAGATATAGTTTACCCTCTACCAATTGACATTGTTGAAAATGATGATCGCTATCAGCTATCAAGAAAATCAATTAGTGTTTCAACAAGACGGAGCTCCTCCGCATTTTTTACAACATGTTAGGGACTTTTTGAACAGAGAGTTTCCAGAGCAATGGATTGGGCGTAGAGGTGCTATTGAGTGGCCCCCTAGATCACCAGATTTAACTCCTTTACACTTCTTTCTATGAGGCCATTTAAAGAGTAGAACTTACGCAACAGAACCGGAGTCTCTGGAAGAATTACGACGCATTGTTGAAGAATTCCATCTAATAATTCCACAAATGCCCCAGAATGTCAGAGCTCGTTTTGAACAAAATTTGCACTTTTGTATGGAAGCTGGTGGTCAACAATTTGAACACTTACTTAACTGAATAAACATTTTTGAACGTTTGGTTTAGTTTTTTTAACGAAAAATTGACTAGTCAGTGCATTTCTTATCACAATGAATAAAATACTTTCTTGCAACTCCAACTGTGAATTTAAACGAGTTGATAAAATTTCCAAAAAATTAGTGAGCTGAATTCAGAAAAGAAAGAGCTTTCAAATGATGCAACACTCGACCCATGTTCCCTATTTAAAATATAAGGGTTGTTATCACCACCCTTAAGGGGTTGATGTGACAAAGTTGAGTTTTATGTCAAAACATGTCCCCCTCAATATTAAAGTTGACGTGTTTCAGCGTTTAAAAAAAAATCTCTGGACGCAAATCGGTCTGTTTCGTTTTCAATGCGCCACCCTGTATATATATACAGGCTGATTTACGTAACCCGTTCATTAGAAAATTTTTGATTTGCCGAAATCGTATTAGTATGAAATTTGACAGGCGGCCAGAATCGACTGCTGTAAGTCTAAGTGAAGTATTTACAAAATGACGGCACTTCCGGAAATACCGGAAATCGGTACCATCTTTGTTTTTTAAAGGGGAATACCCCATTTTGATTCCATGCCTGGATTCTACATTAAATTCTGAGTTCATAACGTCCCGGTTGTCAACACTTATATCTGTCATAGTTTTTGACATATGTCACATTTTTTCGCAAAAAAATTGAAGTCGCAGGGGTTCGTTAGGAAACTCAAAACTCCTGAACCTTTGAAAATACATATTTTTTAAAATTCGGTTCACAAAGGTTTGGTCAATATTTTGCATCATTACTGATACTTCTGTTATGTTTCATGCGTCCACTGCGATTTTTCAAAGTTGACAAGCAAAAACTGTCAAAAACTTCATTTCTTCAAATTGCACCTACCATTTCTATTGCCAGAAATCAATGTGAAATTAAATTTAAGAGCAACTTTTGTAAACATTATGCGTGCCTATCTGCAGTCGTTTTTGAGTTATTGGAAATATTATTTTTTCCTCAAGGGCTTTGGAAACAAACGTTTCAGTTAAATGTTTATTCCACAACCTTATTACAGTAATAAACAGTTATACCAAAATAACAACCAATAGGCAAATTATCAAAATAATAATTTCAATACAAACGCTCATTGTGTGCACCGTTTTTATTGAGACAGTGTACAATACGCTTTCGAACGGACTGGGTTGCTCTCCGAATTTCGAAAGAACCAAAATGATCAAGAGCTCCAGGTATCCTTATTCTTAAGTCTTCGTAATTAAAAACTGGATTTACGTACACTAATTCTTTGACCCCACCCCATACATAAAAATCTAAGGGTGTAAGATCCGGAGATCGGATGAGACAAAATGATGGACCCCTATTTCCTCACCAACGATCTTCAAAGAGTACCGTTAATTTGGCATCTGCGGCTCCAGTTCAATATACTGAAGCTCCATCCATTTGATATCAACGATTGAAACATCGATTGAGCGGCATATCATCCAGATAATTTTCCACAACTTCTCTTAAAATTGTCAAATAACCATCTCCATTCAAATTTACATCGTACATGAAATATCGTACCTGACTGTCCATTAAGAGGCAGAAAACATTTATACTAAATTGAGTTTTTATTTTCGACCTCCATTACAATATGAGGATTTTCGTCAGCCCAAAAATGCTGATTTTTTCGATTAATTATCCTTTGCTGACAAAATATCGCTTCGTCTGATCAGATGATGTTTTGTAAAAACATTACGATCTTCATGAATTTTTACCAAGAATTCGTTGCAAAAGTTGATCCTGCGTACGTAGTCTCCGGGGCGTAGTTTTTGTAGCTTTATAAATTTATAGGGATGTAACTTATGACGACAAACGAGGAATAAGAAATTTCCAAATCGGCAGATGCTTTTCTGATTGTAGCATGTGAATATGCTCCAAAATATCCCAAGGCGTTAATTTAAACCTCTTCATTTCTTGTTATAAATTTAGTTTTCATGACAGGCTTAGCTACCTTCCCATGATCAAAAAAAATATTTTTAAGTCTTAGAAATTTTTCTTTCGTAATTTGTGGTAGATGTGAATATTTGATGTTGAACGCGCGGCATGTTCTCTCAACTATTCTGTTATTTTGCCCATAAATTACAAATAAATCAAAGACAACATCATTCGGATAATGCTCCATGAAAAAAAATTGCAGTAATTAATTAAAACACAAAGATAATAATGAAAGGACAGTGACTAGGTTTGACATTTTCTATTTTTTCCAAAGCATACTAACTTTGAGGAGAAAATAATAAAATTTATTAAAAAAATATGACAATAACTCAAAAACGGATAAAGATAGGCATGTATAATGTTAATAAAAGTGGCACTAAAATTAAATTATACGTCAAAAATGGCGGGTACCATTTGAAAAAATGTAGTTTTTGACATTTTTTGATTGTGAACTTTAAAAAATCGCAGTAGGCGCATGAAATAAAAGTATCGGTAATGATGCAGTATTGGCCAAACCTTCGTGAACCGAATAAAAAATCAACTATTTATTTTCAATGGTTCAGGAGTTATGAATTTCTTAATGAACCCCTGCAACTTCAATTTTTTTGCGAAAAAATGTGACATATGTCAAAAACTACGACAGATAAGAGTTGACAACTCGGACATTCTGAACTCAGAATTTAATGTAGAATCCAGGCATGGAATCAAAATGGGGTATTCCTATTGAAAAAACAAAGATGGCGCCGATTTCCGGAAACTTTGTCAATATTTTATTTAGACTTGCAGCAGTCGATTCTAACCGGGCGTCAAATTTCATATTAATACGATTTCGGGAAGTCCGGAAATTGTGAGCAAAAAATTCAGGGGGTTATTCTACTCAAAGAATTAATGCCCCCAGTTCCTATAATAGTTTTTCGAAAACTCGAAAATAACGGAGTTATAGGGTGTCAAAAATTTTGTGTGTGTCGTGAATCGATTCTTTTCAAATTTGGTGCACACGTATATAATATCACTCTGTATTTATGTTGCAAATTTGACATGGATCTGTCTAAATTTAAAGGCCGAAGCTGCCCTTGACCAACAGATAAGGACTCATAACTTTTTTGCTTTAATCTTTATCTCAAATCTAACAATACACGATTGAATGTGAAAAATGTGACGGAATATTCGCTAGAGTTCGTCAGAATTTCCTGAGAAGAATTAATTTATGTGTTGAGATGGAAGGGCATCGCTTTGAAACTTTGTTATACGATTTAATGGTTATGATTTTTAATACATTATTGTTATAATGTTTAAATGTTGCAAGTTCTAGTAAGTAATAAAAAAAATTAGGCCCTGTAAAATCGTTATTGCTGATAATTTTATAGTAGTAATAATAATAGAAATATAACACTTTATTTGTCAAAACATGTGACATAATTTTTTTCCGAGGCAATAACCGCGACTGTTTTCAAAGCACACGCTATTAACATTGACATTTGGACGAAGTGATTTCGTATTCAATCAATACCAGCAAAAATTTTGAATAACATTTTTCTCGAAAACTGTTAGTTTTATCGTGATGCAACAAGATGACCTTTTTTTAAGATTTTATAATTCTCTTCAATCGTGTATTGTTAGATTTGAGATAAATATTCAAACAAAAAAGTTACGAGTCCTTATCTGTTGCTCAAGGGCAGCTTCGACCTTTACATTTAGATAGATCCATGTTAAATTGGCAACATAAATACAGAGTGACATTATATACGTGTGTACCAAATTTGAAAAGAATCGATTCACGACAACAAAAGTTATCGACAAAAATTTGAAAATTTTTTTTTGACACCCTGTAACTCCCGTTATTTTCGAGTTTTCGAAAAACTATTATAGGAACTAGGGGCATTAATTCTTTGAGTAGAATAACCCCCTGGATTTTTCGCTCACATTTTCCGGGCACCCTATATATATATATATATATATATATATATATATATATATATATATATATATATATATATATATATATATATATATATATATATATATATATATATAGGTGTCACATCGATAAGTAAAAAAATAATGGGCCGATTTTGATGAAATTTGGCAGGTACCTATCCTTTGTTAATGGATTGGATAAGTTCGTTAGCCAGGAAAATCCGGCCAGGTTTTCCGGAAAAATTTTGCTTTTTCTTTTGGAATTTTTTTATATCTCCGAAGTTAATAAAGCTATGGTCATCAAATTAGGCACGTAACGTCACTTTATAAAAAGTAAACTGCATATAAATATAAATTTAGATTTCTATGTTAAAAGAAAAAAAGTTATAGGCATTTAATTTAAAAAATGTTTGATGCGAGATTATTTCTATGAAAATTCACTACCATCACGCACTTACTGCGTTCAGACCCTTCTAAATTTTATACACATATTGCTTGTATAGGTCGATACTTTATTATGTAGCAGATCTAGGGCGCTGAGGTTAGTGGAACACTAGACTATTAGAATTTAAAATATTTGTCAAAAATTTACTACTACTATGCACTTGATGCATCTGGAATTTTTCCAGAATTGTTTAAGTTCCACCCTGTATATCAATGCTATTGTAGTCCGTACATTAAGTTTATGACGTTGTGTAGGTACACGATGCACGACTTCTTCATAAAAATCAACCGATTTTGTCAGCAATGACAAAAAAGAACAAGCAGCCTTCTTAGTTGTACCACATTGATACCGAACCAGTAATTACCTCTTTTTTTTTGGGTTGGGTGACATTAATTCGGTCAATTTATGTAGACGTCCATCAATAAACTTTCACATTAATAAATTGTTTGACTTATACAATCTAAATTTACGATCAATTCAGATTTCAATTACACATTACGATGACCAAATGTGGTGAAATAAGGAAAACATAATAAAGTAAAAATCTCGATCAATTTGGGTAACCAAATTTGAGTCTGCTCAATCGTAACAACGATATTTCCTTAAGTTATATAATTCTAGTAATTAAACAAGTGTAATTAAGCACAAGTGCTATACAACGACTATTGCACAGTGTAAGTTAAAAGTTTTCTTTCTCAAACAGTGGCGCACTTTCAGGACAATACAGAATACTGAATTCTTTACAAGCAACATCTTCAAAATGCGAGCGATAAGTACACTTGGAGAACCCAAATCACCATAACACATTTTAAAAGACCTAACGATCGTTTCACTAAACAAGTTAGCGTCATCAGAGGATGACAGAATTATTCATCTTCTGATGACGCTATTTTGGTTAGTGAAACGATAGTTAGGTCTTTTAAAATGCGTTGTGGTGATTTGGTTTCTCCAAGTGCTCATCACAGGTTCCAATCTTCACTTAGTTTATAGAGCGTGTTCCAAACGTAATGCTACACAAAACAGCAGTAGATATTTGACATCAAAATATTACGGTTCAGCAACAAAAGAAATTAAGACTAACGTGGTCGCTAAAACAATTCACAAAACGCATATTTACTACAAAAGAATAACAGAAAGAGAGAGATAGAGAGAGAGAGAGTTATGCGCTGGATACGCATTTCGACAACGAAGTTGTCTTCATCGGTCTCCCCTGATCTGGTGTCATTTTGTCTCCCCTGATCTGGTGCCTAGTCGTCGACGGCCTGCTTGGGAGGCTCTCGGGAGGGGGGTATGAGGTACAGGGCCATGCGGACGACATTGTCACCACATTCCGAGGAAAGGTTACACAGTCCGTGTGGGAGCGCATGCAGATAGCACTGAAAGTGGTGGAAAGGTGGAGGGTTAGCCAAGAGCTCGGGGTCAGCCCCGAGAAAGCTACCGTCATACCATTTACGAGGAGAAGGAGGTGGGAGGGCCATAGAACTTTCACTCTATATGGTAGAAACATTCTGATGGCCAGGGAGGTGAAATATCTTGGGGTCGTATTGGACTCTAAGCTAACCTGGAATAGCCACATTGAAAACATACTGGAGGGGGTTATGACCCTAGCCCGCACTAGGCGGCTAGATGGAAACATGTGGGGACTAAGACCTAGTGTGGCCCATTGGCTGTACACAAGGGTGGTCAGACCATCGTTAACATACGCATATCATTGGTTTGGTGGCCTAAGGTGACACAATCCAGTGCCAAACAAAAACTGGGCAAGATCCAAAGGATGGTTTGCCTCGGCATCACGAGGGCCATGACCTCAACCCTAACAGCCGCCATGGTGGTGTTGCTGGATCTACCCCCCCCCCCCCTCTACACAAAGTTATTATGGGGGAGACTATACAGACTAGCCTGCAATACAGATAATAGATTGAAGGCCAACCCAGGCTGCTGCAGGGGCCACTGCAAGATTCAGGAGATCGTGAACTGGCCCATGCTTGAAATGAGGTCAGACTTCATGAGCCCGCGTATCAGTAGGGAAAATAGGTTTACAGTGGTAATCCCCGACCGCGAGGCATGGCGGTGGGAGACGCCGGGCCTACCACGAGACGCGCTGGTTTGGTTCACGGACGATTTCGGGGGCAGGCGTTAATTCGGAATGACCGAGGGTAAGTGACAGTATTTCCCTCGGGGCTTTAGGCCCTAGGTAGCCCACGGGTAACGGGTAAATTCCAGGCTGGTTAGTGAATGCCGAGACGAGACGAGCGACCTGGCTGGGCAGAATGAGGTCACCCTCATCTGGGTGTCGGATCTCTCTGGGGTCTAAGGCAATGAAGAAGCTGACAGTCTCGCGAAGAGAGGGTCAGCAGAACCATTTATTGGACCAGAACCGGGTCTGTGCGTGACAAAGAGCACGGCCTGGGGAGCGATTAAGTCCTGGGTCAGAAACGAACACAAGGTGTACTGGGCAGACTGTCCAGGGCTCAAACATGGGAAGTTATTAATTGGGGATCCCAGTTCAAAGAAAGCTGTGGAGCTGCTAAATCTTAGCAGAGGACAGCTCAGGAACATAATATGACTCTTAACGGGACACATGGCTGTCAAGAAACACCTGCATAAAATGGGGCGGGTCGAGGGGGCCTGGCTTGCAGACTCTGCGGCGAGGGGGACCAATCAGCCCAGCACATCTTCTGCGAGTGTAAAGCTCTGGACCGCAAAAGACAACTGATCTACGGACAGTCTACACCGGAGACAGAGCAATATAAAACTTCACCCTACTAATTCCTATGCAGACTAGTTCAAGGCACAGTGATTTTGGAATGGGTGGAGTAGAAAAGACTAAGGGCATGCACAATAAGCCAAAGGCTGCAGTGCTGTCGGGGCGGCAAAGACGCGGACGAGTCCTAAGGGAAAATAGGTAGTTGCTCTAAAAAAATGATTCATCCAATTATTTTAGAAGACTAATAAAAAACTATCAAAATACTTTAAATTTGATGGGCTTATCCCTGGAAGACTGTCTCAGTTTTCTGGCTCCAATGCATTGTAAGTAAACTATATTTGATTATAAGCGAGGACATTATTTACATTATCGTTAGATTATCTTCTTTAATCTCTCGCAGCAATTTACATGCTGCCAAGATTACATAATGTAGGTAAGTTTACGATCATTTTTATTATAAAAGTTTATTGGCAAACACCGTTGCTTGATTATTTCACAGCGGTTAATAAGGCGAATCAAAATTGAAGATTATAGAAGATATCCTGCAAACAATTTCCATATATTTGTAATCAACACTCGGCGAACAGCTTCAATAAACGCGTGCCCTCGGGCTCTGAAGAGATTGTGTAACTAGGCCGCCAGGGGCCTACACAACGAAATGAGCCAGTTCAGGTGCATAATAACATCGACATATTCCTCAGGATCTTCCGAAGCCAGTGGCGTACATAGCTGACACTAACAACAAGTTTGGACGCAGCAAATGCGTTATGGTGGCGATTTTTTATAGAAATGATCTAATACTAATTGTTTTACGAAAATTATATATGCACCAAGAAACAAATATTTGTCTGTTATATTCAATATTTGAGTCACAATGTGAAAACTGGAACCTGTGATGAGCACTGATAAGTACACTTGGAGAACCCAAATCACCACAACACATATTTCAAAGACCTTGCGACCGTTTCGCTGACAACGTTAGCGTTATTGGTCTGTTCACCAGATGTGCTTGTCGGCGTTCTTTAGGTGCTCCAATAATCACATAGTGAAATTTCTAGATCAAAAGGATCGTGTAGCTTCCTTAAATATCTCTGTACCTTTCATAAGCCCATTATCCTTAAATTAGATAAAAGCTCATAAATTTGTCAACCAGAAGATTAGAGTAGTTCTTCGACCTCGTCCGTTCAATATTGACGTAATAGACAAACGATGGGTGTCCGACTACAATTTTTACTTCGGATTAGTTCGTTACCTAGGTGCGATATAAATACACTGTAGCTGTTGATTTTAATTTTAGAATTTTCATTCTCTGATGACGCTGACATAGTCAGCGAAACGATCGTAAGGTCTTTGAAATATGTGTTGTGGTGATTTGGGTTCTCCAAGTGTACTCATCAATATATGAGTCAATCAATCAACATGTTTCCAAGACCCACGTGTGTTGTTTCAAAAATTTTTCAAGTTTTAGCAATGCTACAATGATTTTATAGGTCTGACCATGCAACCACAAGTTTTTAGGTGTCCGGTTGTATTGTGTGTGTTTGTTATTTGTAATATACCCAAAACCTGTGAGATCTCTCAATCTCTTCCTGTGTTTCTCACCAGGGAGTTTTTCTTATTTTGTTCAGCTTTTGGCTCCTTAAGATACACCAAAAAAGGTGCGATATGGCGATATTTCGACCATGTTTCACCAAAGAACTTGCATTATTCACTGCCCACAAATCTTTTGAGGTCGATAACCTTTATTGAGACTCTAAATCTTTTGTAACTAATCCAAGAATGTATTGTCTATTTTGTGAGAATTATGTAGCTAGTATATTATTTACGTTTTACTTTTGTTATAAACTAATTCTAACCATTTAATGTTTGTGCCTCTATTTTTACCTTGTAGGATTTAGCTTTTATTCTAAGCTTTCTACTATTCTATCATTTTAAAAGAAATAGCCTAATATTTGCTTCCAATAACGCAATAGAGCTAATATTTTAAAGTAAATTAGCGTGTTTTTCTATACGCGGTATAAAGTGGCGCAGTGCGCCCGCTCATGAGATTTGAAATAGCGCGCTCGCCATCTTGCGCTCCCTCTGGTTAATAGAGACAATATTCTTCTCATTAATAAACATTTAAACTTGGATCCGATGTAGAGGTTCATCATGTCGTACGTGTAAGGTGTGGTAGTGTATGCGGCGGAAAGTTGAAGTTTGACTAAACAGGATGTGAAGAGAATAAACACTTTTTAAAATATGGGCATGAGTAAAAATGGGGGTCGAGGAGTCGGGGGCCAAAGGACTCCAGGAGGTAAGCTGAGGAAGTGGAAACAACAACATTACCTTTTGATGAAGCTTTCCCCAAGACCGTCATGCGCGGTGAAGAGCCGCATCCTGCACGAGGTGACCCTGCTGATAACTAACCATGACGGATCTACACGTGGAGGTCGATATAACTCCCTCAATCCACGGTGTCACGTGACCCGTGCGTATGGAATAATAGCACCAAGGTGATGGTGTCGTGAATGGAACCTCTGGTGTACCGGGCAACCCTCCAGAGTAACCCGCAGGGGGTTCTGACGGTGTGCACAGTTATTTCCCCCATTCTCGTGGGAACAACATGAGGAAGGACGAAAATAAGATCAAAACAAATGAGGCTCGAGGAGTGGCTCCGGCTACAGACTCGTGCCCCGGGTCTATTCCAGAAACGGAGACGAGCCAGGGGGCGGCAGCGTCCGCGGACTCTGGAGGTCTCGCGTCTCCGCCCACTGGGGAAGCAACCGGGGGTTGAATAGACTAAGGTTCCTTCAGGTCAACCTCCAACACAGTTGGGCAGCGACGGCCGGACAACTAATGGCTCTGAGGAACACGGATGTGGCCCTCATCCAGGAACTGTACTCTTATAAAGCAGAGATCAAGAGACTCGGCGGGGCTGCTGGAAGGCTCATTTACAACAGATCCAGTGAGAACCTGAGGGCCTGCATTTTTGTCAGGTAGGGGATAGAGTTTGTGCCCTTGGTGAATTTCTGGCAACTATCAAAATTCGATGTGAAGAAGCGGATGGGCCGAGGGACATTACTGTCGGATCGGCCTATCTACCAGGGGACAGCACGGATCCTCTTCCATCCAAGGAATTGGGGCAGCTGATGGTGGGTAGCAGAGTAGGTGGATGGCAGGCCATCATCGGCATAGATGAGAACGTGCATCATGAGTTGTGGGGAGGTACGGACACAAACTCTAGAGGTGAGTCACTTTTACAATTCTTTATGAAATTTAATTTAGATATATCGAATAAAGGTAATAAACCGAACTTCGTCACAACGCGGCGTGAAGAAGTTTTAGATCTAACAGTTTCCACCCAGTTTCTGGGTGACTTTGTTAAGAACTGGGGCTGTGTCAGGGGAAGTGAGTAGCTCAGACCACAGATACATCCGGTTTGAAATTGTCACAGTCAAAAGACAAACGGTATGGTACCGGGACCCTCGCAAGGCAGACTTGGAAGCCTATAGGGCAGACCTAGCGGCGGAACTGCGGGGGGTTAAGAGTACCATAGACAATTCGATAGACCTTGAGATCGCGGCAGACCAGGTGATTACCTCGGCCTATAACGCCAACTGATCCCTGAAAATGAGGGTGTCCACCAGGAATGTCCCTTGGTGGAACGAGGACCTCAGGCAAAGGAGGACGCAGGTTCGTAGGCTGTTTAACGCGGCGAAAAGGTCGCGGCATGGGATGGATATAGACATGCCCTAACGAGCTATAATAAAAGATCGCAAAAGACAATTGATATACGGACAGCCTAGACCGGAGACAGAGCAATATAAAACTTCACCCTACCAATTGCTGTGCAGACTAGTTTAAGGTACAGTGATTTTGGAATGGGTAGAGTAAAAAAGACAAAGGGCATGCACAGTAAGCCAAAGGCTGCGGTGCTATCGGGGCGGCAAAGACGCGGAATAAGGGGGAAAATGGGTCAAAATAACAAAGACCAGGTTCACCGATAGACAGACGATTAAAATTGTGCTACAAGAGGCGAGAGAAGAAAGATGCTTGCTAAAAGAAATTGAGAGGAGAAACCCAAAATTTACTAGACATAATCTGATTCATAATAACTTCCTGACAACATTATTTGAAGGAGATATACTCGAAAAAGAGGAAGAGCTAAAGCAAGGGGAAACATTTTGGAAAATCTGGAAACTACAATGAAATGAAGGTAGCTGCTGGTGAAATATGTACAACCTTGGACGCGACGGCAGGGCGACATCGCTTTTAGACTGTGATGATGGTGGCAAATATTTTTCATAATGGTTTTGTGTCTCTTTTAATGTTCTCTTATTCCAGCCTACACTAATTCGTCAAGTTGGCGCCGAGCAAATAACACACCTATATCATTTTAAAATGACTTTCAAGATCATAGTCGGACGTAAACCGATCATTTTCCTGTAAGCCTAAAAAACACATAATGTATGCGTAGTTAGCTGTAGTCCAAGCAACGAGACTACAGACAGTGAAATAATTAGAGTCGCAACTAAACTAAATCAGAATGAATAGCAACAATCAAATTTTATGACCTTAATGTGTCAATAATGGTCTCTGATTATAATTATGTGTTGAAATTAATACGAATCTATTATTATTTATTAGAGCCCGAAGAGTGTCTGTAATTATTTGAGGCATTGCTCTATAATTGCTTCGTTACTATAAGCTACTAGATTATTATACCGGGGGGACTCGGTATCTATGTTTACCCATACAAATATAAATGATTAGTAATACAGTAAGTGAAGATGGGAACCTATTGTAATAATGATAATAATATTTATTTCGTCCATTAGTAACAATAATTTTAAATGAGACAAGTCATAAAGCTCACAAAATAGTAACGTACCACAGTCTATATCTCAAGGGTGCTTAAAAATAGTGCCCAAAAAACAAAATATAATAGATTCAGCATTCCAACAACAAAAACAGCTCCATAAAATTCACTTAAACCACAGCATAAAACTGTTTGATTATGCTGTGCTTAAACTATAAAAGCAACTACTGATCAAAGCAACTGTTAGGTTTGTTAAAATGAGATCATCATCATGCAAACCAAAGCCTGTTTGTCTGTTTGTCTGTTGTGACAGAGGCAGCATGCCATTAGTGCATTTGAACCCTGACGGACAACTTCAAGCATATCGCAACTCGAAGTAGATAACGACTCCCGATTCTACACATTAAAAAGGCCTTAAAGCTACTTATAGATGCAAGAAATTAACAGAGAAAACTACCTGCCTTGTTATATAATTTGGCAGGTACCTTTTATTTCTTAGCAGTTTTGATGAGTTTGTTAGTCAGATGGATTGGATCAGTTCTCCGGTAAAAAGATTAATTGTTTTCTAGAGAACTTTTGTAATTTTAACGAAATTTCTGACAAAAGTTTCTCCTTAAAAGCCAATTTAAAATTTTTCTTCTTCAGAACATTGGATTTTGGGGATTTATTTTATTATTTAACTATTTTTCCCTATTAATCGCCTGAATGATTTCGTTTTAGTCAACCTCATCAAACTGGTTTTTTCGATATCAACAATAACAAAATGTCTGCTGACAATTATAATTTCAGACTCAAAGGCGACAAAGTTAGCCAGGCGTTTTAAACAAAAATGAGATCTTGTTCAAAACGTATGAAATCTGTACACCATTGCTCCTCCAAATGCCAAAATAAAACAACAGAAAACCATATATTCATCAAACCTGAATTGATTACGCAACCTTATGCGTAGAAGAAAAGCCGGCTACCACTGCGCTATCTGATATGTCAACTAACGTTTTGTTTAAATGATACTTAGCACGGGCTTCGTGCTCCAGATATATTACTATTAAAGGTTTCCCTAACAATTAATTACAGAATTAGTAGAATTGCAATTGAAACACATTCAATGACTGTTTCTATCTTATATGTCTTATGTTGAAGTTTAAAGATAAGAAAGAAACTATTTTAAAAACTTTTTTATCGAGACTTGACTTGATTTTTTTTATATTTCCACTATATTATGCTCCACTTTCAGTGTAAAACTGTATTTGGGGCAGTTCATCAAGCTACAAATATAGCGTATTTGAAGAATTGATTGAATACCCCAGATAAATCACAATTAGGTACTTGCCAAATTTTTAGTTTTATGTCGTCTGTCATTTGTGGCCGAGATTTCACGATTCTTGGTTCAGGTAGTATGTTTTATGCATGTAATTTATTTTGTTTCGTTACCGTTGATCTATGGTTTATACCTGTTGTATGAATCAAACTACGCGTGGCAGTTAACTACTATGTCTGTCAGGCATTGGACTTTAACTACTAAGTCGTTTCAACGCATGTCTTTCAGATTTTACTTTCAGTTTGAAGAAAACTCTAAATATTGTGGACGAAATTACTTAAAATTCACAACATAGGTTTATTTACACCATTTCTAGACACATGTAAAGTCTCATTCCAGTTACTCTGATACTTACAAAAATATAACGTTTTCAAAAATACTGTTGTATATTTTTGGGAAAAAAAAGTATAGCTTATATACAATCTCGTCCGCGGTATTATTACACTGAAGTTATGTGCTAAGTTTCGTTCACATCAGTTAAGTATTTTTGAGTTATCTCTCGAATATAGGGACCCAAATTCGCGCTCGTCTGAAGAAATTTTTTCAAAAGCTTTACCTCGTGACTGCTCTATTAGTGAATTTTCTTAATAAAAATTCACTAATATGAAGAAGTCTCTAGATCCTGTGAAAATTGTTTCCTATGCCATTTGAACACGGCCTACTAAAACTATTTTCGTTTTTCAAAAACTATAAAAAAGCTTGAGGGTTTGTTTTGGAAAAAAATACACACTCCATTCTTTAAAACTGTTACTTACCAATTTTCATCGATAAAAAACTATTATGATGAACTATGAAAGTCAACAACAAGATTCCAAAAGTTAAAGAAAAATAGTTTATAAATGTTGTGACATATAAAAATAGTTTAAGTAGGCCGTGATCGAATGGCATAGGAAACAATTTTCACAGGATCTCGAGGCTTCTTCAGTTTCGATCTTTTGAGACCTCGTTAAAAAAATCGCGTTATAAATACAAAAGTTGCTTCAATATTAGAAGGGTCACACGAAAGACCTATCTGAAATGGTTAATAATTTTTCTTTTTAGTGAATTTTCTTAAAAAAAATTCACTAATGAGGAGATCCCGACTTTTGAATTTTGAAAAAATTTCTTCAAATGAGCGCTAATTAGGCCCCCCAGAAAACATATCCGGGGTCAGTTTCAATTTTTATATGTTTATATATATATATATATATATATATATATTTATATATATATATATATATATATATATATATATATATATATATATATATATATATATATATTATATATATATATATATATATATATATATATATATATATATATATATATATATATATATATATATATATATATATATATATATTTATATATATATGTATCACACCGATAACTCAAAAAATAATGGGCCGATTTTGATCAAACTTGGTGAAAAAATTCCTTTTGCAAATGGCTTGGATAAGTTCGTTAGCCAGGATAATCTGCCCAGGTTTTCCCGGAAAATTTTGTGTTTTCTTTTGAAAAAAATTTATATCTCCGGAATTAACAAAGTAAGGGCAACCAAATTTGGTACGCAGATTTACATCCTTATAGGTAAGTTACCCACCAAAATTTAGCTATGTAGCTCAAAAGACAAAAAAATTATAGGCATTTAAAGAAAAATAAATTGAGGTTTTCCTCAAAACGTCAAAGTGGCGATTTAAAATGTCAAAATTGGCAACATTTAGGCAAATAACTTAAATCTAATACGGGCTATAGAAATAAAATGTCTCAACAGGGATGTTTTACAAACCCTGAAGTCTTAGTTTCAACCATCATTGTCCTTCATTTTAATAAAATATTTGCAGAAAATTCATTTCAAATAGACCCTTTCTCTGATGCTTGGCAGTAGCCTTAGCTATAGACTCTATCGTTTAATGGCATATAATTTTTGTCGAATTTTCGTAAAAAATCAATAAAACTCAATATATCCGTTATTATACAAGATATGAAGAAAATTTGTATATATTAATTATAGGGTGTCTTGAGCTACATCTTAAAAAAATATTTCTACAATCACAGGGTGGCCCATAAGTCGTTGGTGATACAAATTTCCTTTTTTTTTAATCAAACACGCCTTATGTTATTGCATTTTTGCATTTTCCATCGAAATATAATGCATGTTTGTACGAAAAGAAATTCTGGACGCAGCAAGTGCGTTATGGTAGCCAATTTTGATCAAATGTTTCATATTTGAACAGCTCAATTTGCTATTAACCTATAAGGCTGACCAAGAAACGTGTTTTTTCGGGAACATTTTAAGTTAACTTTTGGAAATTTTTGTACATTTTCACACAATAAAGTTATTTTAATGGAACATGGCACATTGTTTTTACTATATAGGTTATATTGGTAACCAAATTTTATGCCTGCTTTCTTAAAAAAAAACATATTTGTTATTAAAAAGATTTTAATGAAAATTCACTACCATAACGCACTTGCTGCGTCCAGAATTTTTTTTTAATGAAATTTGGTATATTCCTATTTGAAAGAAGTCGGAATGCAAGAGCGTTCTTTTTTATTCCTAAAAACGGTTCTAACCATTCTTCCCTTTTTTTGACATAGAAAAACTGCATTAGTATGCCTTTTCACAGCATTTGTAGAAGTTTCTTATACCTTTTGACATTTTGTTTATCAAAATCGAATTATAATTACAAAAGATACATGGGTGTTTCCATCTAGAATATGTACAACATGGCTTGCGAAGCGTTTATGCCACCTAGATAGAGACTTACGGTTTATCATTACACTGGAAAATCCTTTCCAGAGGCCATGTTCGTTGGCCAGTCCTGAAAGGCAGTTTTTTTCCATGAAAAATTGCAAATCTTTTTCTCAATGCTATATATTTAAAACTCGTTAATTTACTTTTACGAAATTCAAACTGCGATCAAACTACGATCAAACTACGATCAAACTGCATATGCAAGGTTCCAAAATTTATTTCAGTTAAATAATTGTAACCCAAGTTTTTTTTTTTGATTTAAATTTAACTGAATAAAAAAATGCCGCAAAAAATATTTCCGGTTATTAGAAGAAACCATTATTTTGTTTTATAACGTTCAATAGAATTAATAAAGATGGATATATTAAATCTTTTAGTTGTCAATATTTTTAAATGTATTTGATAGTTCCTAATTAGTGAATTTTCTTAAAAAAAATTCACTAATGAGGAGATCCCGACTTTTGAATTTTGAAAAAATTTCTTCAAATGACCGCGAACTAGGCCCCCTAGAACACATATCCGGGGTCCGTTTCAATTTTTATATGTTTATATATATATATATATATATATATATATATATATATATATATATCTATATATATATATATATATATATATATATATATATATATATATATATATATATATATATATATATATATATATATATATATGTATCACACCGATAACTCAAAAAATAATAGGCCGATTTTGACTAAATTTGGTGGAAAAATTCCTTTTGCAAATGGCTTGGATAAGTTCGTTAGCCAGGAAAATCTGCCCAGGTTTTCCCGGAAAATTTTGTGTTTTCTTTCGAAAAAAATTTATATCTCCGGAATTAACAAAGTAAGGGCAACTTGGTACGCTAGTTAATATCCTTATAGGTAAGCCACCTACCAAAAATTAGCTATGTAGATCAAAAGACAAAGAAGTTATAGGCATTTAAAGAAAAATAAATTGGGGTTTTCCTCAAAACGTCAAAGTTGCGATTTAAAACGTCAAAATCGGCAACATTTAGGCAAAGAACTTGAATCTAATACGGTATATGGAAATCAAATGTCTCAAGAAGGATCTTTTACAAACTCTGAAGTCTTAGTTTCAACCGTCATTGTCCTTCATTTTACTAAAATGTTTCCAGAAAATTCATTTCAAATAGACCCTTTCTCTGATGCTTGGCAGTAGCCTTAGCTTTAGAGTTTATCGTTTAATGGTATATAATTTTTGTCGAATTTTCGTAAAAAATCAATAAAGCTCAATATATCCGTTATTATACAAGATATGAAGAAAATTTGTATATATTAATTATAGGGTGTCTTGAGCTACATCTTAAAAAAATATTTCTACAATCACAGGATGGCCCATAAGTCGTTGGTGATACAAATTTTCTTTTTTTTTAATCAAACACGCCTTATGCTATTGCATTTTTGAATTTTTCAGCGATGCATGTTTGTAAGAAAATAAATTCGGGACGCAGCAAGTGCGTTATGGTAGCGAATTTTCATTAAACGCTTCAAATTTGAATAGCTCAATTTGCTATTAACCTATAAGGTTGACCAAGAAACGAGTTTTTCCGGGAACACTTTAAGTTTACTTTTTGAAATTTTTGTACATTTTCACACAATAAAGTTATTTTTATGAAACATGGCACATTGTTTTTACTATATAGGTTATACTGGTAACCAAATTGGATGCGTGATTTCTTTAAAAAAACACACACATATTTGCTATTAAAAACATTTTTATGAAAATTCACTACCATAACTTGCTGCGTCCAGACTTTTAAATATGGTTTTCTGCATAACAGCAAAGGTTTTATGTTCTTTCTTCTTTCTACGTTAAATCTTGGCCTGTGTTTTACTAAATTTTGTTAATTTTTTTAGTAGAGAAGTTCACTAGTGAGGAGATAGCGACCTTTGAATTTTGAAAGAAGTTCTTTAAATGAGCGCGAACTAAGATCCGTAGAACCCATGTTCGGGGTCAGTTTCAATTTTTATATGTTTATATATATATATATATATATATATATATATATATATATATATATATATATATATATATATATATATATATATATATATATATACTGGTAACCAAAATTGATGCCTGCTTTCTTAAAAAGGAAACACACATATTTGCAATTAAAAACATTTTAATGAAAATTCACTACCATAACGCACTTGCTGCGTCCAGAGTTTTATTTTATATTTAATTTTGTTTTGTAGTTTTTTAAAATGTCGTTAGTGTCAGTGACCCTAGTTGTTAAGACACTTAAATTATAAATAAAAAAAGTTCGGGACGCAGCAAGTGCGTTATGGTAGTGAATTTTTATTAAATTCTTCAAACTTCAACAACTCAATTTTCTATAAACTTAGACAGTTTAGTTTTGGTAGGTAGTATGTTCTTTCCCAAGGCAAGATATTCACCAAATTTCATTAAAATAACTTTGTAATATTCAGAGAAAAAAATTTTTTTCGAAATAAAATTCAAAATTTGAATAACACAACTTTCTATAAACTTACAAAGCTGAATTTTGGTACGTAGTAAGGTCTCTCCCAAGGCAACATATCTAGTAAATTCCATTAAAGCAGCTCAAAATTTTCCCGGAAAACCCTGTGCGATTTTCCTGGCTCAAGAACTCATCCAAGCCATTAATAAAAGAAAGGCACTTGCCCAGTTTTATCGAAATCGGTTAATTATTTTTTTAGTTATCGGATGGATACATATATATATATATATATATATATATATATATATATATATATATATATATATATATATATATATATAAATTGAAACTGACCCCGGATATGGGTTCTAGGGGTCCTAGTTCGCGCTCATTTGAAAAAATGTTTGCAAAGTCTCACCATCGATACCTCTCTATTAGTTAATTTTTTAAATAAAAATTCACTAAAAAAATTAGTAATTAACTTGTCAAATCACATATTGACAGAAAATGTTAACATAGTTTGGAGTGGAATTGTGTATAATAAGCACCTTTTTAAATTTAATTAATATGTGTGTTTGTACACTAAATTTAACAGAAATTGAAACAGGTCTAATGGAATGGGTACCTGGCAGAAAGTAAGTTATTATGTTTTACAAATGCTATGAAAATTCGCTACTATAGCCTACTTTCTGCTTACAGAAATTTTACTCTGACAAGCTGCATGATTTTGATTGTGTATTAGATTGAGTGAATAAAATATCTATCTAACCTAATGATTGTTAATATAAAACTCCCCTTGTATATAATATGCCGGTATGCGTTTTTATCCAGTCATTGGCATTGCGCTATCTGTAAGCAACGTAAAAGGATATCAGGATTCTAGATAATTACAGCAGAGTTACCCAATATACCCTTACATGTCTCTAACGTACGTCAGTTTATTGTTTCTAATTGACACATTACTCAATTTTGCGACACAGACATGCCTCTGCATTTTTCTGTTTTACAATCATTAACGTTATAAATTTGAATCGACTCTTTTTTTTCTTGTCAGTTTCGCCTTGAACATCTGGAGCATTCTCATCACACTCGTCTTCGTCTGATTTAATTGTTTTGTTTTTGTTCGAGACTTTCTTTTAATCATTTGAGCTTTAAGAAGTAAAACATGATCTTCTTTGGTTTAAAATATCTGGTTTCATGTTTAATTCAATACAGTTTTTAGGTCTGGCGGAGAAGCGAATTATCGGAATGCAACTTTTACTGTTTCTTCAGCTTCAATAACAGTTCTTAAATTGCTTAAATGAAGTTACTGAACTTTATAAATCTGTTTCTTTTCAAGTCAATTACGCGAATGTTGTTTCCTTTAATTATTTTGTGTTTAATTTCACTGTGTTTTTGTCACCAAATCCATTGAATCAGATTTTATTCTGATTTATATGAATTTGGCGACTTCATAGCAAGATAATGACACTACGAGAAATACAGAAACCAAATTTTATGTTTAACTTGATATTTCATGAACTAATTATGAATGTAAAATTGCCACACCATTTTTAGTGAATTTTCTTTAATAAAATTCACTAATGAGGAGATCCCAAGTTTTTAAGTGAAAAATTTCAATTTATATATATATATATATATATATATATATATATATATATATATATATATATATATATATATATATATGGTTTCGTATGTGTCTACAGACCGCCAAATGGGAATTTTGATGTTTTTGTTGACCGGCTGGATCTCGCTTTGGATTCGGTCTTCTCAAAGGGTTGCTGTTGTGGGTAGTTTTAATGTGAATTTTTTAAAACGGAGTGCAGAGAAGCTAAAGGTAATCGAACTTATGGAAACGTATCGTCTGCATGCTTTGTTTGCGGAGCCGTCTCGGGTTACATCTTCTTCGAGCACATATATAGACAATATGTTTGCTGTCGCGGAGTGTGATGTGCTTGAGACGAGTGTGATAACTTGCAGTATATCTGATCATAATAGAGTGTAGGTGCTGCAGATTCCAACTGTAACAAAGCCTGAGAAACGAGAGTTTAAAATGATTCGAGTTATGAATGAGACCAGTACTTGCCGATTCATGGAACATCTTCGAGATTTGGTGTGGGACCAGATTTATACTGTTGACAATGCTGGTGAGTCATTCGGGCTATTTCACGAGACCTTTCTAAAAGTATTCAACAAATGTTTTCCTAAAAGAAGATTAAGAATAGATAAAACTTCAAAGAAAGTTGAGAGTAGTAGTCCACACCTAATCCACCTGCGAAACCAGATGGAGGCTGCACACACTCTCGCAATTGTCAAGCGTGGGCATGAGTATTTTGCTGCGTATAAAAATTTGAGAAAACTGTATAACGAAAGCCTGGAAAAAGAAATAAGAAAGAGCAATCAGATACTTTACTGAAGGCAACAAATAAGAGCAAAGCCATTTGGGACATCATAAATTCAAAAATAAAAAAGAAAATCGACGGGAGTATTGATTGCAATTTGATGCCGGAAGAACTAAATAGTTTTTTGTGTGAGCGTGGGTGGGAGTCTCGCTCGAAACTCAAAAGTTGATCAAAGTGAACAAATGCTAAAAGAGAAGGTGGCGAGCTCGCCAAGCTCGATGTTCTTGTTTGAAACAACCCCTGAAGAAATTATACAGACAGTGGCAAATATGAAAGATAAAAATTCAAAAGACTGGAAAAAGAAATAAGAAAGATCAATCAAGATACTTTACTAAAGGCAACAAATAAGAGCAAAGCCATTTGGGACATCATAAATTCAAAAATAAAAAAGAAGATCGACGGGAGTATTGATTGCAATTTGATGCCGAAAGAACTAAATAGTTTTTTTGTGAGCGTGGGTGGGAGTCTCGCTGGAAATTCAAAAGTTGATCAAAATGAACAAATGCTAAAAGAGAAGGTGGCGAGCTCGCCAAGCTCCATGTTCTTGTTTGAAATAACCCCTGAAGAAATTATACAGACAGTGGCAAATATGAAAGATAAAAATTCAAAAGACATATATGGATTTTCAGTCAACCGCTAAAGAAATGTATAGTGTACATCGCTGTCCCACTTTGTTTCTTAATAAATATTTGTTTCAGGGAGCGAATATTGCCTGATCAGCTTAAGTTGGCTTGGGTGATTGCTTTGTACAAAGAAGGGGATGTCAACTTTTGTGGAAATTATAGACCTATATCAGTGTTGCCGGTAATTGGAAAAATGTTTGAGGCTCTGCTCAAGTCGAGGCTGGTGAATTTTATAGAATCAAGGTTGATTCTGAGTGGAAATCAACATGGCTTTCGTGTAGGAAAGTCAACAGTTACGGCAATGATCGAGATAATTGAGACCATTTTGGCGTCACTTAAGGATATGTGAGAAAACAATGCTTTCCAGTATAGACCTGAGTAAGGCGTTCGATTGTGTGGATCACGAAAGGCTTTTGATGAAGCCGCAAAATTACGGTATAAGAGGCATTGTGTGGAAGTTGCTTAGGTCGTACCTTGAGAACAGATATTAATTAGTGGACCTAAATGGCCAAACAGCGACGTCAGGGAGCAGTTTCACCTCACCCTTTTGAAATTCTGAAACTTTTGACGACACCCGTCTTTTGTAAAAAGCGTAAGGATATTCAAGTGCCTAACGTCGCATGATACAAGCGACCGATAAACGCCCTCTGTTGGGCGAAACGTATAGATATTTAGCTTCCTTAAAATGTCCACATGTTGAAACACAAAAATATTGTTATTTGATGCAGTAAACTGATAAGAACTCAGGTATACCTTAGGACATGATCTTAATATTCACTAGTACTACCTCTGCATAATTGTTCACCCATTTTATAGTACTGTTAATGATAGCAGTTTATATTATGTTTGTTTGGAAACCATAATAGATAAGAGCTTATCAAACAGATTTTTTCACAAAGATCAATCGCAAATTTTACCATGAGTACAAAGTGCCATTTGCAGCTGAAATATTCTACATGTTCATTTATTGTTGGAAAATACCTAATAGTCACGGGTTTAGGGCCACCCTTATAATTTCGTATCACTTTGATCACTTTAGATAAAAAATAAAGTTAAGATATTCCGAAAAATTTGCAGTTTAACATCAAAATTCAAAATGGTTGACTTCAGTACATCAGTTTTGCCAAGAACGGCTTGGACTCTCATTTTCCAAAGTCAATCACTTCATTTAGTAATTAGTTAATGGATTACAACTATTATATGAATCTCATCCTATTCTCTAACAAATCTCACTTCACCAATGATGATATGTTTAACCGGAACAACACCAAAAGTTGGGGCCGAGAAAACCCTAGACTTTTGAGAGGAGTACGGTTTTACTAAAAGTTCGGCTCCAACGTCTGGCTTGGTGTCACCGAAAGTAAAATGACTGACCCAATTTTGTTCGAACGACCACTAACTGGAGAACGATATTTTGTTTTTCTGTGAAATAAAACCGCCACAGCTCTGGAGGAATTGGCTCTTAAAACAATTCTACACATGCATTTTCAACAGGATGGTGCTTCATCTTATAGTTCAAGAAGTGTTCAGGATTATTTAGATAAACATTTTGAATATAAATGACCGGGTACATATTCGGTTTGGGGCGTCCTCCTAGATTACCAGACCTAACGACATGGGATTTTGTGTGTGTGTGTGTGTGTATATATATCAAAAATAGTGTTTTCACAACAACTCCTAATAGTGCGAATGATTTGCGCTGAAACGTTTCACAGGCAATAAACTTGATAAGACCTGAAATTCTCAAAAAAAAAATACAATTAAAAGCAGTTAATAAAATCATACAAAACGGCTATAAGTTAGATACTTAACTTACAAATTGACAGCTGTTTTAAGAAAACTGATTTTCTTGTGAAAAAGTCAAGTTCATTAGACAATTTGTTGGCCAACACTGAACATCTAATTAAATAAGAGTTATGACTGTAGTTGGTACGATGAAAAGCGACAAGAAATGAACTCTTTAAATGAGTGACTCTTGGTGGAACAAAGAAGTTGATCATAGAAATAAGATAGGACCAGATACCTCGAAGTTAATTATATTATAAAAAAGTTTTAAATCTTTTTGTTTGCGTCGAACATCAAGAGGCATGCTATTAAAATATATTAGTAAATCATCCAAACTGCTATAATCATGGTGGCTTTTGAAAGTAAGACACTTTAAAAACTTGCACTGTACCTGTTTAAGATTGACAGAATGACATGTATAATAGGGAGACGATACAGAAGAGGCATATTCAAGATGAGGACGTACAAGAAAAAAAAAGAATTTTAGCAGATCTGATGAAATTTGGTGAAATCAGCGGTACATCTTTTAATAAAGCCAAGCAACTTCAGAGACTTAGGAATCACATTAGAAACATGAAGGATAAATGAACGAGATGAATCAAATGCAACACCCAAATCCTTAACTAATTCAACAGACTTCAATAGTACACCCTTGATGTAGTAGGTAGGTTTAAGTTTGTTCCTTCCTCTATAAAAAGAAATTGATTGGCATTTAGATGGATTGAGTTCCATCCTTTTATTAAGACACCAGCTTATTAAGTTGTCAATGTCATACAGAATCTTAAAAAAGTCTGAGGCACCTGTGATTCTGGAAAATAATTTTAGATCGTCAGCAAACAATAAAAATTTACAATGAGAGAAACACTCATGAATATCATTAGCGAAGATATTAAATAGCAAAGGTCCCAAGTAAGAAGCCGGTGGCACGCCAGACAAAACTCTTATTCCATTGGATATAAAATTTCCTATCCTCACCACCTGATGTCTGTCAGAAAGGTAACTAGAACTCCAGCTGAGAAGGGGGTTGCCAACACCAAATATATGTAGCTTATGGATTAAGAGGTTATGGTTCACTCTGTCAAAGGCCTTGGAAAAGTCGGTATACACAGAGTAAACCTGAATGCCCGTCGCCAAGGACTTGGACAAGTAGACACTGTACACCAACAAGTTTAGATCAGTAGAGCGACCTGATATAAATCCATATTGCTGGTCAATGATTGAACCACTAAGGAGAGAAGTAAGAGTCTCGCATAGATCTTCAAAAATGTTAGGAATAACGCTAAGAATACTCGGTAGTTTTCAACAAGACCTCGGCCACCAGATTTAAAAATTGTAAGAATGAAACTAAGTTTCCAGCATGTAGGGAAAACACCCATTTCCAGAGATAAATTAAAGATGAACCACAAGGGCCTAGACAAATTAATAAAAAATGTTAGACAACCAGGACAGCTAAACGCGTTCGACAGCATATATATATATATATATATATATATATATATATATATATATATATATATATATATATATATATATATATATATATATATATATATATATATTGCTAAATATAGTTACAACGAAAAATGTATGAACCTTGCTCCACCACCAATTAGCAGTCACCTGATAGATTGCTTTATAAAATAAATACCGACAGTTAGACGCGTCCGAGAGATAATAAAAGAATACAAATATTTCCGTCAAACAAAACTATGTTAAGTTAGTTGTCGTTGAACCTTCCCAAAATTACTAGGGACCGACACTTTTCAGAAAGAATAATAAAGAAAGTTCAAAAACCTCGTCAGGCGATAAAAATACAATACACTGCAGAATTTGCCTGCGATTTAGTCTCCCTCTCGGTTCCGTTCTTTACCTAAGATCCGGTATATAAGGTGATGTTAGTTTTTAAAAAGTTAGAATTTTTCATCCTCTTATGTTGCTAACTTGGTTAGTGAAACGATCGTCAAGTTTTTTTAACATGTTGTGGTGATTTGGGTCCTACAAGTGTGCTTATTAGTGCACAGGTTCCAATCTTCACTTAGCCAAGTAATTGAAATATAAATGTTTATATTCTGCAGTAGTGTAATATTTACATCGCTAGTTAGCTTCCAGATTTTTGCTGGTAGTCCATCTCATCTCCCTGTATTATATTTCTCTGCTTCATAATCCACGCATTTTCACTTTTAAATTACCTAGTAAATCTGCTTTAAATAATAAATCACATTCCTTGCAATTCACATCTTGAAATGCAACAGCTTCACAATCCATCTTCCCTCATTTTCTGAATTCTATTGTATATCACATAAACACAAAATTTATTACAGTGGGTATGTATTACATATCCTGATACCTACATACAACATAAATGAAAATTTATTGCTTTATTTGCTTGTAAAGCATTCAACTAGACAACGCTGGAAATCAGAGTGACTTTCATGATGCCACTCCAACATTTAAACGCCGTGTACCTAATAAGAACAAAATTCCTATGATTTTCTCCGGCCTGTAACTTACGGCCGAACTGTGTAATTGAATAAGTTAAGCGATGTTTTACAGTGATTACCACCCAGTCACTGGTGAACAGGGAAGTAGATTCGAGTCCGCAGGCTAAAGCTGCAAGAATACAGAGCCGAGTTTGAGAAAAATCCAAACTGTGGGTGTGTATAAATTACCGCGCCAGAAGAACAACGACTTTAGCTGCAGTACACCGCAAAAATAGGTCCTTTGAGCACTGTTTGTAATTAAATCTATTCTGCGGTAATAGATAATAATATTAATAACAGTCACAGTGGGTAGAATTATGGTTAATAGATTACAGATATATACAGTTTGTGGAGTTTTGTTGCTGCTGGTATGATGAAAATCATGATATTACTTGAAACTAAGACAAAATGTATACAAGGGTTACATAAAAAGCACAACTCTTGCAACGCTGTGTTTTTGAGTACCTAAATATAGTAACCGTATGATAGCTATAAAAAGAATTAATAAAAATCCTCAAGGGCAAGTTAAATTCGACTTAAATAGTTACGTTTTGTTTATAAAAATTCCCTTAAAGGAACCTGAACTCTAAAATTTAAAAAACCGTTAATATATTTGTCTTATAATTCGTTATACGTGATAAATAATTGTAAACAAGTCGATGCAGAAAAATTGTAAGTCATGAATACCAACGATCATAACTAAAAATAGCTGGATTAACAAAATTGCCTGTGCGTAGGGCGCGAATACTAGTGACATGATCCTGAGTATCCAATGCGAGAGAGATGGCTTCAGTAGAAACGTCTCTGATGGGAACTCATAGCGACACTTGCAAAGGGTAATAGTGATGGGAAAAACAGTTATTTTCTGTTAACAGTTGAAGCCGTTAACTTTATTTAATAATAACCGCTGAAAATAACGGCTTCAGTTATTTAAAACTGGATAGTCGATAGATAGTATCCTACATTCCCAAAGCTGTGAGCGAGAGCGAGCACCCTAGTGTAAATGCATTGTATTTTTACCCCGTTATTTCACGTAGTGTATAAATCTCAAATTTTGTCGATATGAAAAGGAAACAAAGGGTTAAGAAATTATATTAAGCGTGTCGTAAATCTTTTGCCACTCTGAAGTGAAACTTTTAGAAATCAGAAAGGAGTCTTCTATAAGAATTTACTTAGATGTTTTAGGAATTATAAACTAGTCATTTCTCACAAATTTATTTTATCAGGGTCTTTACGTAAATGTCATTGCCACAGCAAGAATCAATAAATATCATTATTTATCACGCCTTGGGACGTTAAACGTTAGAACTTTTATTGCTACACAGGGAGTGATTCTAAGAACTCCATAACATAACGCAGCTAATAAAATTTCGGTAAAGAAACAGTATAAAAAATTGAGTTTGAGTTTTAAAAAAAATTGGAAGATATATAGTATTAATTGTTTATTTACTTATTTTAATATTCGTTGTTTTAAAATTGGTTTCAAAAATTTCAAAGGGCTGTAACTTGGAGGAGAAGGGGTTTTAAGAAAAACTTAATAAAAAGACACCCCTTATATTTTTCGCCAAAGAATCACCCTGTAAAATTTTTCGCATCAATTTGGAAACACCCTGTATATATATATATATATATATATATATATATATATATATATATATATATATATATATATATATATATATATATTCATTTAACTTTTTATATTGAAATGTATATAGATATTAAAAAATTTTGTATCGTTATATTTTTTTAATCAATTTGATAACTATTATCAGACAAATGAAAATGACGTGTTAACTGTTTTCTTAGGTAATGTATATAAATTTAAATAAACAAGTACTTTAATTTCACGTGAAATAACCCTATTTTGCGTTGTCTATAGTGAAAGTAATAACACGTGTTTACAGAAATTCATCTTTTACCCAACATTTTTGATTATTAAATATTTGGCTTTACATACTAGTGGGAAACTCAACTGTTTCAAAAATAACAGCTTCTCAGTTTAACAGAATAACTCTGTGTAGTAGTGTCCGTATCCCGTATCCCCATCAACAACCGGTTAAAGTTAAAATTAAAATTAAACCGACCGTTTTATTGTACCGAAGATCGTACGTCCCTAAAGCTGTGAGCGAGAGCGAGCATTCCCAATCTCAAGGCTATTCATCCCGTTAAATGGTTAAATAACAGTTGCCGATGAAAACCGATGTTTATTCATCGAACCTAGTTGCAGTAGAACTGAAACAGACACGACTCCGAATTCTAGGTTAGTGTAAAAAGCGTTACTTTTTAAGCCGTTATTTTTATAAATCGATAACTGGTGGTTACCGTTACGGCTCGGTAACCGCTTAAAAATAGCTGACAGTTAAATAACGACCCATCACTAAAGGGTAAGTTGGGCGAGTGAGTAATGCAATAGAGTCAGGGCCGTATAGAAAATTAGATAAAAATTCGTTACCAAGAATGATTAACGAAGTTAAAAACAGTTTAAAAAATGTCCAAATCTCATAACAAAGGATTTAAGAAGACGCTTACAAGTTTCTAATCCTAAAGTCCCAAAAAAATATTGTCTCCCGAAAATCCTAAAACCGGGAAAATTAATGAGGCCTATCATTTCGGCTATAGATTCTCCAACATATAATTTGGCAAAGTGGTTGTCAAACGAGTGTAAAAGACTACCTATTAAACAGAAAAGTTGTTCGGTGCTAAATTCTCTTGATTTTATTGATAAAATTAAAGATGTTAAATTATTGGAAGGAGAGATTTTGATGTCATTCGACGTGGCGTCATTATTTCCTAGTGTACCCACAAAACAAACGTTGGAGTATTTGGAAGAATTATTAAAATTGAACAATATAAGTCAAGACGTCTGCAAAGAATATTTAACTCTAACTAGCCTTTGTATAAAACAAAATATTTTCCAATTTAACAATGAGTTCTTTGAACAAACTGAAAGCACAGCTATGGGCAGTTCATTATCGCCTTTTATTGCAGATTTGTTTATGAGCAGATTTGAGACGGATTTAAAAAATAAAAGTGGATATTTCCCTAGAGTTTGGTTTCATTATGTCGATGATATTTTTGCAGTGTTTGACACAAATACATGTAAGGTAGAAGAATTTACTGAAAAACTATATAGTCAATTTGATTCAATAAAATTTACCCACGAAATAGAAATCAACAACAAACTTTCGTTCCTAGATGTACTAGTTATTAAAAATAAAAATAAAGGCTCGCTTGAATTCGATGTCTATAGGAAGGAAACGGCTACTATTAGTTATACTCCTAATGACTCACATCATACGTTTGCACAAAAAACGGCTAGTTTAAATTTCTTAGTAAATAGATTGATCAATTTTCCGTTGAGTAAAAATAGATTTAATACAGAATTAAAATACATAAAAAATGTGGGGAGGTAGAACGGTTACTCGGATGGTTTAATAGACAAATTAGTTAACAAACACAGAACAAAGAAGGTGATATCTGAATGTACGAAATTTAAGAATGATAAAATCGAGAAAAAAAAATTGTGTGTTTACCTTATGAACCACGAATCACAAAGGGTTTGGAAAGTATTTTTAAGAAAGCCGATATACATTTGACGTTTTCGACGAAAAGTAATTTAAAAATTTGTTGGGTAATACGAAAGACAAAGACAAAGTCACTGAAATGTCCGGAATTTATGAGATTAGTTGCAAAGATTGTGCTTAAATACGTGGGCCAAACTAGGAGAAACATAGCCACCAGATTTCGTGAACATCTCGCACAGTTACGATATGGTACGGTGGACAAATCATGTGTGGCACAACATTTATGGGATAATAACCATCACATTGACAAAGAAAATTTGGAACTTGTCAAAAATGTCAGACATCAAACTATGCTTGATTCATTAGAAAGTATTTTTATATTAAGGTCTATTAAAAACAAAACTTCATTAAATCGTGCGGCACCTGTAATTTCCAGCCCTTTGTTTTCTCTTTGCATTTGACCGCTTAAATACTCCTGATTTGTCTGGTAGAATAATAAATTATTGTCAATAACTCGACCGGTTTATACATATACTAATCACTATGTTTGTCTTGATTTAAATACCTGTTCGGTTTTTTGTATCTATGTAGTCAATATAAATATTTTCACGTAGAATTAAAATCAATATGAATATAGTTTTTATGTAGTATTTTAGCTGAACTATTTTTCCTTTGTTAAAGTTAACACGGTGAGACAGACATCTGGGTTTTTAGTTTTATATTTTTAAAAGAGATGAGTTGAGTTTATGTTGTTTATCTCACCAGATGTCTTTATCGGCATGAACCAATATCCACATGGTAAATTTCTAGATCGAAAGGAAACGTGCTGATTCTTTAAAGAACTCTGGTCCTTTTAAACCTATATTAAATAAGGGTCATACATTTGTCGACCAAAAGATTAAAGCAGGTCCCCGACCTGTTTCACTGCGCATAAACAAACGATCGTTCTTGGACGACAACTTTACTTCGGACTAGTTCGTTTACCTTGACGCGATATAAATATACGGGATCTAGTTTTTTATGTTAGAATTTTTCTTCCTCTGAAGATGTTGACTTGGTCAACGAAACGATCGTAAGGTCTCTGAAATATGTGTTGTGGTGATTTGGGTGTTCTCCAAGTGTACTTATTAGTGCTCATCACAGGTTCCAGTTTTCACATAGTTTATTGGTGTATGTATGTGTGTATATGTATCCAACCGATAACTCGAAAAATAGTTAACCGATTTCGATGAAACTCGGCAGATGCCTTTCTTTTATTGGCTTGGATGAGTTCGTTAGCCAGGCAACTCGGCATTTTTGCCAGAAAATTTTGAGTTTTCTTTCGAAAAAAATTTTTTCTCTGAAAATTGCAACGCTATTTTAATAAAGTTTGGTGGATATGTTGCCTTGGAAAAGGTCTTACTACATGCCAAAATTCAACTTTGTAAGCTTATAGAAAATGGAGTTATTCAAATTTTAAATCTTATTTCTAAAAACAATTTTTCTCCGAAAATTACAAAGCTATTTTAATGAAGCTTGGTGGATATATTTCACTAGAAAAGGCCTAACTATACGCCAAAATTCAGCTTTCTAGGTTTATAGAAGAATGAGTTATTCGAATTTGAAGCATTTATTAAAAATTCACTACCATAACGCACTTTCTGCGTCCCGGACTGTTTTGGTTTTTATTTTAACACTATTTTGTTCTCTCTTTAATTATTTTACTGTTAATATAGTTGACTTAAACGTAGAATACTATAAGAGCAAACAATTTTTATCGAAGCGGAAGTATAAGTTTTTGAAGGTAATGACTGGGAACTACATAATAATAACCTTCTTTCTTATAATCCTTATAAAAATAAACATCCACTTATCAAATCTATTCTAAAACTAATAATAATAAATTCAGAATTAATATACTTAATTAATAAACAAACAGAATAAATTAGCTAAATTCGAGGTGACTCAGATTTAAAAATGCAACTGCATATAAATAATTTATAACGATTTAGGAGGAATTGATATGCCTACACTGTTTCGTAATTTTAAACTGAATCAGACACCCACAGAAAACAACTGATGAATAATAATAATAATATGATAAAAGTATAATACCACTATTTAGTTCACCATATAAGTAGAGATAAGTATATTGTGATCTATCTTGATAACCTAAATGAAATTTACTATAAACAT